>CM069132.1:154604032-154764032 GCA_035221665.1 Okamejei kenojei
GTGGGTAGCTGAGGGCTTGATGTGTACTGATTGTAGCCTGGCCGTAATCCATATGTCTGACAGTATGTGGTCATGAGATGTGTGTATGTAGGCGATAGTGGTGAATGATACTGCAGTTGGGGTCGGGCGCTCTCAGCGTGTCTTGTCAAGTTCATGGTTCTGGGAGCAGAATTAGGGCCCCAAGCCCCATCAAGGTTACTCCGCATTCAATCATGGGCTGATCCATCTTTCCCTCTCAACCCCATTCTCCTGCCTTTTCCCCCATAACCTTGACGGGCGCCCTCTGATCAAGAGCACCCGGAGAAAACCCCGGCAGGTCCGGGGAGAACGTACAAACTCTGTGCAGAAAGCACCGTAGTCAGGATCGAACCTGGGTCTCTGGCGCAGTGAGTGCAGCAACTTCTACCGCTGCGTCCACAATTGTCACCCTCGAGCCAAGGAGTCTCACAGCCTGGAACAGGCCCTCGGTGTATTCGACCACGATTGTCCCTTGTCTAAATTTGCTGCATCAACAGGCCCAGTAGATGTGTCAATAGAATTCAAACCAAACCCCAGGTGTAACACCCAGAGACACAGCTCTTGTGTATGCCCCAGCTGAGTACTGCGCAGCCATATGGAGTAGAAGTGATCACCAGCTTTACAGGCACCGTTGCAAAACAATCACTGGGAGCCTTCAACTACTCCAGTCGAGCAGTCCCTACACTTGGCGGGCATTCGCTGCAGGGATCCGAAGGCAAGCAGCAGCTCTGGACTATACTGGTCGTTGCATGGACCCAAGATCACCTCCTCCATCAGGGCTATGAGCAGAGAAGCAGAGGCCACCCCGACTGACGTCCGTCACCTTTGCTCTCCACATGGAAAACAAATCCTGCATCCATCCAGCCAACGGGAGATAAAAGCACAACTGGATAGCCACCAAGTGGCTCAAGGAGTGGAAGGCAACCTCACCTCCATTATACAGCTACATCTCTTCCAGATAAAAGCTGTCCAGGGTCGACCTCCAGGGGGCATGGTGAAGCTAACAGTTTGGTACTGGAGTTGGGCGTTTCAATGCTCAGCGTGGTGGAGATGGGGGGCCACGTCCAGAGGCCCAGCTGTGACTGGCCGGAAGCAGGACAAACAGACAGCCAACCATGTATCTTGGGAGCCGCTCTACCACCCACCAACTGGAGCTCAGGGCTGGCGGACAATGACGCCAGCGAGGACGCAACAAACATTGCTGTCTCAACACCGGCTTGAGATCTAAACTATACCTTTGGGCCTTTCATGTTTCATTTGCACAGACCCCGACCCATCTCTGAAGAGCACAGTCACCAGTCACCGCGTCACAGAGACACAGTCACAAGACAAAGAGAGACATAGTAGCAGAGTCATAGAGACAACCCAGGGCTCCCCGTAGACACAGAGACACAGAGACACAGTCACAGACACAGAGAGCAGTCACAGAGACAGCACAGAGGACACAGCGACAGTTCACAGAGACAAGTCGAGACACAGACGGACAGAGTCACAGAGGTACGAGAGGCGCAGAGACACAGAGACACTGAGACACGGTCGACAGAGACATAGAGACAACAGTCACAGAGTACAGAGGGACACAGAGTCGGAGGACACGGAGACACGGAGTCACACACAGAGCCATGGATGTCACAGAGATAAAAAACCAGAGACACAGAGACACGAGTCACTGAGGACACAGAGTCACAGTGACACAGTCACAGAGACCACAGACACACAGTCACAGTGCACACACAGAGACACGGAGTCACAGAGACACATGAGTCACAGAGACAGCTCACATGAGACACAGGAAACACCAGACACAGAAAACACAGAGACGGAGAAAACACAGCGACAGAGAACACAGAGACATCAGTCACAGTCACCGAGAAACACAGTCACAGATGAACAGAAGTCACAGTCACAGAGACAACAGAGACAGTCACAGAGACATAGACACAGAGTTCACAGTCACAGGAGACACAGAGACAGTCACAGAGACATTAAGACACAGAGTCAGAGACACATAGCCACACAGTCACAGAGACACAGTGTCACACGTCACCGAGACACAGTATCACAGGACACATAGCAGAGACACAATGTAAACAGACACAGAGTCGAAAGAACAGAGTCACAGAGCCACGAGGCACAGTCACAGAGTCACGCACGGTCACAGAGACAGAGACCCAAGTAACAGACACCGAGTCACCGACACATAGACAGAGACACATATGTAAACAGACACATGGTCACAGACATCAGAGACACAGAGACAAGTCACAGAGACATAGAGACAGTCACACGGAGGGACACCAGAGTACAGTCACTGTCACCCCACGTCAGAGACACAGTCACTCTAGATAGTGAGTCACCAGACACGATGACAGTCGCAGGACAAGACACAGAGGACCGAGTCACAGTCACAGAGTCACAGTCACAGAGGGACCCAGTCACAGGAAGACCAGTCACGAAGACAATCACAGAGGACACATTCATGAGACACAGTCACAGTCGAGCAGAGGAACAGAGGACCACAGCACAGAGGCACAGGTCACCGTCACAGAGACACAGTCACAGGAGACACAGTCAAAGTCCCCGAGACACCGACACGTGCGGCACAGGAGACAGAGACCCTCCGTCACAGAGACCCCACCCGTCCCCCTCCAGTCAGTAATTAGACGATCACAGAGGACAGTCACAGAGCCCAGAGACCCAGTCACAGGACCACAGTACAGAGGACCCCAGTCATCAGATGCTACAAAGTCACCGAAAGAGGACACAGTCACGTCAACAGTCATAGGAGGACACGAGACCAGTCACAGAGACACAGTCACAGAGCACAGTCCACAGAGACACAGTCACAGAGACAGAGACACAGTCACAGAGACACAGAGACCACAGAGGACACCGTCACAGAGGCACAAGTCACAGAGACCCGAGTCACAGAGAAACACAGTTCACTGAGACACAAAAAGTCACACAGTCACAGAGGAACGACACACATGGGACACACGTAGACACATTAGACACGAGACACAGTCACAACTCACAGACACCACAGAGCACAGTAACGGAGTACACAGTGAGATACAGATACATGGAGTCTCGAGATACACAGAGTCACAGTCGCGAGAGACACATTTAGACACAGGAAGCACAGAGTCGCACAGGGAGTCACAGTCAAGTCACAGAGACACATTTCACGGGAACACCGAGTTGCAGGTCACGGGGACGCAGAGACATCAGAGACCAGAGAACAAGGTCAGTCACAGAGACACAGAGTCACAGAGACACCGTCGCACTGACACAGAGTCACTAGATACATGAGTCACAGAGTCACAGAGGACCAGATTCACAGAGACACACGTATAGTCACAGAGTCACAGAGACACGTCACTAGTCACGAGTCACAGTCACAGGTGACACAGTCCCAGAGTTCACAGTCACAGTCCCAGAGACCAGTCTCACAGAGACACAGTATCAGAGACACAGTCGACAGAGTCACAGAGACACAGTCACAGAGTCACAGTCGCAGTCACAGAGACACAGACCAGAGACACAGTCACAGAGTCACAGGCACTGTCACAGAGACACAGTCACAGAAGACTCTCACGTCACAGAGACACAGTCACTGAGTCAACAGTGACACAGTACAGAGTCACAGTCAGAGTCACAGTCACGGTCAAGAGACACAGAGCGTCACAGAGACACAGTCACAGTGCACAGTCACAGAGTCCAGAGGTACAGAGGCGAGAGACCACAGTCACAGAGACACAGTCACAGAGACACATCACGTCACAGAGTATCACAGTCACAGAGTCGCAGTCACAGTCACAGAATCACAGTCAAGAGTCAAGTGCACAGTCACAGAGTCACAGTGACACAGTCACAGTACAGTCACAGAGACACAGTCACAGAGTCACAGTGACACAGTCACAGAAGTCACAGTCACAGAGACACGGCAGTCACAGAGACACAGTCACAGAGACACGGAGGTCACGAGTCACAGTCACAGTTCACAGAGTCACAGTCACAGTCACAGGACACAGTCACAGTCACAGTCACAGTCTCAGTGAACGCAGTACAGAGTCACAGTCACAGCGACACGCAGTCCACAGTCACCTAGAGACACAAGTCACGAGTCACAGTCACAGTCACAGGAGGACACAGTCACAGAGTCACAGTGCACAGAAGACACAGTCACAGTCACAGAGATACAGTCACAGAGTCACAGTCACAGTCACAGAGATACTGTCACAGAGTCACAGTCACCAGTCACAGAGACATCAGTCACAGAGACACCGAGACACAGTCACACAGTCACAGAGACACAGTCACAGAGTCACAGTCACAGGAGACACAAGTCACACCCGTCACGTCCACAGTCACAGAAGAGCCACAGTAAACAGTGTCACACAGTCACAGAGACACAGTCACCAGAGTCACAGTCACAGTCAATCAGAGCACAGTCACTGAGTCACAGAGAACACAGAGACACAGTCCAGAGTCACAGAGTCACAGTCACCCCCCCCCCCCTCAGCAGTCACAGCACAGGAGATACAGTCACAGGTCACACGTCACAGAGACACGTCACAGAGTCACGTCACAGAGACACAGTCACAGAGTCACTAGTCACAGGAGACACTAAGGTCACACAGTTCACAGTGACACCACGTAGACACAGAGGAGACACAGAGTCACAGACACAGACTCACAGAGACACAGTCCGGAGTCACAGAGATACAGATACTGGGAGTCACCAGATACACAGTCACAGCGTCGCAGAGACCACATTTAGACACAGAAGCACAGAGAACAGGAAGTCACAGTCACCAAGTCACAGAGACACAGTCACAGAAACACAGAGTTGCAAAGTCACAGGGACCGCAGAGACACAAGAGAACCCAGAGACACAAGAGTCACAGTTTACAGAGACACAGTCACAGATACATGAGTCACGATACATGGAGTCACAGATACATGGAGTCACAGATACTGGAGTCAAGATACATGGGAGTCGCTAGTTACATGGAGTCCACAGATACAGGGAGTCACAGATACATGCGAAGTACATATACATGATCACAGATACATGGAGTCCAGATACATGAGTCACAGATTACATGGCAGTCACCAGATACATGGAGTCACAGGATACTGGAGTCCAGAGACACCAGGAGGCACAGATACCTGGAGTAACAGATCATGGAGTCACAGTACATGGAGTCACAGTGACACGGAGTCACAGAGACCACACGTCACAGAGACACCACAGTCCACACAGACACAGCGTCAGACAGATACATGGTACAGAGTCACAGAGACACAGAGTCACAGAGACAGAGTCCAGAGAGTAGTCCAAAGTCCAGAGACCCTCACAGTAGTCACAGAGTCACATAGAGACACAGTCACAGAGACACACACAGTCACAGTCACAGCGAGACACCAAGTCACAGTCACCAGAGACGACACATAGTCACAGAGAACACATAGTCTCAGAGTCACAGAGAGACCGTCACAGTCACAGTCACAGTCGACAGGTCACAGCGGACACAGTCTCACAGAGTCACAGTCACAGAGAACACAAAGTCACAGAGATACACATAGTCACAGGAGTCACAGGAGACACCCAGTCACAGTCACAGTACAGCAGAGACACAGTCACAGAAACTCAGAGTTGCAAAGGCACAGGGACGACAGAGACACGTGACCAGGAGACAACAAGAGTCACAGTCACAGAGACCAGAGTCACAGATACATGGAGTCACTCGAAACATGGAGTCACAGATACATGGAGTCACGAAACATGGGAGTCACAGTCACAGATACATGGAGTCACAGATAATGGAGTCACAGATAGGTGGAGTCACAGATTACATGGAGTCACAGATTACATGGAGTCACAGATACATGGAGTCAACAGGACATGGAGTCACAGATACATGGAGTAACAGATACATGGAGTCCAGTTCATGGAGTCAACAGAGGACACAGAGTCACAGTACATGGAGTCAGATACATTGGCACAGATGAAGGGAGTCACCGTCAAGAGAACAGACACAGACATAGAGAGATAGTATTACACAGAGGACACAAGAGACACTGACATGGTCACACAGTGTCACCGCGAAGAGTCACTGAGTCACAGACACAGTCACAGAGACACAGAGGACACAGTCCCAGTCAACAGTCACAGTCACAGAGACACAGAGTCACAGTCACTGTCTACAGAGACACAAAGTCACGAGACCAACATATCACAGAGACACACATAGTCACAGAGTCACAGAGACACAGTCACAGAGTCACCAGTCACAGAGACCAGTCACAGAGACCCAGTCACAGAGGACAGTCACGAGACACAGAGAGACACAGAGACACAGTCACAGAGTCACAGAGACACAGTCACAGAGTGACACAAAGTCCACAGAGACACGTCACAGAGGACCCATCACAGAGACACCAATGACCACAGTCACAGAGACCACAGTCACAGTCACAGTAGACACAGTCACAGAGACCAGTCACAGACACAGTCACAGAGGAACACAAGACACAGAGAGTCACAGAGACACAGAGACAGTCACAGCGACACAGTAAGGGTCAGAGGGACAGTCACAGAGACCCAGTCAAAAGTACAGAGACACACATAGTCACAGAGTCACAGAGACACAGTCACAGAGACACAAGACACAGACACTGAGACACAGAGTCCAGTTCCAGTCCACAGAGACAGTCACAAAGAAGCCAGAGTTGCAAAAGTCACGGGGGAGGACGCAGAGACACAGTCACAGAGACACAAAGACCGAGGAGGACAGAGGCACAGAGGACACACGATACAAGTCACAGAGTCCTGAGGACACATACACAGGTGCAGATTTCCACATGGAGAGTCCGGAGTACACGTAGTAAAGAGTCACAAAGAGGACACAGACACAGTCACAGAATACATGGTGTCACAGAGTCACAGACAGCACGTAGATAGACAGAGAACAGAGCACAGAGTCACAGAGACACAGAGTCACAGTCACAGAGTCACAGAGACACTCACAGAGACGGAACAGACTGTCACATGAGACAGACGACACAGTCACAGTTTCATAGAGTCACAGTACAGAGTCACAGAGTCACAGTCAGAGTCCCAGAGACACAGTCACAGAGACACAGTCACAGAGTCACAGTCACTAGTCACTAGTCACAGTCCAGGTCACAGAGTCACAGAGTCACAGTCAACAGTGGCACCAGATCACATAGTCAAAGGACACAGAGACACAGTCACAGAGTTACAGTGACACAGAGAACACAGACACAGAGTCACAAAGTCACAGAGTCACAGTACAGAGAGTCACAGAGACACAGAGTCACAGTCACAGAGAGACAGAGACACGAGTCACAGAGACACAGTCACAAACACAGTACCAGAGTTACGACTGACACAGTCACAGAGACACAGTCACAGAGTCACAGTCAGGAGACAGTCACACAGTCACAGGACACAGTCACAGAGACACAGTCACGGAGACAGTCACAAAGACACAGTCACAGCAGACACAGAGTCACGAGAACACGTAGACACAGTCACAGAGACACAGTCACAGAGTCACCAGACACGACTCACAGACACAGAGTCACGGCAGTCACAGAGAGACAGATACATTGGCGGTCACAGATACCACAGTCACAGAGGAGTGCAGTCACAGACACATTTAGACACAAGAGTCACAGAGACCACAGTGACACAGAGGACACAGGGAACAGGACACAGAGGTAACCCAGAAGGACACAGAGGACACAGTCACAGACACAGTCACAGATTACATGAAACAGTCACAGAGACACAGGACACAGACACAGAAGTCACGAGTGACACATTGTAGTCACAGAGACACAGGACCAGTCACAGAGTCACAGTACGCGCAGAGACACAGTCACAGAGTCACAGAGGTAGAGACAGAGATCACAGAGACAGAGACAAAGAGACCACTGAGGACACAGCGCAGAGACTCAGTCACAGAGACACTGTAGACCACAGGTCACAGAGTCACCGGAGGACACGGAGTCACAGAGACACAGTCAGCAGGAGACACCACAAGTCACAGAGTACAGAGGTGACACACATGGAGTCACAGGAGTCACAGTCATCAGGAGAGTCACAGAGACAGTCACAGAGACAGTCACAGTAGAGACACAGTCACAGACTCACAGTGACCACCGCACACAGACACAGGAGCAGTCAAACAGACAGAGTCCACAGAGACCCACAGTCACACAGAGGTTCACAGTGCACAGACACAGAGACAGTCACAGTCACAGTTAGAGCCACAGTCACAGAGTCACAGTCCAGAGACACAGTCACAGAGTCACTGAGACACAGAGACCACAGGCCACCATGAGACACAGTCACAGATACACAGAGAGTACAGTGACAACACAGAGACACCACACAGTCACAGTCACAGTTCACAGAGACACAGTCACAGAGACACAGTCACAGTCACAGAGTTCACAGAGCACACAGTGTCACAGAGTCACACAGAGTCACAGCAGACCCACAGACTAACACTCACAGAGTCACAGAGTCACAGAGAGTCACAGAGAGACACAGAGTCACGTCACAGACAGAGACACAGAGTCA
This sequence comes from Okamejei kenojei, assembly GCA_035221665.1. Lineage (NCBI taxonomy): Eukaryota > Metazoa > Chordata > Chondrichthyes > Rajiformes > Rajidae > Okamejei > Okamejei kenojei. The sequence goes on from CM069132.1 coordinate 154,612,671, forward strand.
CACACAGTCACAGAGTCAGTCACGTCACAGAGTTACAGAGTCACAAGGTCACAGAGACACAGTCCAGTCACAGTCACAGAGACAGAGTCACAGTCACACACAGCCACAGTCAAGATGACACAGTCAAGTTTCAGAGACACAGTCACACGGCACAGAGAGAGTGTCACACACGAGTCACAGAGAGTAAGAGACACATCACAGAGTTCACAAGAGACACCAGTCACACAGTCACAGCGACACAGTCACAGGTCACAGAGTCAGTACAGAGTCCAGAGAGACACAGTCAGAGACACAGGACACAGTCACAGAGCACACAGAGACACAGAGCACACAGTCACAGAGTCCAAAAAAGACACAGAGACACAGTCCACCGAGACCCCACAGTCACAGGACACAGTCACAGAGACACAACTAGTCACAGAGAGAGTCACAGAAGTCACAGAGAGTCACAGAGAGTCACAGAGAGACAGAGACACAGAGTCACAGTCACAGAAGAGTACAGAGACACACAGAGAGAGACAGAGAGACAGAGTCACAGAGCACGGTCACAAGAGTCACAGGACACAGAGACACAGTCACAGAGTCACGAGTCAGGAGACACAGTCACAGTCACAGAGAGACAGAGAGACACAGAGACACAGTCACAGAGACACAGAGGCAGGAGTCACAGTCACAGAGTCACAGTCACAGAGACACCAAGTCACAGAGACACAGTCACCACAGAGTTCACAGAGACACAGGTCACAGACACAGTCACAGAGACAGTCACAGAGACACAGCTACACAGTCACAACACAGTCACAGAGACACAGTCACAGAGAGACACAGAGACACAGGACCCGAGTCACAGAGACACAGTCACGACACAGTCACAGAGTTACAGAGACAGTCACAGAGACACAGTCACAGAGACCGTCACAGAGACACAGTCACAGAGACACTAGAGACAGTCCACAGAGACACAGTCACAGTCACAGAAGAACCAGTCACAGAGACCACAGTCACAGAGACACAGTCACAGTCCACAGTCACAGAGACAGAGACACAGTCACAGTCACAGAGACACAGTACAGAGGACACACAGAGACACAGGATCACAGAGACACAGTCACAGGAGACCACAGAGTCACAGAGACCACACAGTCACAGAGACACGGAACAGAGACACAGTCAGAACACAGTCACATTCTGGAGTCACACATAGTCACAGAGACACAGAGACACAGTCACAGTCACAGAGTCACAGAACAGAGTTGCACAGAGACGCACAGAGGACACAGTCACAGAGAGACAGAGTACACAGAGTCACAGAGACACAGAGTCACAGAGGACCACAGAGACACAGACACAGAGTACAGAGTCACAGAGACACAGTCACAGAGAGACACAGTCACAGAGACACAGTCACAGAGACACAGATACACAGTCACAGAGAGACACAGTCACAGTCACAGTCACAGAGACCACAGTCCACACAGTCACAAGACACATTCACAGAGTCACAGAGACACAGTCACAGTCACAGTCACAGAGACACAGTCACAGTCACAGAGACACAGTCACAGAGACACACACAGAGTCACAGTCACAGAGACACAAGTCACAGTCACAGAGACACAGAGTCACAGACACAGTCACAGTCACAGAGACACAGTCACAGGAGTCACAAAGACACAGTCACAGAGACACAGTCACAGAGAGTCACAGACACAGTCACAGAGACACAGTCACAGAGACACAGAGTCACAGAGTCACACAGTCACAGAGTCACAGAGACACAGTCACAGAGTCACAGTCACACAGTCACAGAGACAGTCACAGAGTCACAGTCACAGAGACACAGTCACAGAGTCACAGACACAGTCACAGACACAGTCACAGAGACACAGAGACACAGAGTCACAGAGTCACAGATACAGAGTCACACAGAGTCACAGAGACAACAAAGACACAGACACAGACAGACAGGAGTCACAGTCACAGAGTCACAGAGACACAGAGTCACAGAGTCACAGAGTTTAAGTCACAGAGTACAAGAGTCACAGAGACACAGAGACACAGAGACAGAGACAGAGTCACAGAGTCACAGAGTCAGAGACACAGTCCAGTCACAGAGTCAACACAGAGTCACAGAGACACAGTCACAGTCACACAGTCCACAGTCACAGAGACACAGAGACACAGACACAGAGAGTCACAGAGTCACAGAGTCACAGAGTCACAGAGTCACAGAGTCACACACAGAGACACAGAGTCACAGTCACACAGAGTCACAGAGACCACACAGAGACACAGAGTCACAGAGACACAGAGACACAGAGTCACAGAGTCACAGAGTCACAGAGAGTCACAGAGTCACAGTCACAGAGTCACAGAGTCACAGTCACAGAGTCACAGAGACACAGAGAGAGCACAGAGACACAGAGTCACAGAGTCAGAGGAGTCACAGAGACACAGAGTCACAGAGTCACAGACAGGAGACAGAGTCACAGAGTCACAGAGACCACAGAGTCACAGAGTCACAGAGCAGTCGTCACAGAGACAAGTCAAGTAGAGTGAGTCACAGAGAGTCACAGAGTCACACGTCACAGAGAACAGAGACAGAGTCACAGAGACACACAGAGTCAAGAGTCACAGTCACAGAGAACAGAGTCACAGAGACACAGAGACACAGAGACACAGAGTCACAGAGTCACAGAGACACAGTCACAGAGTCACAGAGTCACAGAGTCACAGAGACACAGAGACCACAGTCACAGAGACACAGAGTCACAGAGAGTCACAGAGACAGAGACACAGAGTCACAGAGAGCAGAGACACAGAGACACAGAGTCACAGAGACACAGAGACACAGAGAGTCAGACAGAGAACAGTCAGACAGAGACAGAGTCACACAGAGACACAGACACAGAGTCACAGAGTCACAGACAGAGTCACAGAGTCACAGAGACACAGAGTCACAGTCACAGAGTCACAGAGTCACAGAGACACAGAGACACAGAGACACAGAGACACAGAGTCACAGAGTCACAGAGACACAGAGTCACAGAGACACAGAGACACAGAGACACAGAGACACAGAGTTGCAAAGTCACAGAGACAGAGTCACAGGGACACAGCAAGCTATCCACTGTGGCAGCATAACATTACATCATGTTTTATTGTTAGATGTATCGTCATTTATAATCAAGGTTGGTGCAGGTGTTGGTGTCTACACACTTGTGCTGAGAATATGCCCACTCAAACTACTTTAAAATTACCCTGTGAATTCCAATGCTAAATATTTTTTGAGGATCTGCGCGTTTTCTATCCTCAGTTACCTCGGCGTTCTTGTATGTCAGGTCTATTTTCAGAGAAATGAATCACTTCACGGTTAGAGCGAGCTTTAGTTTTTTTTGTTTAGAGATACAGCGCGGAAACAGGCCCTTCGGCCCACCGAGTCCGCACCGACCAGCGATCCCCGCGCATTAACACTATCCTACACACACTAGGGACAATTTACTAGTACACCAAGCCAATTAAACAAACTGTACGTGTTTGGAGTGCGGGAGTAAACCGGAGATCTCGGAGAAAACCCACGCGGTCACGGGGAGAAAATAGACTCCGTACAGACAGCACCCGTAGTCGAGATCGAACCCGGGTCTCTGGCGCAGTAACATGTCTGTTATGACATGTCGCGGAGTGTCGCCTGTATGTTCATGAGTAGTCGCCCAAAGAGTCGTACCTTTTTCTGGGTCACCGCTGCATTTTCAACATGTTGTAAAATTTCGGCAACCTGCTGCGACTGTGACGGGTGCCGGCAGTCGCCGAAAACATTGCATAAGCGGGACAGGCCCTTAAGGCTTGTATTCACTGGAGTTTAGAAGGATGAGGGGGGATCTTAAAGAAACATATAAAATTATAAAAGGACTGGACAAGCTAGATGCAGGAAAAATGTTCCCAGTGTTGGGCAGGTCCAGAACCAGGGGCCACAGTTTTAGAATAAAGGGGAGGTCATTTAAGACTGAGGTGAGAAAAAAACTTTTTCACCCAGAGAATTGTGGATTTGTGGAATTCCCTGCCATAGAGGGCAGTGGAGGCCAAATCACTGGATGGATTTAAGAGAGAGTTTGAGATAGAGCTCTAGGGGCTAGTGGAATCAAGGGATATGGGGAGAAGGCAGGCACGGGTAGTTGATTGGGGACGATCAGCCATGATCACAATGAATGGCGGTGCTGGCTCGAAGGGCTGAAGGGCTGAATGGCCTCCTCCTGAACCTATTTTCTATGTTTCTATGTTTCTATGTTAAGGCAGCAACTCTATCGCTGCTGCACCGTGCCACCCGTTCCTGAACCTCAGACAGGACACACAGAGCCCTGAGTAGACAAAAATGCTGGAGAAACTCAGCGGGTGAGGCAGCATCTATGGAGCGAAGGAAATAGGAAACGTTGCCTATTCCTTTGCTCCATAGATGCTGCCTCACCCGCTGAGTTTCTCCAGCATTTTTGTCTACCTTCGATGTTCCAGCATCTGCAGTTTCTACTTAAACACAGAGCCCTGGGTCAGTTTCAAGTATTGTAGTTTCAGTTCAGTTTATTGTCACGTGTACCGAGGTACAGTGAAAAGCTTTTGTTGCGTGCTAACCAGTCAGCAGAAAGACAATCGAGCCGTTTACAGTGCACAGATACATGATAGGGGAATAACGTTTAGTGCAAGGTAGAGCCAGTAACGATAGTCCGAGGGTCTCCAATGAGGTAGATGGTAGCTCAGAACCACGCTCTAGTTGTTGGTAGAATGGTTCAGTTGCCGGATGTTGCCTGATTGCTGAACTCTGCAGTTTCTTGCAGCCATTGGCAGAGCTGTTCCTAAACCAAGCTGTGATGCAACGTTACAGTGTGCCTATTATGGTTCATAAGTTCATGTGACAGGAGCAGAATTAGGCCATTCGGCCCATCAAGTGCATGCCCATGGTGCATCTGTAGAGGTTTGTATGAGTCATTGGAAACATGGGGCGCAGCGGTAGAGTTGCTGCCTCACAGCGTCAGACACCCGGGTTCGATCCTGACTACGGGTGCTGTCTGTACGGAGTTTGTACGTTCTCCCTGTGACCGTGTGAGTTTTCGCCGGGTGCTCCGGTTTCCTCCCACATTCCAAAGGTGTAGGTTTGTACGTTAATTGGCTTCCCTAGTGTGTAGGATAGTGTTAGTTTTGTTTAGTTTAGTTTAGAGATGCAGCGCGGAAACAGGCCCTTGCGGCCCACTGGTTCCGCGCTCGCCAGCGATCCCCGCACATTAACACTATCCGATACCCACTAGGGACAATTTTTACATTTATACCAAGCCAATTAACCTACATGCCTGTACGCCTTTGGAGTATGGGAGAAAACGGAAGATCCCGGAGAAAACCCACGCAGGTCACGGGGAGAACGTGCAAACTCCGTACAGACAGCGCCCGTAGTCTCCGCCCTGCATTCGCTGTAAGGCAGCAACTCTACCGCTGCGCCACCGTGCCATGTTAATCGTGGTTGGCAAGGACTCAGTGGGCCGAAGGGCCTGTTTCCATGCTGTATCTCTAAACTAAACTAAGCTAAATGTCCTCAGTCTGCTGTGCATGCCTTATTATATGTCCTCAGTCTGCTGTGCATGTCTTATTCATAAGACAAATAAAGAGGAATGTCTTTAGTCCGAGGGTGGTGAATCTGTGGAATTCATTGCCACAGATGGCTGTGGAGGCCAAGTCAATGGATATTTTTAAGGCAAAGATTGACAGATTCTTGATTCATGTTATTGCCTTTATACTGTAGCTGTACACTGTGGATGCCTCGATACTAATCATGTATAGTCCTTGCACTGACTGGATAGCACGCAACTAAAGCTTTTCACTGCACCTCGGTACACGTGACAATAAACTGCAAACAAATTAGTACGGATGTCAGGGGTTATGGGGAGAAGGCAGGAGAATGGGGTTAGGAGGGAGAGATAGATCAGCCATGATTGAATGGCAGAATAGACTCGATGGGCCGAATGGCCTAATTCTGCTCCTAGAACTATGAATGTATGACACTTTCACTATGGGCTAGAGTGCCAATTAATGGTATCCTAATGCAGTTTGTGAAAGTTATGTACAACAAGAACTTCAATAATGGGACAGTTGGACAAGTGCTAATGAATTTGTGTGCATTACATAAACACATCATCTGCCGGGATGATGTATTCTGTTGGAAGTGCTGCAATTCGGAAATTCGTGCAGAAAATGTTGATAATACGCCGCGACCTAGCTGAGGCCTCGAGTACACGGGGACCACTCTCGAGCATGAAGGAGAGTTACAAAGACCTCCTACAACCTTGTGTCGACCATGCTGCGAGTATGAGTCGAAGGCAAACTCGCCAGAACTCGCAGATTAGGTCGCCCAAGTGGGACAGGCTCTTTAGAATTCTGAGGTATAGGTTATACAGGCATTTGGATGGGCAAGGGCTGATTAGGGATAGTCAGCATGGTTTGTACGTGGGAGGCGACAGTGGGCTTGACACCAATGAGTGTAGCTTAACGTCTCCTGACGTAGGTGCTGTCGTAGGTTGTCGCCAGGTGAAGTGGGGTGTCGCCGGTGCTGACTTTGGTGAATTCCATTGGCGACTACCTATGTCAACCTGCGTCAATCGACGACAGGTACCGGCGACTGAATTGTTTACCTTGTCATGGCTTGTCGCGGGTGGACGTAGGTTGTTAAGGGACAGAGTTTAGGGGTAACGTGAGGGGGAACTTCTTTACTCAGAGGGTGGTGGCTGTGTGGAATGGGCTTCCAGCAGAAGTGGTGGAGGCAGGATCGATTTTAACATTTAAAAGTAAAGTGGATAGGTATATGGACGTGAAGGGAATGGAGGGGTATGGTCTGAGTGCAGGTAGATGGGACTAGGGGAAAACAAATGGTCGGCACGGACTGGAAGGGCCGAGAGGGCCTGTTTCCGTGCTGTAATTGTTATATGGTTATATGGTTATATGTTGTAGGTTGACGTCCTAATGGGTCGCCGGTTGTCGGTAGCTTGCCGTAGCGTGACGCTGACTAGGTGGTAAGTTGTTGTAGACATTGTCGAAGGGGGATCCAGTCGCCGGATTTTCAGCGACCTGCTACGACTATGACAGTTGCCGGCAGTCACCGAAAAAATCGCCTAAGTGGGACAGGCCCATAAAGCCCCTGTCCCACTGTCTCGGCCTAAAAAAAAGCAAACATGACATCATTCTATCATGTGATCATTTTCCACTCGTAGCTAGTCGTAGTTGGTCTTAGATTGGGATCGAGGGAGGTCGTAGGAGGTCGTAGACATAGTCGTAGGAGATCGTAGACATAGTCATGGGAGGTCTTTTACTTTGGCGAGTCAACACGACCTTGACATTTTTTTCAACTTATTTAGGGTCTTTTAAACTCATGGATTAGGTTGTCCAAGTGGGACAGGCCCTTAAGGCATTCAACAAGGGTCTGCATGGTAGGCTGCTCTGGAAGGTTAGATCGCATGGGATCCAAGGAGAGATACCTGAATGGATAGCATATTGGCTCCAAGGAACAAAGCAGAGGGTGATGGTGGAAGGTTGCTTCTCAGACTGGAGGCCTCAGGGTTCGGTGCTGGGCCCGTTACTGTTTGTCATCTACATCAATGATTTGGATGAGAACATACAGGGCAAGATTAGCAAGTTTGCTGATGATACAAAAGCAAGTGGTTTTGCAGATAGTGAAGATGGTTGTGAACAATTGCAGCAGGATCTGGATCGATTGGCCAGGTGGGCGGAGGAATGGTTGATGGAATTTAATACAGAGAAGTGTGAGGTGTTGCAGGACCTACACAGTAAATGGTAGGCCTCTGGGCAGTGTTGTAGAGCAGAGGGATCTAGGAGTACAGGTGCATGGCTCCTTGAAGGTCGAGTCGCAGGTAGATAAGGTGGTCAAAAAGGCTTCTGGCACTTTGACCTTCATCAGTTAGATTATTGAGTTTTTAAGTCGGGAGGTCATGTTGCAGTGGTATAAGACGTTGGTGAGACCGCATTTAGAATATTGTGTTCAGATCTGGGCACCATGTTATAGAAAAGATATTGTCAAGCTTGAACGTGTTCAGAAAAGATTTACGAGGATGTTGCCAGGACTAGAGGGTGTGAGCTATAGGGAGAGGTTGAGTAGGCTAGGTCTCTATTCCATGGAGCGCAGGAGGATGAGGGGGGTTCGTATGAAAGGAATAGATCGGGTAGATGCACAGAGTCTCTTGCCCAGAGTAGGGGAATTGAGGACCAGAGGACATAGGTTCAAGGTGAAGGGGAAAACATTTAATAGGAATCGAGGGATAACTTTTTCACACAGAGGGTGGTGGGTGTATGGAACGAACTGCCAAAGGAGGTAGGGAGGCTGGGACTATCCCAACGTTTAAGAAACAATTGGACAGGTACATGGATAGGACAGGTTTGGAGGGATATGGGCCAAGAGCAGGCAGGTGGGACTAGTGTAGCTGGGACATTGTTGGCCGGTGTGGGCAAGGTGGGCCGAAGGGCCTGTTTCCACACTGTATCACTCTATGACTCCAAGGCAGGAAAATGGGGAGAAATCGATCAGACATGATTGAATGGCGGAGTTGACTTGATGGGCTGAATGGTCTAACTATGTTCCTATTAAATTACCTTATGAAACAGGCCAACATGTCCCATCTACACTAGTCCCACCTGCCTGCGTTTGGCCCATATCCCTCTAAACCTGTCCTATCCATGTACCTGTCTAATTGCTTCTTAAACATTGGGATAGTCCCAGCTTCAACTACTTCCTCCGACAACTCGTTCCATTCACCCACCACCCTTTGTGTGAAAAAGTTACCCCTCGGGTTCCTATTAAATCTTTCCCACCTCACCTTAAATCTATGGCCTCTGGTTCTCGATTCCGCTACTCTGGGCAAGAGACTCTGTGCTTCTCTCCCTAATCTATTTGTCTCATGGGCGTCGGTGCAGTATATAAACAGACTGTGACTCACAGAGACCATCAGGTGTCTGTTGTAAGGATGAAAAACTGCCTCCTCACACAACAAGCAGGAGGCTATTTCTATTACATGGCTTTTCATTATGGATCAATCAAAAGGTGCAGACAACATCACACACTGTGAAATGGAAGCTGAAGTCTGAGCCTCTGCAGATTAGATTTTATTGCTTTGAGATTTATCACTCGGTGTCATCAATTTCCAGTTCCCTGGCGCAAAGATTTTCCCCGCAGGAGAAGGTATTCCAAGCAACAGAGTTGTGAGTCTGTGGAATTCTCTGCCTCAGAGGGCGGTGGAGGCCGGTTCTCTGGATACTTTCGAGAGAGAGCTAGACAGGGCTCTTAAAAATAGTCAGGGGATATGGGGAGAAGGCAGGGACGGGGTACAGATTGCGGATGATCAGCCATGGTCACATTGAATGGGGGTGCTGGCTCGAAGGGCCGAATGGCCTATAGTCTATTGAATATATTTTCCAAATACTGCCATGCCAGTGCAAAGCAGTGTGTGCTGTTACCACTTCATGGCACCGGATCTGATGCCGTGTTAAACTATTAGTTCCTATGTGATAGGAGCAGAATTAGGCCAGTCAGCCCATCTAGTCTACTCCGCCGTTCAATTATAAGTGATGTATCTTTCCCTCTCAACCCCATTCTCCTGCCTTCTCCCCTTCACCTCCGACACCCATACTAATCATGAATCTGTCAGTCCCCAGTGTTTATACATAGTCCCCCAATTTCAGGGCACCATCATGTTTGGGACACAGCAATGTCATGTAAATGAAAGTAGTCGTGTTTAGTATTTTGTTGCATATCCTTTGCATGCAATGACTGCTTGAAGTCTGCGATTCATGGACATCACCAGTTGCTGGGTGTCTTCTCTGGTGATGCTCTGCCAGGCCTGTATAGCAGCCATCTTTAGCTTATGCTTGTTTTGGGGGCTAGTCCCCTTCAGTTTTCTCTTCAACATATAAAAGGCATGCTCAATTGGGTTCAGATCGGGTGATTGGCTCGGGTCAAGAATTGATCATTTTTCAGCTTTGAAAAACTCCTTTGTTGTTTTAGCAGTATGTTTGGGATCATTGTCTTGCTGTAGAATGAACCACCGGCCAATGGGTTTTGAGGTATTTGTTTGAACTTGAGCAGATAGGATGTGTCTATACACTTCAGAATTCATTATGCTACTACCATCAGCAGTTGTATCATCAATGAAGATAAGTGAGCCAGTACCTTCAGCAGCCATACATGCCCAGGCCATAACACCCCCACCACCGTGTTTCACAGATGAGGTGGTATGCTTTGGATCTTGGGCAGTTCCTTCTCTCTCCATACTTTGCTCTTGCCATCACTCTGATATAGATTAATCTTCCTCCCATCTATCCACAAGACCTTTTTCCAGAACTGTGGTTGCTCTTTTAAGTACTTCTTGGCAAACTGTAACCTGGCCATCTTATTTTTGCGGCTAACCAGTAGTTTGCATCTTGCAGTGTAGCCTCTGTATTTCTGTTCATGAAGTCTTCTGCGGACAGTGGTCATTGACAAATCCACACCTGACTCCTGAAGTGTGTTTCTGATCTGTCGGACAGGTGTTTGGGGATTTATCTTTATTATAGAGAGAATTCTTCTGTCATCAGCTGTGGAGGTCTTCCTTGGCCTGCCAGTCCCTTTGCGATTAGTAAGCTCACCAGTGCTCTCTTTCTTCTTAATGATGTCCCAAACAGTTGATTTTGGTAAACCTAAGGTTTGGCCGATGTCTCTAACAGTTTTATTCTTGTTTCTCAGTCTCATAATGGCTTTGTTGACTTTCATTGGCACAACATTGGTCCTCATGTTGATAAACAGCAATAAAAGTTTCCAAAGGTGATGGAAAGACTGGAGGAAAGACTTGGTGCTGAGAGCTCTCTTATACCTGCATTAAGGAGGCAATTAAACACACCTGAGCAATTATAAAAACACCTGTGAAGCCATGTGTCCCAAACGTTATGGTGCCCTGAAATGGGGGGACTATGTATAAACACTGCTGAAATATCTACATGGTGAAACCAAAATGTATTAAAATACTCTTTAATAAAATCTGACAATGTCCACTTTAACACTACTGTTCTGTCCCCTTTTTTATATCAGCATCTGCAGTTCCTTGTCTCTAATGTCCAAAAAAGGTCCTGACCAAAATACATCAGCTATCCATGTTCTCCAGAGATGCTGCCTAAACCACTGAGCTACTCCAGCACTCTGTATCAACCTTGGGATGCTTTACAGTGTTAAAGGAGCCATACTTACAGTGTGAAAGGAGTCATCAGTTGGCACCGCGTGTGGCAGCCTCGCCAGCAGTCTGTTTGTCATTTCACCCTTTTAGTCTTGTTTAAAAGTATGTTTTTGGAGGTTTCTTAGGCTTTTTTATGTGGGTGGGGGGGGTTAGGTGGGAAAATTGGAAACTGTTTCCCAGTCACTTCCGTGTCAAGAATGTCTCTTTTCTCCCAGTCGCATCTTCGCCCCCCCTCCCCCCTCCCCTCCTCGCGGTCTACCAACTGGATTGGCACGGCCTTCAATGCCGGAGACCGGTCAGAGCTCCAGCAGCGGGCGCAGCACTAAATTACCATCGCGGAGCGGGCGATGCCTTACCGGGGATCGCCGTGTTGAAGCTCAGGAGTATTGGGACTGCCAATTAACACGGTGGAGCTGTGGTTTGCGGAGCTTCCAGCCGCGGGCGGCGCTGACTTTAACATCGCGGAGTCCTGGGATGCTTTGCCGGGGGTGGCCAGTGTTGAATCTCAGCCCAGCTCGGCCTGTGGACTTCTGGAGGCCCGGTCTCCGGTAGGAAGCGGCCGATTCGAAAGCTCCAGGCCGCTGAGAGTGTTCTTCCGTTCCATCCCAGCGAGAGGGCCTGAATATCGGGCTGCCCGTAACGGCGACTGCAGAGGGCTCAAAGGCCCCGACCACGGGTGAACGAAGAGGAGGATGACTGAACTTTGTTGCCTTCCCTCACAGTGGGAAACGTTGATTCCACTGTGTAGGGATGTTTATATTAAACTCTATTGTGTATCGTGTTCTTTATATTCGTATGGCTGCATGGTAACTCAAATCTCACTGCACCAATTGGTCCATGTGACAATAAATGTAACTTGAACTATTTTGCTGTTGTTATCATTCCTCCTGCTGTCCAGGCCAATATTTACTTCTTGATCAACACTACAATAAGAAACTCGCTCATTTCATTTCTTCCCTGTTTTAGCAACATGACTCAGTGCAATTTGGCTGTCATACATTCTCACATTACTGAAGTAAACACAATTCAGCTTGAGAAATGAAGACACAGAGCGCTGGAGTAATTCAACGGGTTTGGCAGCATCTATGCAGAACATGGGTAGAAGATAGGAGAGGCAGGACAAAACCTGGCAAGGCTAGTTAACTTACCAAACCGCTCTTCCCTGTGCTCCACAGAAGCACACCAATGCCTCTACTTCCATAGATGTCTTAGGAGGTTCGTCGATAAAGCATTTTATCGGGATGCATCACAGCTTGGTTTGGGAACAGCTCCATCCAGAATGGAGCGGCTGGGCTTGTACACTCTGGAATTTAGAAGGATGAGAGGTGATCTTATTGAAACATGTAAGATTGTTAATGGTTTGTCACGCTAGAGGCAGGAAACATGTTCCCGATGTTCGGGGAGTCCAATACCAGCGGCTACAGTTTAAGAATAAGGGGTAAGCCATTTAGAACGGAGATGAGGAAACACTTTTTCACACAGAGAGTGGTGAGTGTGGAATTCTCTGCCTCAGAGGGCGGTGAAGGCTGGTTCTCTGGATACTTTCAAGAGAGAGCTTGATAGGGCTCTTAAAGATAACAGAGTCAGGGGATATGGGGAGAAGGCAGGAACGGGAGTACTGATTGTGGATGATCAACCATGATCATGAGTTGGATGATCAACCATGATCACATTGAATGGTGGTGCTGGTTCGAAGGGCCGAATGGCCTACTCCTGCACCTATTAGAAACATAGAAACATAGAAAATAGGTGCAGGAGTAGTCCATTCGGCCCTTCGAGCCTGCACCGCCATTCACTATGATCATGGCTGATCATCCAACTCAGTATCCCGTACCTGCCTTCTCTCCATACTCCCTGATCCCTTTACCCACAAGGGCCACATCTAACTCCCTCTTAAATATAGCCAATGAACTGGCCTCAACTACCTTCTGTGGCAGAGAATTCCAGAGACTCACCACTCTCTGTGTGAAAAATGTTTTCCTCATCTCGGTCCTAAAGGAATTCCCCCTTATCCTTAAACTGTCACCCCTTGTTCTAGACCTCCCTAACATCGGAAACATCCTGCATCTAGCCTATCCAACCCCTTAAGAATTTTGTAAGTTTCTATAAGATCCCCCCTCAGTCTTGTAAATTCTAGCGAGTACAAGCCAAGTCTATCCAGTCTTTCCTCATATGAAAGTCCTGACATCCCAGGAATCAGTCTGGTGAACCTTCTCTGTACCCCCTCTATGGCAAGAATGTCTTTTCTCAGATTTGGAGACCAAAACTATACGCAATACTCCAGGTGTGGTCTCACCAAGACCCTGTACAACTGCAGTAGAACCTCCCTGCTCCTATACTCAAATCCTTTTGCTATGAACGCTAACATACCATTCGCTTTCTTCACAGCCTGCTGCACCTGCATGCCTACTTTCAATGACTGGTGTACCATGACACCCAGGTCTCATTGCATCTCCCCTTTTCCTAATTTGCCACCATTAAGATAATAGTCTACCCTCCTGTTTTTGCTACCAAAGTGGATAACCTCACATTTATCCACATTATACTGCATCTGCCATGTATTTGCCCACTCACCAGCTATCCAAGTCACCTTGCAGCCTCCTAGCATTCCTCCTCACACCTAACACTACCCCCCAGCCTAGTGTCATCCGCAAACTTGGAGATGTTGCATTCAATTCCCTCGTCCAAATCATTAATATATATTGTAAATAGCTGGGGTCCCAGCACTGAGCCTTGCGGCCCCACTTAGTCACTGCCTGCCATTCTGAAAAGGACCCGTTTACTCCTACCCTTTGCTTCCTGTCTGCCAGCCATTTCTCTATCCACATCAATACTGAACCCCCAATACTTTGTGCTTTCATTTGTATACTAATCTCTTATGTGGGACCTTGTCGAAAGCCTTCTGAAAGTCTAGATATAACACATCCACTGGTTCTCCCTTATCCACTCTGCTAGTTACATCCTCAAAAAATTCTATAAGATTCGTCAGACATGATTTACCTTTCGTAAATCCATGCTGACTTTGTCTAATGATTTCAACACTTTCCAAATGTACTGCTATCCCATCTTTAATAACTGACTCTAGCAGTTTCCCCACTACCAATGTTCGACTAACTGGTCTGTAATTCCCCGTTTTCTCTCTCCCTCCTTTTTTAAAAAGTGGGGTTACATTAGCTACCCTCCAATCCTCAGGAACTACTCCAGAATCTAAGGAGTTTTGAAAAATTATCACTAATGCATCCACTATTTCTGTGGCTACTTCCTTGAGTACTCTGGCATGCAGACTATCTGGCCCTGGGGACTTATCGGCCTTTGATCCATTCAATTTACCCAACACCACTTCTCGGCTAACCTGGATTTCACTCAGTTCCTCCACCTTTTTTGACCCCCGGTCCCCTGCTATTTCCGGCAGATTATTTATGTCTTCCTTAGTGAAGACAGAACCAAAGTAGTTATTCAATTGGTCTGCTATGTCCTTGTTCCCCATGATCAATTCATCTGTTTCTGACTGCAAGGGACCTACATTTGTTTTAACTAATCTCTTTCTCTTCACATATCTATAAAAACTTTTGCAGTCAGTTTTTATGTTCCCTGCCAGTTTTCTTTCATAATCTATTTTCCCTTTCCTAATTAAGCCCTTTGTCCTCCTCTGCTGAACTCTGAATTTCTCCCAGTCCTCTGGTGGGCTGCTTTTTCTGGCTAATTTGTATGCTTCATCTTTTGTTTTTATACTATCCCCGATTTCCCTTGTTATCCATGGATGCACTACCTGCCCTGATTTATTCTTTTGCCAAACTGGGATGAACAATTGTTGTAGTTCATCCATGCAGTCTTTAAATACCTTCCATTGCACATCCACTGTCAACCCTTTAAGAATCACTTTCCAGTCTATCTTGGCCAATTCACTTCTCATACTTTCAAAGTTACCTTTGTTTAAGTTCAGAACCCTTGTTTCTGACTTAATTATGTCACTCTCCATCCTAATGAAGAACTCTCATTATGGTCACTCTTGCCCAAGGGGCCCCGCACAACAAGACGGCCAACTACCCCTTCCTCATTACTCAATACCCAGTCTAGAATAGCCTGCTCTCTCGTTGGTTCCTCTACATGTTGGTTTAGAAAACTATCCCGCATACATTCCAAGAAATCCTCTTCCTCAGCACCCCTGCCCATTTGATTCACCCAATCTATATGTAGATTGAAGTCACCCATTATAACTGTTTTACCCTTGTTGCACTCATTTCTAATTTCCTGTTTGATGCCATCCCCAACTCCACTACTACTGTTAGGTGGCCTGTACATAACTCCCACTAGCGTTCTCTGCCCCTTAGAATTTCGCAGCTCTACCCATATCGATTCCACATCCTCAAAGCTAATGTCCTTCCTTTCTATTGCATTAATCTCCTCTCTCACCAGCAACGCTACCCCACCTCCTTTTCCTTTCTGTCTATCCCTCCTGAATATTGAATATCCCTGGATGTTCAGCTCCCAGCCTTGGTCCCCCTGGAGCCATGTCTCCGTGATCCCAACTATAGCACAATCATTAATAGCTATCTGCACATTCAACTCGTCCACCTTATTACGAATGCTCCTTGCATTGAGACACAAAGCCTTCAGGCTTGTTTTTACAACACTCTTACTCCTTATACAATTATGTTGACAAGTGGTCCCTTTCGATTTTTGCCCTGGAAACCCACCACCTCTTATTCTCTGTTTATTATTATTTTCTTCTTTCCCCCCTACATGTTGGGTCTGAGTGCTTCCCTTCTCTGCCTCCTGCCTCAGACCCTGTCTACTGGCTTTCTCTATTTGAGTCCCTCCCCCAACCGTTCTAGTTTAAAGTCCCCCCGGTAGCCTTTGCAAATTTCCCTGCCAGGATACTGGTCCCCCTCGGGTTCAAGTGCAACCCGTCCTTTTTATACAGGTCACTCCTTCCCCAAAAGAGGTTCCACTGATCCAGAAACTTGAATCCCTGTCCTCTGCACCAGTCCCTTCAGCCAGGCATTAATCCTCCACCTTGCTCCATTCCTACTCTCACTGTCGCGTGGCACAGGAAGTAATCCTGAGATTGTTATGTTTGCGGTTATTTTCCTTAACTCTCTTCCTAACTCCCTAAATTCTCCTTTCTGGATCTCTTCTCTTTTTTTACCTATGTCATTGGTACCAATATGTACCACGACCACAGGCTCCTCTCCCTCCCTTTTCAGGATATCTTGGACACGTTCAGACACATCCCGGACCCTGGCACCAGGGAGGCAAACTACCATCCGGGTCTCCGGACTGCGTCCACAGAATCGCCAATCTGACCCCCTAAATATAGAGTCCCCTATTACTAATGCCCTCCTCTTCTTTTCCTTACCCTTCTGAGCAACAGGGCCGGTGTCTGTACCGCAGGCCAGGTCGCTGTTGCTACCCCCAGGTAGGCTGTTCCCCCGAACAGCACTCAAACAGGAGTACTTATTTCCAAGGTGTACAGCCACTGGTGTACTCCCTAACGCCCGCCTCTGCCCCTTGCCTCTCCTAACCGTGACCCACTTGTCTGCCTCCTGTGGTTTTGGAGAGACTACATCCCTGTAACTCCTCTCTATGACCTCCTCACTCTCCCTGACCAGACGGAGGTCATCGAGCTGTTGCTCCAGGTTCCTAACACACTCCTTTAGGAGCCCCATCTCGACACATCTGGCGCAGATGTGGACGTCTGGAGGGCTACCCGACTCCATGACCTCCCACACCTGACATCCAGAACAGTAAGCTGCCCTGGCACTCATACTTCCCTTACCCTAGATACAACACAAAATACAATATACAATACCAAAATACAAAGTACAGTACACTACAAACTGCTGGAATCTGACTGCCAATCAGCTGCGTACTCAATTCCACCAATCAGCGGCTTCCTCAAGCCCAGTTAACTGAATAGAACGTGACGGATTTCAGTTCCTCCCTCACCAACGGCTCCTGGGCCTCTGTAAAAACAAAGCCCCGCGCTCGGGTTTTAGCTTACCGCTCGAACGTCGCTCCTCCCTCACCAATATTGTCTATTGTCTATTGACCAAGACCGCAAGAAATTGCAGAGAATTGTGGACGCAGCCCAGACCATTACACAAACCAACCTCCCTTCCGTTGACTCCATCTACACCTCACGCTGCCTCGGCAAGGCCAGCAGCATCATCAAGGACCAGTCTCACACCCTGGTCATTCCCTCTTCTCCCCTCTCCCATCGGGCAAAAGGTACAGAAGTGTGAAAACGCACACCTCCAGTTTCAGGGACAGTTTCTTCCCAGCTGTTATCAGGCAACTGAATCATCCTACCACAACCAGAGAGCGGTGCTGAACTACTATCTACCTCTTTGGTGACCCTTGGACTATTTTTGATCGGACTTTAATGGCTTTACCTTGCACTAAACGTTATTCCCTTATCATATAAATGGCTCGATTGATATCATGTATTGTCTTTCCGCTGACTGGTTACCATGCAACAAAAGCTTTTCGCTGTACCTTGGTACACATGACAATAAACTAAATTGATAGATAGACAAAAAAAGCTGGAGTATTTCTGCGGGTCAGATAGCATCTCTGGAGAAAAGGTAGAGGTGACACTTTGGGTCGAGGCCCACAATAGTCAATAGGTGCAGGAGTAGGCCATTCGGCACTTCAGGCCAGCATCTGTAGTGCCTTCTTCACACCGTTTAAACTAGCATCTGCAGTACCTTCCAACACAAACTAAACTGATAAACTGCCTGGAACCTCACACCCATTTCTCCTCTGCCATCCCTTCCACCTACATTCCTTCCTCTAGCTTCACAATTCGCAACTTCCTGATCTCACACTTTAGTCTCTTCATATCTTGCCTTTGTCCAATCATCTATCTATCACCCCCCCCCCCCCCCCCCAACTCACCTGTATCCACCTATCACTCACCGGGCTTTGTCCTACCCCTGCTCTCTACCCTGTTTTCATTTCTATCCAAATCCCACCACAATCAGTTTGAAGAAAGGTCCCGAGGCAAAACATCACCTATTCATGTTCTCCACAGATGCTGCCTACCCGCTCAGTTACTCCAGCACTTTGTGAAACACCACCTCTAGAGTTGTTGCCTGACCTGCTGAATTACTCCAGTGCTTTAATTTAGTTTTAGTTTCAGAGATACAGTGCAGAACAAAAAGGCCCCATGGCCCACTGAGTCTGCAGCGATCACCCCGTACACTAGCACTATCCAACACAATCCTTATTTTATTTAATCTTTAGTAAACATTGTACAATCTTTACTAAAAATGTATCATCTTTACCAAAGGCAATTCACCTACAAATCTTACATATTGACCACCAGGGGGCGTCAGATGATGGCAGCTTCGCCAACAGTCTGTCTGTCTTTTCGCCTTTATTTTTGTTATTTTTAGTGTGTTTTAAAAGTTCTTGTTAATGTTCTCTGGTTTGCTTTATGTGGGGGGTGGGGGAGGGGGTCGGGGGAAACCTTACCCTGCCGGAGATGCGATTGTTTTCCAGATCGTATCTCAGGTCGCTCTGCGGCCTAACATCATGGAGCTGGCGGCCTCGCTCGGGACTGACTTTGAGGCCCCACCGCGGGGAGGTGGACTTGCCTGGGATCGACGCTCCAACCGCGGCCTGTGGATTTCACCATCGAGGGGCGCGCAGTCTCGGGTAGAGACCGATGTCAGGAAGCTCCAAACGACACAGAAGGTTTCGACCAGCCCCGACCCGGAGACCGATCGCCCGGCGCGGGGGAGCTGAGATTCCCCCCCAATGCAGGGGCTTGATCGCCCCAACGCAGAGGGCTGGACCGCCGGCTACGGGAGCCAAGATAACCCCGTCAACAGAAGGCTCGAGGCCCCCGACCACGGGAGAACAAGGAAGGGGAGAGATGTGGAGGAGTCACTGTGGTGGATGTTTATGTTAAAATATATTTTGTGTGTTCTGTTGCTTTTTATTGGCATGACTGTATGGCAAATGAAATTCCTCGTATATTGCAAAACATACTTGGCTAATGAAATATGATTATGATTATGATTATGAAATCTGTACGTCTTTGGAGTGTGGGAGGAAACCGGAACACCCGGAGAAAATCCACGTGGTCACGGGGATAATGTACAAACTCCATACAGACAGCACCTGTAGTCAGGATCGATCCTGGGTCTCTGGCGCTGTGAGGCAGCAACTCTACCGCTGCACCACCGTGCCGCCCTTTTTTTGTTTTTTTGTAAAGTAGCATCTGCAGTTCCTTTTTTCTACACTTCATTAATTGCCCTTTGTGATACAGAGCATGTGAAGCTTGCTGTTTCAATGCTGTTTTACTCCTCCATATTGTATCTTGCTTTAATGTTGATGAGGGGTGACCACATTGAAACTTACCGAACAGTGAAAGGCCTGGATAGAGTGGATGTGGGGAGGATGTTTCCACTAGTGGGAGAGTCTAGGGCCAGAGGGCACTGCCTCAGAATAAAAGTATGTACCTTTAGAAAGATGATGAGGAATTTCTTTAACCAGAGGGTGTGGAATTCTGTGGAATTCTTTGTCGCAGACGGCTGTGGAGGCCAAGACATTGGGTATATTTAGAGCGGGGATTGATAGATTCTTGATTAGGACGGGTGTCAAAGGTTATGGGGAGAAGGCAGGAGATTGGGGTGGAGAGGGAAAAATAGATCAGCCATGATTGAATAGTGGAGCAGACTCGAATGATTTAATTCTGCTCCTATGACTTATGAATTTATCAACTTTTGCTCCGGTTTCCTCCCACATTCCAAAGACGTGCGAGTTTGTTGATTGAATGGCTTCTGTACATTGTTGAGAACAAATGAATGAAAGATATGACAAAACGTTACGTTGATAATGGACACAAGCCATTGTTAGCTGTGTGTTAGGTGAGAACGAGTTACAGGCAATGAGTTACGTGCAAATATCTTTCTTTCATTTGAAATATCTTTCATTCATTCGTTCCATATCTCACTACATCACCGTCGATATCTCTCGTTTCCCTTTCCCCTGACTCTCAATCTGAGAGACATCACCTATTCCTTTCGCCAGAGGCGCTGTTTGACCCGCTGAGTTACTCCACCATTTTGTGTCTATCTTAATTTTGTAGGTTAATTGGCTTCTGTAAATCAAATCAAAAAGACTTTGATCCTGACTAGGATGGAAAAGCGTTTGTACATCATCCATGGGACCACGTGGGTTTTCTCAGGGTGCTCTTGAACAGTACGGGTGTCAGGGGTCACGGGGAGAAGGCAGGAGAATGGGGTTGAGAGGGGGAGATAGATCGGCCATGATTGAATGGTGGAGTCGACCCAATGGGCCGAATGGCCTAATTCTGCTCCTATGACTAATAAACTTTGAATCGATGCAATGTAGTTCGGCACGCACACTTTATCAGGTTCAAAGCATAGTGAATAATTAGAGCAAAGTTCAGAGTGACACAGATACACCTGCCACAACATGATTATTTATATGTAAAACTTCTTGGAAATTCCCTTCCTGCATCAAAGCTCACCCGTGGCAGCTTGTGTCAAAGGTACATCTTTCAAATTGTCAAAATACTTCTGTGAACTGCAGTTCCAACTCCCAAAAACCCCAAGCCATGTTTCAGTTCACTGAAAAGCTTTTGTTGCGTGCTAACCAGTCAGCAGAAAGACAATACATGATTACAATCGAGCCATTTACAGTGTATAGATACATGATAAGGGAATAATGTTTAGTGCAAGATAAAGCCAGCAAAGTCCGATCAAAGATAGTCCGCGAGATACCAAAGAGGTAGAAAGTAGTTCAGGACCGCTCTCTGGTTGTGGTAGGATGGTTCAGTTGCCTGATAACAGCGGGGAAGAAACTGTCCCTGAATTTGGAGGTGTGCCTTTTAACACTTCTGTAGCTTTTGCCCGATGGGAGAGGGGAGAAGAGGGAATCCTTGATTTTGCTGCTGGCCTTGCCTAGGCAGTGTGAAGTGTAGATGGAGTCAATGGAAGGGAGGTTGGTTTGTGTGATGGTTTGAGCTGTGTCCACAATTTGCTGCAATTTCTTGTGGCCTTGGATGGAGCTGTTCCCAAGTCAGTTTGTTACTAAAGGGCCTGTCTCACTTACGCAATTTCTTCGGCGACTGCCGGCACCCGTCATAGTCGCAACAGGTCGCCGAAAATTTTCAACGTGTTGAAAATCCAGCGGTGACCAGAAAAATATATGACTCTTTGGGCGACTACTCACGACCAGGTCGTGTCAGTGGGACAGGCCCTTAAGTTTGTGAAACAAGTAACAAACACGTTTGTTATTAAGCTAGCTTTATGGATCAGACCGCATGGCCAGACTGTGTGATCGTTTCGCTGAACACCTCTGCTCAGACCGCCTCAGCCCACCTGATCTCCCGCTTGCCAAACACTTTAACTCCCCCTCCCATTCCCACTCTGACCATTCTGTCCTGGGCCTCCTCCACTGTCAGAGTGCGGCCAAATGCAAATTGGAGGAACAGCACCTCATATTTTGTATGGGCAGCTTAAAACCCAGTGGTCTGAAGAAGGGTCTCGACCCGAAACGTCACCCATTCCTTCACTCCAGAGATGCTGCCTGTCCCGCTGAGTTACTCCAGCATTTTGTGTCTACCCAGTGGTATGAACGTTGATTTCTCTAACTTCAAGAAACCCTTGCATCCCCTCTCTCTCCGTCTCTCCCCCGCCTAGTTGTCCTACGTGTTTCACTGTCGTCCTGCTGAGTTTCACTGTTTGCATCACATTAGCACCTGGCCCGCAGCCAACAATGGACCATTGTGGTCTCTGACTTTCCTTGATCATTGTTGCTGGCTTTGATTTGTCTTTTCATTCATTTGTTCCTTGTACCTCTCCATATCTTTAGTTTCCCACTCCCCTGATTCTCAGTCTGTAGAAGGGTCGCGACTCGAAACGTCACCTATTCCTTTCCTCCAGAGATGCTGCCTGACCCACTGAGTTACTCCAGCATTCTGTGTCCATCAGGAGAGCTTTTAGTTTAGTTTCGTGTAGAGATACAGCATAGAAACAGGCTCTTCTAAACGTTATTCCCTTTGTCATGTATCTGTAAATTGTAGAAGGCTCGATTGTAATCATGAATTGCCCTTCCGCTGACTGGTTACCAAGCTTTCCCCTGTACCTCGGTACACGTGACACTAAACTAAACTTCCGCGCCAACCAGCGATCGCCCCTACACTAGTTCTTATCCAAGACACTAGGGACAGTTTTTACCGAAACCAGTGACTGTACAAACCTGTACGTCTTTGGAATGTGGGAGGAAACCGGAGCATCTGGAGAAAACCCACGCAGTCACGGGAAGAACGTACAGACTCCATACAGACAGTCAGGATCGAACCTGGCGCTGCAAGGCGGCAACTCTACCGCTGCGCCATCGTGCGCATGGGAGTGGGGTGGGAAGGGGAGTTCAAATGGTTAGCAACTACTAGATCTTGACCAAGGGGGCACATGTTTTGTATACCTTCTGTGATCCATATGAAAATTTATATAATGATCCATGTTTTGTGGGAAGTGTTATTGATTATAGATGTTGGGACGTCAAGCTGCAGTTGGTGAGGAACCTGAGGGGTATCTTTTTAACACAAAGGGTGGTGGCTGCATGGAATGAGCTGCCGGAGGAGGTAGTTGAATGCCGGCTCAAAGGGCCGAATGGCCTACTCCTGCACCTATTGTCTATTGAGGCAGAAACGATTGCAACATTTAAGAAAATTCCGACAGGTACATGGATACATCAGGTTTGGAGGGATATAGGTCAAACGCAGGCAGGTGGGACAGGTGTAGCTGGGACATGTAGGCAAGGTGGGCCGAAGGGTTTGTTTCCACGTTGTATCACTCGATGACTCTGTTCATCATTTCTTTTTGTGTCCATTAATCTTTACTCACTGTTGTTGCCGCCGCTTTTCAATATAATTTCATACAGCTACGTTTATAGTCAAAACGATCTTTGCAAATCGGCCAAATTGCAATTATACCCACCAGTCTGCGGTGCTAGGAATCTCCAACTCAAGAATTAAACGTTTTCACCCGGAGAGTTGTGGATCTGTGGAATTCTCTGCCTCAGAGGGCGGTGGAGGCCGATTCTCTGGATGCTTTCAAGAGAGAGTTAGATAGAGCTCTTAAAGATAGCGGAGTCAGGGGATATGGTGAGACGGGGTACTGAATGTGGATGATCAGCCATGATGGCGGTGCTGACTCGAAGGCCTGAATGGCCAACCCCTGCACCTATTGTCTATTGTCTATTGTCTAATGTCTTGGAACTGTTTCTTCCTTTCCACAGTTGCTATTTTTTTTGTTATTTGACCATAAGTAAAATTAAAGCAACTCGTGGTGTGAAAATAAGAACAGAATGTATGGTTTTAAATATTGGACCACATTATGTCCAATTATATAAATAAACTGTGATGATAAAATATTTTTTTTGGTTTAACCCTTGCTCTTACAAATGAGTCTAGTTTAGTCTAGCTGAATTTAGTTTAGTTTAGAGATACAGCGCACAAAAAGGCCCTTCGGCCCACCGAGTCCGCGCCGACTAACGATCACCCCCGTACACCAGCAGTATCCTACACACACTGGGGACAATTTTTTTTAAACAATTTTACCAAATCAAATTAACCCACAAACTCTTTGGTGTGTGGGAGGAAACCGGAGCACCCAGGGAAAAGCCACCGGGGAGTCACAGGGAGAGTGTACAAGCTCCGTACTGACAGCACCCGTGGTCAGGATGGAACCCGGGTCTCTGGCGCTGTGAGGCAGCAACTCTACCGCTGCGCCTCCGTGCTGTCACTGACTTTGACTACCCTTGGAGGTCATCTAGTTCTTTGCTAAATTTCCCTTTCAATATTTGCCTTTGGTACTAAATGTAATTACTTTTCCTTTTGATTGATTCTATTGCTTTAGGTATATTTACATGGCAAAGATACTTTGCTCAACAGCCAGTGATAGACTCTGAATCTATTATTTAGTAGTGCAAGCAGTGATTAAATGTCTTTCATATTTATTATTGAAGTACAGGCTTCCCAACCGCCCTTCCATAATACTGTCTGAATCACCTCCGCCCCATTGCAGGCTTTGGACTTTGTCCATGGAACTGATGCGCTACAATAGAGCGGCACGCTGGCGCAGCGGTAGAGCTGCTGCCTTCCTGCGCCAGAGACCCCAGTTCGATCCTGGCTACGGGTGCTCGTCAGTGAGTTAGACAGGGGCTAGTGGGGTCAAGGGATATGGGGAGAAGGCAGGCACGGGTTATTGATAGGGGACGATCAGCCATGATCACAATGAATGGCGGTGCTGGCTCGAAGGGCCGAATGGCCTCCTCCTGCACCGATTTTCAATGTTGCAATGTTTCAAAGTATGGAGTTTGTACGTTCTCCGCGTGACCTGTGTGGGTTTTCTCCGAGATCTTCGGTTTCCTCCCACACTCCAAAGACGTGCAGGTTCATAGGTTAATTGGCTTGGTACAAATGTAAATTTGTCCCTGGTGTGTGTAGGGTAGTGTTAGTGTGCGGGAATCGCTGGCCGGCGCGGACTCAGTGGTCCGAAGTGCCTGTTTCCGCGCTGCGTCTCTAAACAAAACTCAACTACAATGGTGAGAACTATATTAGAACCTAACACAGCACAGGAACAGGCCCTTCTGCCCACAATGTTTGTGCGGAATATGATGCCAAGTCAAACTGACCTCATCTGTCTGTACATGATCCATATGTGTATATATTTATGTGTATATGTGTGTATATTTATATAATGGTATATGGACACACTGACCTGTTCTGTATTCATGTCTACTATGTTGTGTTGTGCTGAAGCAAAGCAAGAATGTCATTGTCCTATCCGGGACACATGACAATAAACTCTCTTGGCTCGTGACTTGACTTGCCTTGATCCCACTGTTCCATGCACTTCCATGTGCCTATCAGGAAGCCTCTTGAATGCCACTCTCGCATTTGCCGCCACCACCACTCCTGGCAGCACGTTCCAGGCACACACTACCCTCTGTGTAAAAAATCTGCTCCGCACTCTCCATTATACTTTTTCCCCTCTCATCTTACCTTCATTGGCTCGGAGAAAACTCTGAACATTAACGTTTTAGCCCATTTTACTTCGGAGTCACGTGAGTGACTACGTGAAGAAGAGCCCCGCCTCACGCTGGTAACGTCATGACGTCGACGCTGACGGCAGAAGGTGGAGCTGCAGTAAGGAGCAGCTCCTCGCAGCGGTCGGAACGGCCCGCAGGTAAGAACAGTAAAGTTGGGATTTCTTAGCGGGCGCTGGGTAGGTCCAGCAGTATAGGAAATATATTAAATCAGGTCAGAGTCATATTAGTGCTGGTTAAGCACAGATGATAAAGTAAACTTATATTCGCGGGTTAAATGCTTCCTGGGGTGAAAAATAAATATACGGGAAAGCTAGTGCGGAGCCGGTTCCGATACCGGTGGGCCGCAGATATACCCGTTAGCGAATTAGTTTACAAAATGATAACCACGGAGAGAAATGCTCCCGAATATGAAAAATGGAAAATAAAATAAAATAAAAAATCTGAGAGGCCCGTGGTTCTGATGACTCTGACATTGAAAAGTCCTCCAGATAAGTAAACTATGTGGAACTGATTATGGAGCATATGGAGAAAGTTCTCCAAATAATTTTGAGACTAGGGTCAAAGTACCCTGAAGGTTCCTAAAATTAGCCCTGAGGGGTTTAATTATTCTGAATATGGCCATGGGCCTAATTGGAAGTTGGAACTCCGGACCCAGGATTTGGGACCGGAAGAAGTCTCATGGGATGAAATCCCAATTGATTTAGGGCTGCAGAAGGCAGACCCTGTTGATGGTGATTTGCATTTTGAAAGCACACCACAAAATAAAAATAAAAATAAAATGAAAAAATATGAAAAGAGGCCAAAGATGCTGGAATAGCAAAAGGTTTTGCTATATATGAAGGAAGTGGTGAGGCTATGGAAGAAATCCTAGCTGCCAACATATATATATGGTATCTCACCAACTTCATGATTTTGTGATGATTGAAATATAAAAATTGCACAGCACAGGAAATTGTGCCTCATTGGAAGAGCCTACGGTTTATCCGTTAATATGGGCATCCATGACTCCAAATATGAGAGCGTCAAATAGTGAGGTTTAAAAATCCTCACAAATTATTCTGCTGCTATTATGGCTTTTGGGCAGATGAAAGGAAAACATAAAATAAAGACGCTATTGTGCAATTCTTTCTATGAAATTTTATATAATATAAATGGCTATTTGGCCCATTTTTCACCCAAGGTTGCATACCTGTGTCGAGCAAGTGGTGTTTAAGCTCTTGGTTATCTGTTTGGAATAATCTGCCTAACTTATTGAAATTGGATGAAAAGCTAAATATTTTAGCTGCATGAAACCTTCGTCTTTGGACGAAAAGGTATTTCGCCCAGAAGGGGATTTGATATTGGAAATAGAGGCAGAAATATGTCAAGGAAGTTTTATTGTATTGCACAACCAAATACTTACCCGAATTCAGGGGATAAGGAGATCACCACGCTCATATGCAGAGGAATTAAAGACTTGTTCCCTGCTTAAAGAAACTGCGGATTAATCTCCAGTTAGAGGGAGATTACAAAAAGTTTATTAAGACTGGCTTACTATTATTTTTGATCAGTATATTACGAGCAGTTTCATTAACTACTATTACTTTTAAAAAAAGAGGTTAATCCTCCTGTACAGAATAAACCTGCTTATGTTTCGTGTTTTCTGCAATTGAAAAAGCAGAGATTTATGTTCACATTGCCTAATTATCTGGAAAAGAGGTAATGGTAAAGATTTTGAACACAAGCATAAATTTGTCTTTAATGTTAGAAGGCATTACAGATGATGGTTGCAGAAGTATTCTGGACCTTACAGGTCTAAATAAGTTTGTAGAATACAAACATGTTCAAATGGAGTCATTGAATACTGCAAAATATTTAATTCAGCAGGTTGTTATATGGCTAAGATTGATGAAAAGACGCCTATTATTCTGTACCTATGCATCAGGTTTCGGTAGTACTTAAATTTTAATTGGTTGTGACAATTATGGCAGTTAAGCTTTGCCAAATGGACTGAGTTCAGCTTTTTACTCTTTACGAAACTGTTGAAACCAGTTTAGCCCAATTAGAGCACAAAATGCACATCATTATGGCTTATCTCAATGACATTCTGGTCATTAGTGATTATCAGGAGTCAGCTGAGGACTCAGTTTCAGTTACTAAAGCTTTGTGGTAAGCTAAGGTTCTTAATTCATCTAATTAAGCCCCAGCTGCAGCCAGCACAAACAATTTACTTTTGGGGTTTGTAATTAACTCAGTGACTATGTTAATACCTTTACCAACAGTTAAAGTCGATGATATTTTGGTAACTTGTCATTATCTCATTCAAAACCTTATCCTTCCATCCGAGAAATGGTGACAACCATTGGTGAACTGCTAGCAGCATTTCCTGCAGTAGAATTTGGTTCATTACATTTATTGATATCTTCGAAGGTACAAGATACAAGCTCTCAAAGAGAAGGCAGGCCATTTGACAGGCCTATGTAATTAACAAAAGAAGCTGTATTGGAATTTACAATGGTGGGGTTAAAAAAGGAAAATGTCCCACAAGCTGCTAATAAATATTATGATTAAACACCTGAAATGGTTTTACATACAGATGCTAGTGCTCTCGGATGGGGGGCCACAGATTTATCCTCCAGTTGTGGAGGGTAGATGGAAAACTGAAGAACAAGTGTTTTCTCCAAGAGTATGGTATTAACTATTTGGAGTTATTGGGGGCCTTTTATGGGCTTAAAGCATATTGTTGTGCTAAACAAGGTCTGCATGTGTTAATACAATTACACAATAAAACAGCTGTGGTTTACATTAATCACATGGGGAGAGTTGGATCAGTATCATGTGATTGTCTGGTCAATGAGATATGGCAATGGTGTATTGGTCGGCAGATATGGATTGCAGTAAGCTATACTCCAGGTAAAGACAATGTGGTAGCAGATGAAAGGTCCAGGATTTTTTAAAGATAATACGGAATGGATATTTAAGCCAGCAATATTTAAGAATATTGTTCGACGATTTGGGTTGCCAGAAATTGATTTGTTTGCATCCAGGCTTAATCATCACTTGCCTCATTATGTGTCTTGGGAACACGATCCGGACGCAGTTGCAGTAGATGCATTTTTATTACACTGGGGAAAAAATGTTTCTTTTATGATTTTCCACCATTTGCTCTGATCCAGAGATGCTTGAAGAAAATAGAGCAAGATTCAGCTTCCGGATTGTTGGTAGTGCCAAATTGGCCAACTCAACCTTGGTTCCCAGTTATGCTGAATATGATTAAAGAACCGTATATGCAGATTCTTAACTGTAGTGATATCTTGACTAATCCAGTAACAAATGAAGATTACCCATTATATGCATATATGAATTTGTTAATCTGCAGGTTTGACCAGACCACTACAAGAACTGGGATTGTCGGACCAAACTTGACAGTTATTGGCGCATCATGGCGAGATAGCACACAGAAACAATATATGACACATATTAAGAAATGGGAAGAATTTTGCACACAGTCAAAATATTTTCTGATGGTTATGTGAATGTTACTCATGTTTTTGGAATTCCTTGCCAATTTGCGCTTTGGCCAACATTTAAGTTACAGTGCCATTAACACTGCACGCAGTGCCTTGTCGTCCTATTTAGGACTTATGACTGGTGAGAAATCAATTGGTCGCATCCATTAATATCACGATTCATGAAAGGAATTTTCACATGAATCCGCCAAAACCTAGATATACAGAGATTTGGGATGTGAGCATAGTACTTGCTCTACTTAGAGAATGGACGCCAATTGAAGGGTTTGGTCATTGGATAGGTTAACATTGAAATTGGTCATGTTAATGTCACTGGTCTCAGCCCAAAGAGTGCAAACTTTACAAAAGTTGCGTTTAGACTGTATGCATGTGACTACAGATAACGTTGTATTCTATGTTTACGATCTGATCAAACAAAGTAGACCAGGGAGATCTGGAACAAAGGTAACCTTTCAAGCTTTTCATATTGAGCTTGCTTTGTGTGTGGTTAGACATTTGAACCAATGTATTAAAGTGACGGACACTTTTCGAGGAAACGAAAAGACATTGCTGCTTACGCACAAAAAGCCACACACAAAAGCTTCAGTTCAAACTATCTCAAAATGGTTTGAAACAGGTGTTGGTTTTAGCGGGAGTAGACACTGATGTCTTCAAATCTCACTCCACCAGGGCGCAGCAGCTACGTCCGCGGTGAAGGGGCGGGACGTACCTCTCGAGCATATATTTTTAAAAATCGCAGGGTGGAGTAAAGAAGAAACTTTTTTCAAAGTTCTACAACAAACCTGTTCACACTATGACAAGCTTTGGACACGCGTGTTGGGAGCACTATAATCACCTGCTTTGTTTGCTATTAATTGCTATAATCAGTTGTGTAGTCACTGATATCTTTTGTCACTTGTAATCATTTTTCCCTCAAATATAAGGAGGTATTATATGGTTTTTCAGCCATTAAAAAACTTAATTATGAAAAGATCTAACATTTGTGTGCTTTCTCATGTATGTGTTTACTTAGCCGGACTGTCGTACGGATTAATTCTACGACATAAAAAACACAGAAAGCTTTAAAACTCTTCACGTAGTCACTCACGTGACTCCGAAGTAAAATAGTAAGATTAAACGAGAACTCACCTGTTCGAAGTTTGATCGTTATTTTACGAGGAGTTACGATGAGGGATTACGTGCCCTCCACTCCCACCCTCGTAAAATAAATGATCAAATGGTGGTTTCTAAGTCTTTTTATGAGCCTTACTATGTTACTCCGGCTTTGGTGTTCTGTGTTTTTCATGCCGTTGCTTTGAAGTATGCCGTTACCAGCGTGAGGCGGGCTCTTCTTCACGTAATCCCTCATCGTAACTCCTCGTAAAATAACGATCAAACTTCGAACAGGTGAGTTCTCGTTTAATCTTACTATTATCTGTTATTTGCACTTTATCAGTTTATTTATTCATGTGTGTATATATTTATATAATGGTATATGGACACACTGATCTGTTCTGTAGTCAATGCCTACTATGTTCTGTTGTGCTGATGCAAAGCAGGAATTTCATTGTCCTATCAGGGACACGTGACAATAAACTCTTGAGTCCACTCCGCCCATCGATCGCCCATTCACGCTAGTTCTATGTTAACCCTCCTCCTCCACGCCCACTGCCTACACACTGGCCATCTGTTCGGGTGAGTGTCCTGCCACCTCAGCAGGAGCTCAGCTCGAGCCCACGAGACAGCAGCCTCGCAGCAGCAACAATGACTTTTGTGTTAGAGGACTAAACGTGGATGTATATCTAACCTATAATGCCTGGGTAAATAAACCGATTATTCACGACGTTCGGTGCCTCTGGTGACTCCCTACCCAATTTACAGATGGCCAATTAACCTACAAACCTGTACGTCTTTGAGATGCGGAAGGAAACCAGAGCACCTGGAGAAAGCCCACGAGGTCACGAGGACAACGTACAAACTCCATACAGACAGCACTTTAAAGCCCTGTCCCACGGTACAAGTTCATTCAAGAGCTCTCCCGAGTTTTAAAAAATCAAACTCGTGGTAAGCACGGAGAATGAACGTCGCGGGTACGTCGGTGCTCGGGGACGTCTCTTACCGGCTCGTAACGCTAACGGCAGGTACTCGGGAAGACTCGCTAACGGCAGGTAAGCTCGGGAAGACTCGTGAAGATTTTTCAACATGTTGAAAAATGTCCACGAGAGCCCCGAGTACCGACGAGCGGCCATTACCGTAAATCTCCGAGTTCGAATCAGGGCAAACTCGGGAGAGCTCTTGGAATGAACTCGTACCGTGGGACAGGGCTATTAGTCAGGATGGAACCCGGGTCTCTGGCGCTGTGAGGCAGCAACTCTACCGCTGCACTACTGTGCCGCAAGTAAGAATGTTATTGTTCCGCAGTCAGTACATATAACAATAAAAAACACTCTTGACCCTTGACAAAGTGTTGGCATTTTCTCATACCACGTTTTAACACATGAAATGTCCCAAGATACATACATAGCAGGGACAAGCAATTCCTGAATTGGCATCAATCCAGCTTATTAAAGTAACATGGTGTAACTAAAAGAGGGAGTGTTTTGAGGCTTTAGAACAAATTAGTACAATGCCACAACTACTCAATGTGATGCAGTTATATATGACGTTGGTGAGGCTGCATTTAGAGTATTGTGTTCAGTCTGGGCACCATGTTACAGGAAAGATGCTGTCAAGCTGGAAAAAGTGCAGAGAGGATTCACAAGGATATTGCCAGGACTCGAGGGTGTGAGCTATAGGGGGAGGCTAAGCAGGCTGGGACTCTAATCCTTGGAGCGCAGGAGGATGAGGGGGTGGTGGGTCTATGCAACGAGCTGCCGGAGGAGCTAGGTGAGGCAGGGACCATCACAACATTCAAGAAACAGTTAGACAGGCACATGGATAGGACAGGTTTAGAGGGATATGGGCCAAACGCAGGCAGGTGGGACTGGTGTAGATGGTGCATGTTAGGCTGAAGGGCCAGTTTCCACGCTGTATGACTCTATGACTATGACTACTCTTGTTCAATAGGCTCACGTTGCATTAGGGAGCAGAGTTCAGTGCACGCTGTACAACTTTCCACAAGGCGTTTAGAAATCTTGCTGACCTCAGCAAAAAATATTATCTCTTCTGGCATGACATTATCTGAAAGCGTCATTTAAGATGCTGCCGCATTATTGTTCTGTTTCTCCCACCTTGATTAATGAAATAGTTCATGAAATGACTCTGACTTCCCACACAGAAAAGAAAAAATACTCAACGGTCAAGTCAAACGTGTTAGTGGCAGCAAGAGAACAATGAAATTCTTACTTGCAGCAGCACAGCGGGCCTGTAAATGCTAATAACACACAGATGGAAACATAGAAACATAGAAAATAGGTGCAGGAGTTGGCCATTCGGCATTCAATATGATCATGGCTGATCATCCAACTCAGTATCCTGTACCTGCCTTCTCTCCATACCCCCTGATCCCTTTAACCACAACTACCTTCTGTGGCAGAGAATTCCACAGATTCACCACTCTCTGTGTGAAACATGTTTTTCTCATCTCGGTCCTAAAAGAATTCCCCCTTATCCTTAAACTGTGACCCCTTGTTCTGGACTTCCCCAACAATGGGAACAATCTCCCTGCATCTAGCCTGTCCAACTCCTTAAGAATTTTTTAAAGAAGGAACTGCAGATGCTGGAGAATCGAGGGTACACAAAAAGCTGGAGAAACTCAGCGGGTGCAGCAGCATCTAAGGAGCGAAGGAGATAGGCGACGTTTCGGGCCGAGACGTCTGAAGAAGGGTCTCGACCCGAAACGTCGCCTATCTCCTTCGCTCCTTAGATGCTGCTGCACCCGCTGAGTTTCTCCAGCTTTTTTGTGTACCCTCCTTAAGAATTTTGTAAGTTTCTATAAGATCCCCCCTCAATCTTCCAAATTCTAGCGAGTACAAGCCGAGTCTATCCAGTCGTTCTTCATATGGAAGTCCTGCCATCCCAGGAATCAGTCTGGTGAACCTTCTCTGTACCCCCTCTATGGCAACTATAATAATCATGATACGATAAATTAATAACCATAATACTAGGTAATCATATCCAACATCTGTAGTGCAACCAAAGATACAGTCTGTAGAAGATCAGTTACCAACCTCGTGGACTACGGAGCCGGTCCCTTGCCTGGGATCAAGATTCGAGATTCAAGAGAGTTTATTGTCATGTGTCCCAGATAGGACAATGAAACTCTTGCTTGCTGCAACACAACAGAATATAGTAGGCATGAATACAGAACAGATCAGTGTGTCCATATACCATTGTATAAATATATGCACACATGAATAAATAAAACCAATAAAGTGCAAATAAACAGATAATGGGCTATTAATGTGCAGAGTTTTGTTTGAGTTGAGTTCAATAGCCTGATGGCTGTGGGGAAGAAGCTGTTTCTGAACCTGGTCGTTGCAGTCTTCAGGCTCCTGTACCTTCTACCTGAAGGTAGCGGGGAGATGAGTGTGTGGCCAGGATGGTGTGGGTCCTTGATGATGCTGCCAGCCTTTTTGAGGCAGCGACTGCGATAGATCCCCTCGATGGTGGGAAGGTCAGAGCCGATGATGGACTGGGCAGTGTTTACTACTTTTTGCAGTCTTTTTCGCTCCAGGGCGCTCAAGTTGCCGAACCAAGCCACGATGCAACCGGTCAGCAAGCTCTCTACTGTGCACCTGTAGAAGTTCGAGAAAGTCCTCCTTGACAAACCGACTCTCCGTAATCTTCTCAGGAAGTAGAGGTGCTGATTTGCTTTCTTTGTAATAGCATCAGTGTTCTCGGACCAGGAGATCGACTCTCGAACCGCGGCCTGTGGACTTTACCATCGAGAACTCGTAGTCTCGGGAGAGGCGGTAGATGTCGGGAGCACCAGCGACGCAGAAGGTTTGACCAGCCCCGACCCGGGGTCCGATCACTTGACGCGGGGGAGCTGACTGACCCCCCGATGCTGGGGCTTGATCGCCCTGACGAGGGGGCCCGCCGCCGGCTACGGGAGTGAGATCGTCCCGTCAACGGAAGGCTCGAGGCCCCCAACCGCGGGAGGACAAAGAAAAGAAGGAATCGTTTTTGTTCGCCTTCCATCACAGTGAGGAATGTGGAGGAGTCACTATGGTGGATGTTTATGTTAAAACGTGTTTTGTGTGTTCTGTTGCTTTTTTTTTTATGACTGACTTGGCAAATGAAATTCCTCGTATGTTGCAAAACATACTTGCTTCATAAAGTATTATTGTATGGTATTGCATTGTATTGCTTAGTGTAGTTTAGTTTAGAGATACAGTGTGGAAAAGGCCCTTCTGCCCATCGAGTCCGAGCCATCCAGCAAACCCTGTACACTAACACTATCCCACACACTAGCGACAATTTTTACCTAAGTCAATTATCCTGCAAACCTGCTCGTGTTTGGAGTGTGAGAGGAAACCAGAGCACCCGGAGAAAACCCACGCAGTCACAAGGCGCCCCACTTCAAGTGTCTGGATGGATTTGGCAATCTATTGATTCAAGGATCAATGGTGCATAACTGTCTAAACAAATTAAATCTTATCTGCCGTCCCTAAATATTGAAATGTTCCCGATGTTGGGGGAGTCCAGAACCAGGGGCCATGGTTTAAGAATAAGGGGTAAGCCATTTAGAATGGAGACGAGGAAACACTTTTTCTCACAGAGAGTTGTGAGTGTGGAATATTCTGCCTCAGAGGGCGGTGGAGGCCGGTTCTCTGGATACTTTCAAGACAAAGCTAGATAGGGCTCTTAAAGATAGCAGTCAGGGGATATGGGGAGAAGGCAGGAATGGGGTATTGATTGTGGATGATCAGCCATGATCAAATTGTTGGCTCGAAGAGTCGAATGGCCTACTCCTGCACCTATTGTCTATTGTCTATTGTCTATTGAACAAACACCGTCTGATAGAAGCAGCAGGTAAACATTTGTAAGCACATCAGCCATGATCAAATTGAATGGCAGTGCTGGCTCGAAGAGTCGAATGGCCTACTCCTGCACCTATTGTCCATTGTCTATTGTCACACACTGCCAAGAGGAATGCTGTTGTTTATCTCATATGTACACTGCTCTTTGCTTCCATTCTCCTCCTTGGTGATAGGTGATGAATGTACATTTATTCAATGGCACGGTGACCTCTGCTAAGTATAATCTCAGTGGGAGGCACAGTTGCGCAGCCACACGCAAATTCGTGAAGCGTTCCATATTTTTGCATTCAGAGACTCACATCGAGTGCTGCTGGAAGGTCGTCAACTCGGTGAAAGACTCCTTTGGTCTGCACGAGCGCTGTTCACCACCCAGCGGAGCGAGATGTCCGTCAGGGAATGTTGCGAACTGGCCCGCTGCAGACTGCAGGAGTTCCTGCTGTGGGGCGCACTGAAGCTCGGTGCAGCCAACGCCAAGGCTCGGTGGGGGAGGGCCACAGTCTAGGGTCCTTCCACTGTTGGACATGAGGGGCAGGGTGTGGTGGAGACGCCCCTTAAAATAGAGGAAGTGGGCCACATGAGTGGCAAGGGTGGGGGGATAAATTTGTGAAATTTATGTAAACAGTATTGAATGTTTGTATTGCCTCCTAGAATGTTGAATTGTAAGGGTCACGTAATGCATATATTTGTTTCTCGAATAAAGTATATTTTGAAAGAAAAAAAAAGATTACAGCGCCAGAGACCTGGGTTTGATCCTGATCACGGGTGCTGTCTGTACAGAGTTTGCACGTTCTCCCTGCGACATCCGTGCGTTTCTCTGGGTGTTCGTGTCCAAAGGAGTGTGGGTTTGTAGGT
Organism: Okamejei kenojei; assembly: GCA_035221665.1. NCBI lineage: Eukaryota > Metazoa > Chordata > Chondrichthyes > Rajiformes > Rajidae > Okamejei > Okamejei kenojei. Next base: position 154,648,335 of record CM069132.1, read on the forward strand.
TAATTGGCTTCTGTAAAATTGTAAATTCTCCAGAGTGTGTAGGATAGTGCTAGTGTACGGGGTCATCGCTGGTCAACGCGGACTCAGTGGGACGAAGGGCCTGTTTCCGTACTGTTTGTCTAAACTAAACTAAACTAAATAGTGACAGCAAAGTGTCTAGCTGCTGCAATCAAATCTTTTGGGTTTGAAATAGCTATTTACTCCTGGGAATTTAAATTCAATTAAATTAACAAGAGTTGTAGATGTAGCCCAGTCCACCACACAGACCAGACTCCCCACCTTTGACTTTGTCTACACTTCATGCTGCCTTGGGAACGCAGTCAACATAATCGATCACTTGTCCCACCCCTGTCATTCCTTCTTCGGTGTTAGTGAACAGGGTGATTACTGGTTGGCGAGGACTCGGAGGGCCGAAGGGCCTGTTTCCGCGCTGTATCTTTAGTTTAGTTTGGAGATACAGCGCAGAAACAGGCCCTTCGGCCCACCAAGTCCGCGCCGACCAGCGATCCCCAGACATTAACACTAATCTACACACACTATTATACCAAGCCAATATTACATTAGAACAAGCCAATTAACCTACAAACCTGTACGTCTTTTCCATGTGGGAGGAAACCGGAGCACCCGGGGAAAATCCACACAGGTCGCAGGGATCTTTGCAAACTCCTTTCGGACAGCACCCGGGGTGGAGCCCGGGTCTCTGGTGCTGTAAGGCAGTGAATCTACCGCAGAGCCACCGTGCCTCTTGTAACTAGACTAAACTAAACTAAACTAAACCTGTAGCACGTCAATTTTGTGAGCTAAATACATTTCTACTAAATATTGGCAAATATGAAACTAGAGTTTGTGGTTATAAAAGCAGATCTGGTTCACTTTATACAAAGAAATATGTCATCCGCACCATCTGGTATCTGGTATGACTTCAAACACACAACATATTTGTTGAGCTAATTTGTTGATTTAATAGGAATCCGAGGGGTAACCTTTTTCACACAGAGGGTGGTGGGTGTGTGGACCAAGCTGCCAGAGGAGGTAGTTGAGGCTGCGACTAACCAGCTGTTAAGAAACAGTTAGACAAGTGCATGGATAGGACAGGTTTGGAGGGATATGGACCAAACACAGGCAGGTGGAACTAGTGTGCCTGGGTACATTGTTGGCCGGTGTGGGAGAGTTGTGCCGAAGGGCCTGTTCACACAGTGTATCACTCCATGACCACTGTTTGTAGCACATTAGTACCTGCACCAATGTAAAGCGCTTTGGTCAACGAGAGTTGTTTTTAAATCTGCTAGAGAAATAAAATTGACTTGACTTGACTTGACTCTATGACTCTATGACTATGAATATGACTATGACTCCTAGCTGGCTTTCGAAATGGCTGAACAATTTGTAACAATGAGCAATAGATAATAGACTGCTGGAGGTTCTTGCTTAGACTTTAGTCTTTAGACTTTAAACTTGGAAATACGGCGAGGAAACAGGTCCTTTGGCCCACAGTGTCCACGACGATCAGCGATCACCCCGTACACTAGCACTACCCTATACACTAGGGACAATTTAACATGTTATCAAAGTCAATTAATCTCCAAACCTGAACCTCTTTGGAGTGTGGGAGGAAACCTGAGCATCCGGAGAAAAACCCACGCAGGTCGGGGAGAATGTACAAACTCCATACAGACAGCACCCGCAGCCAGGATCGATAACGAGTCTCTGGCGCTGTGGGGCAGCAACTCTACCACTGTGCCACGTGCCGCCCTTAGTAAAGGCATCAAAGTATATGGGGGAAGGCAGGAGAATGAGAGGGAAAGTTAGACCAGTGATAATCAAATAGCAGAACGGACTTGATGGGCCAAATGACCTTATTCTGCCCCTATGTTTTAAGATCTTATGAACTCAATGGGTCAGTCTGAAGAAGGGCCTGGCATGAAACGTTGTCTGGTCATTTTCCTTCACAGATGCAGCTTGACCCTCTGAGTTTCTCCAGAAGTCTATTATTTTTACTCAAGATGCCTGCAACTACAGTCTCAACTTTTTTTAATGCTTCTCTGTTAAAACAGAATAAAACCGACTGAGTCCAGTTCGATGATCTGTGATTTGTTTGATTTTGTGGTTCTAAATCAATGCTAGTTAGTCAGCATTGATTTAGAAACATAGAAACATAGAAAATAGGTGCAGGAGTAGGCCATTCGGCCCTTCGAGCCTGCACCGCCATTCAATATGATCATGGCTGATCATTCAACTCAGTATCCCGTACCTGCCTTCTCTCCATACCCCCTGATCCCTTTAGCCACAAGGGCCACATCTAACTCGGTGGGCCGAAGGGCCTGATCCGCACTGTATCTCCAAACTAAAAACTAAAACTAATGATGTTAGGTATAAGTTTAAGAAAGAGCTGCAGATGCTGGAAAAATTGAAGGTAGACAAAAATGTTGGAGAAACTCAGCGGGTGAGGCAGCATCTATGGAGCGAAGGAATAAGCGACGTTTCAGGTCGAGACCCTTCTTCAGACTGTTGTGGGGGGGGAAGGAAAAAGAAAGGAAGAGGCGGAGACAGTAGTCTGTGGGAGAGCTGGGAAGGGGACGGGAAGGAAGGAGAAAGCAAGGATTACCTGAAATTGGAGAAGTCAATGTTCATACTAGGTTATGTTAGGTATAAGTATACTTTGCGAACATTACGGAATATAATGAATGTGTGAATGCTGAGAGTGTCGGAAGAGTTTTGGCACTATTTCTTGTTGTGTATATTTTTGCAGTGCTGACTAAACTTTATAGTTGGAAAGGTATATAAACATTGGCGTGACACAAATGCTGCTGTCTGGCCAAAAATGTGAATAACATAAACCTCTGTAGTTTGAGATGTCTTATCCTTCCTTCCTTGTGTCCTAAATGCACTGTCACAGATTCATTGGCTCAATAGTTCATTGGTAGTTTATTTCTCACAAGTGCGACTGTACATTGAAAAACTTATACTTAAATTCTGGAAAAAGATAACAGTTCCCACAGTGAAGATGTGGAGCACAGAAATGACCGAGCCACTACATTTAGAAAAAATCAGGCTAGTTTTGTCTGACAAATCAGACCAATTTACCAAAATATGGCGTCCTTTCATTGAATTTCTTCAACAACATACTGGTTGAACACAAATTCAAAACCAACGCTGGGGTCGCTAGGGTGAGCGGGTGTAGGGAAGGGTAGTGGGATATATCTCCACTTTTTTTTCTCACTTCTTTGTTAGTTTAGGTGTTTTTTTCTTCTTTCTTTTCCGTATCTTTCTTCTGCCTTTTCATTCTTTCCATTTTACTTAAAAAAAAAAGAAAAGACATTTTTTTTTTAAAGAAATACTTTTTGCATATATTACTCATGCGGGCACCGCCATGTTTTGGTGGCATTTCCAGAGTCCGGTCCGCCCGCTCGCTCGGTCTACTGGAGCGGGTTCACAATCCAGGTGAGCCCCAGGCTCCTGCAGGGCCTTCCTCCGTCGCCCTCGACCGGCTCGGCCCGTGAACCAGACTCCCTCTCCTCTCCTCTCCTCGCCAGGACTTCTTCGTGTCCCGTGGGCACCTCATGCAGCCGACCTTGAAGGCGCTGGAGCCATTACCCCGGTTCATAATTTTATAGCTTTTAGGAGCAGAATTAGGCCATTCAGCCCATCGAGTGTACTCTACCATTCATTCATGGCTGATCTATCTTTCCCTCTCGACCCCATTCTCCCCATAACCCCTGACAATCGTACTAATCAAGAACTTGCCAAACTCCACCTTAAAAATACCCATTGCCTTGGCCTCCGCTGCAGTCTGTGGCGATGGATTCCACAGATTCACCACCCTCCTATACACTCCGACGTCTCCAGTGGCTCCCTCCCTGCACCACGGTCCGCCGAGTCGTATGTTCCCTGTCTCCCTCTGGCTTTCATTTTTATTCAAACTGCGGAGCATCCTGGACAATACAGCTCACCCCCTCCATGACACACTGGTCAACCTGAGGGGCACCTTCAGCAACAGACTGGTTCCACCAAGATGCAGCACAGAACGCCACAGGAGATCCTTCTTCCCTGTGGCTATCAATCTGTACAACTCCTCCCCCTTCTGTCGTGGGGTAGACTGAGACTGACTACCCTCTCCCCCCTCCCCCACCCCGATCTCTGCACATCCCCCAATCCTTTCTCGTCACTTTAATTTCATGTTTCATGTATTTTGTGTTTTTATGACTGTTTCACTCCTGGGATAAATAAAGTTCTATCGTATCATATTCAGTTTTAGTTTAGAGATACAGCGTGGAAACAAGCCCTTCGGCCCACCGAGTCCGCACCAATCAGCGATCCGCGCGCACTAACATTATCCTACGCACACTAGGGACAATTTACATTTACACCAAGCCAATTAACTTATAAACCCGTCCGTCTTTGGAGTGTGGGAGGAAACCGAAGATCTCAGAGAAAGCCCACGTGGTCACGGGGAGAACGTACAAACTCCGTAGAGACAGCACCCCGTAGTCGGGATCGAACCGGGGTCTCCGGCGCTGCAAACGCTGTGAGGCGGCAACTCCACCGCTGCGCCACCGTGCCGCCCTTGTTTTAATAAGATAGTTCAGAGTTGGGAACACAAACGCTAAATCTCGCACAAGCCTTGAATAATACTGAATAACATCTACAACAGATGGGGGCAAGGAAAGAGCGTTCACGTCGCGGCCCTGTTTCCACCAATCTTTCCACCACCACGCACAAGAAGCGACGAGACAGACACCATTGTATGCAGATGCCGCGAAGTGTGCTCAGCTCTGGCTGAACAACCTCTAATCTTGTGTGCGGACTCGATAAGAAGAATATCTAAAACAGATCAGTCTGTAGAAGGGTCTCGACCAGAAATGCCACCCATTCCTTCTCTCCAGAGATGCTGCCTGTCCCACTGAGTTACTCCAACATTTTGTGTCTATCTTCGATGTAAACCAGCATCTGCAGTTCTTTCCTGCACATAAAACAGGTCTGAGCTCTGAAGTGTTCAATGAAGGGTTATTTGCAATAGGGGGCGAAAGTGATAAATTATCCAATTTTAATGTCTTTTTTATTTGTTTCCAAATTCGAATTACCGCAATGTATTATTGGATTTTCACTATAGATCTTTTTATTCAATTTTGTAGGGGATAGGAAAATCGGGCCAATTTCAAATGGCAGCCAATCCTTTTTCCATCTTTAACCAGTCTGGTTGTTGATCCATATTTTCCAACCAGAAATTTAAGTTTTTGCCCAGAAATAAAATAAGAAATTTTGTAAAGACTAATCCTCCATTCGTCTTAGATTTACATAAGTGTATTTTTACTTATTCTGTGATTCTTATAATTCCAAATAAAACTTGTTACAATAGAGTCAATTTTTTAAAAGAAATTTTTAGGGAGGTATTTTGGAATTGATTGGAAGAGGTATAGAAGTTGAGGAAGGAAAATCATTTTAATTACATTAATTTTACCGAGCATTGAAATAAGAAGCGTTTTCCAATATTGAATATTCTTATGCAATTTATTAAGTAAAGGCACGAAATTTGATTTAAATAAAGAAGTATATTTCTTGGTCACATATGCTGAGAGAATGGAGCAGATGGGCTTGACACTCTGGAAATTAGAATGATGAGAGGGAATCTCATTGAAACATATAGGATTGTTAAGGGCTTGGGCACGTTAGAGGCAGGAAACATGTTCCCGATGTTGGGGGAGTCCAGAACCAGGGGCCACAGTTTAAGAATAAGGAGTAAGCCATTTAGAACGGAGACGAGGAAACACTTTTTCTCACAGAGAGTGGTGAGTCTGTGGAATTCTCTGCCTCAGAGGGCGGTGGAGGCAGGTCCCCTGGATGCTTTCAAGAGAGAGCTAGATAGGGCTCTTAAAAAAAGCGGAGTCAGGGGATATGGGGAGAAGGCAGGAACGGGGCACTGATTGGGGATGATCAGCCATGATCACATTGAATGGCGGTGCTGGCTCGAAGGGCCAAATGGCCTACTCCTGCACCTATTGCCTAATGTCTAAATCCTAAAAAGAAGTTGGGCAAGCTAGGACTTTATTCCTTGGAGCACAGGAGGATGAGAGGTGATCTTATAAAGATGATCAGCCATGATCACATTGAATGGCGGTGCTGGCTCGAAGGGCCAAATGGCCTACTCCTGCACCTATTGTCTATTGATATAGTGAAAGGCTTGGATAGAGTGGATGCGGAGAGGATGTTTCCACTAGTGGGAGATTCTCGGACCAGAGGTCATAGCCTAAGAATTAAAGGACGTTCCTTTCGTAAGGCGATGAGGAGGAATTGCTTTCGTCAGAGGATGGTAAACCTGTGGAATTGTTTGCCACAGAAGGCTGTGGAGTCCAGGACAATGGTTATTTTTTTCAGGCAGAGATAAATAGATTCTTAATTAGTATGGGTATCAGGGGCTATGTGGAGAAGGCAGGGGAATGGAGTTAGAAGGGAGAGATACATCAGCCATGATTGAATGGCAGAGTAGACCTCTTTGGGTCGAATGGTCTAATTTGGCTCCAATCATTTATCACCTTCAAACAGGATCGATAAAAAGTTGTTTACTGTAAATGTCATCATGTTGTGGTGGAATGCTGTTGGAGAACTTCTCTTGAAACATGAAGATAGTCTTCCTCAGCAGTGGTGGCAACCAAAGGTCAGGCTGTTGCCAAGGCAACGGCCAGAGCTCTGCAGAAACTTGTCCGTTATTGACAGGAAACTATCACTGATAACTTAACTCCATGTGGCAATTTGGTGTAAGATCACGGACCCAGATATGTGTTTGTGCAGAGCAGATTCTAACTTTCCTCATCTGTAGCTAATTGAGTTCAGTTTCGTGTAGTTTAGCTTAGTTTAATGTCGCTACTGGAAAAGCTTGTTCAGTTCAGTTCAGCTTTGTTTCTTGTCACGTGTGCCGAAAAGCGTTTGTTGCATGCCATCCAGGCAGCAGAACGCCAATACATGATGGCAGTCGAGCCATTTATAGTGTATGGAATGAGCCGAGCAATTACCTCACAGAGGTGTACAAGATCACGAAGGGATAAAAGTCAGCATCCCTGGTCAGGATCGAACCCGGGTCTACAGCGCCAGAGACCCGCCTTCGATCCTGACCAGGGATGCTGACTTTTATCTCTCCTTTTCACTTTAGTTTTTGGCATTAACTCCAGCTATCTGCCAATTACCCCAACCTGGATGCTGGAAAATCGAAGGTAGATAAAAATTCTGGAGAAACTCAGCGGGTGAGGCAGCATCTATGGAGCGAAGGAAATAGGTGACGTTTTGGGTCGAGACCCTTCTTCTGAGTTTCTGAGAAACAAGATCTCCACCCCAAATGTCTGATGACTGAAAGGTTAAAGTTTCCTGAATGTTTCCTGATCCCACTTCGGCCCAACTTGCCCACACTGACCAACATGTCCCAGCTACAATAGTCCCACCTGCCTGCGTTTGGCCCATATCCCTCCAAACCTTTCCTATCCATGTACCTGTCCAAATCTTTTTTAAATGTTGTGATAGTACCTGTCTCAGCTCCTTCCATACACCCACCACCCTTTGTGTGAAAATGCCCCTCAAGTTCCTATTAAATCTTTCCCCCCTCACTTTAAACCTATGTCCACTGGTTCTCGATTCCCTTATCCTTTATCTGTATACTGTGGATGGCTTGTTCGTATTCATGTGTAGTCTTTTCAATGACTGGATAGCATGCAAACAAAAGCTTTTCACTGTATTTTCAGTGCACATGACGATAATAAAAAAACGTTTAGCTTAGAGATGCCACGCGGAAACTCTCCCTTCGGCCCACTGAGTCCGTGCTGACAAGCTATCACCCTTACACTAACACCATCCTACACACACAAGGGACAATTTACAATTTGACCAAGCCAATTCGCCTACAAACCTCTATGTCTTTGGAGTTTGGGAGGAAACTGAAGATCTTGGAGAAAACCCGCGCAGGTCACAGGGAGAACGTACAAACTCCGTGCAGACAGCACCCGTAGTCAGGATCGAACTACAAAAGCAGCAACTCTACCGCAGCACTACTGGTAGAGGTGCCACGCTAAACTGAACTGATTTAACTAGACAGATGACGAACTGTTCACTTCCAACTATTCTTTCCTGTTGTTTACATGGGGGCAAAATCCGTGAGAAGTGGGCTGATGGACGCAATCCTTCTCTAAAAGCTTCCAGATGGCTAAATAATTGCGTCCTGTAAATTATGCTGACAAACCCATAAATAACTTGGAAAACAAAACAAGCCAGCACATGATCATACCCATCTGGTTAGTAACTTCTGATCATATATTAACCTTCAGAGATCAGTTTGTGAGTCATGATTCTCAGTGTGAACCTTCTCTGCATTTGAGTGTAAGTCAAATATAGGCTTCCCAACGCAATAACTGCAACAACCCCCATTAAGCTCTGAACTACATACACTATTACGTGGATAGGACAGGCCCAGAGGGATATGGACCAAGCACAGGCAGGTGGGACTAGTGTAGCTGGGACATGTTGGTGTGGGCAAGTTGGGTCGAAGGGCTTGTTTCCACACTGTATCACTCGATACACTCAACGACTATTATTGTTATTATTGCACTCTTATTTAGCTTAGTTTAGTTTAGAGATACAGAGTGGAAGCAGGCCCTTTGGCCCACCGAGTCCGTGCTGACCAGCAATCCAAGAGAGTGTTAGATTTAGCTCTTAGGGCTAAAGGAAACAAAGGATATGGGGAAAAAGCAGGAACGGGGGGGGGTACTGATTTTAGATGATCAGCCATGACCATATAGAATGGCAGTGCTGGCTCAGAGGGCCGAATGGCCTTCTCCTACACCTATTTTTCCACAATCACACTGGCGCTATCCTACGCACGAGAGACAATTTTTACCGAAGCCAATTAACATACAAACCTGTACGTCTTTGGACTGTGGGAGGAAACCGAAGATCCCGGAGAAAACCCACGGGGAGAACGTACAAACCCATATCTCTGGCGCTGATAATGCTGTTAAGGGCCTGTCCCACTTTCACGACCTAATTGTTGAGGGCTTGGACACGCTAGAGGAAGGAAACATGTTCCCGATGTTAGGGGAGTCCAGAACCAGGGGCCACAGTTTAAGAATAAGGAGTAAGCCATTTAGAACGGAGACGAGGAAACACTTTTTCTCACAAAGAGTGGTGAGTCTGTGGAATTCACTGCCTCAGAGGGCGGTGGAGGCAGGTTCTCTGGATGCTTTCAAGAGAGAGCTAGATAGGGCTCTTAAAAATAGCGGAGTCAGGGGATATGGGGAGAAGGCAGGAACGGGGTACTGATTGGGGATGATCAGCCATGATCACATTGAATGGCGGTGCTGGCTCGTAGGGCCGAATGGCCTACTCCTGCACCTATTGTCTATTGTCTATAATTCACGACCTCTGCTGCGTTTGCCTTTGACTCATACTCGCAGCATGGTCATCACAAGGTCGTAGGAGGTTGTAGGTAGGTCGTAGGCAGGTCGTGATGCTAGTCGTAGGTACTCGTGGCATCAAGTAGGTCGGGGCGTTTTTCTAGCCTGATGAAAAATGTCCACGAGTAAAAAAGGCCGTGAATTAGGTCGTGAAAGTGGGACAGGCCCTTAAGGCAGCAACTCTACCGCTACGCCACCGTGACACCCTTGTTTGTTTTTCATGCGTACGTATGTGTCCTTTGGCTTCAGTTTAGTCTTAGTTTAGAGAGGCAGCGCAGAAACAGGCCCTTCGGCCCACCAAGTCCGCGCCAACCAGCAATCCCTGCATATTAACGCTATCCTACAGACACAAGGAACAATTTACATTTTGTACCAAGCCAATTAACCTACAAACATGTACGTCTTTGGAGTGTGGGAGGAAACCGAAGATCTCGGAGAAAACCCATGGAGGCAAACGTACAGGCTCTGTACAGATGTGTTGTAAGGGGCCTGTCCCACTTAGGCCATTTTTTTTGGGCGATGTCGAACATGTCGGACATTTTTTCGGACATGTATGTATGTACGTATGTATGTATGCCTGTATGGTCGTGAGTAGTCGCCCAAAGAATCGCCAAAAAAAATCGTGTAAGTGGAACAGGCCCTTTAGACAGAGACCTTACCGCTGCTTCAGTTGCAAGTTTTTTAAGATTCTGGACCTGACAAGTCTCCACTTGCTCTGTGTAAAATTTTTCTGTATGTGTGGTCTTATTCTTGTTTTGACACATACAGGGATGTGTGACTCACTAATCGAGAGTGAGAAAACATTGACAACGTTACCTCATAACCACATGATATTCATTTTTAAAAAAACATAGGGGAAGAAGCTGTTCCTGTATCTGATGGAGCACACTTTCAGTTCTGTTCCGTCACCCATTCCTTCTCTCCAGAGATGCTGCCTGTCCCCTGAATTACTCCAGTAGTTTGTGTCTATCCTTGATTTAGTTGGCTGCTTTCCCGAGACGAGTGTGAAGTGTAGATGTTGTCAATGGTCATCATCGTTCCTTCATACATTCTAAAGAAGGTTCCTGACCCAAAACATCTCCGAAAAACATGTTCTCTGGAGATTCTGCCTTATCCGTTCAGTTACTCCAGCACTTTGTGTCTTTTTCGGTACAACAGCATCTGCAGTTCCTTGTTTCTAAACATTTCTAACTCCTTTTGTGGAGGCACAGTGACACAGCGGCAGAGCTGCTGCCTTACAGCGCCCAAGACCCGGGTTCGATCCTGACTATGGGTACTGTCTGTACTTTCTCCCTGTGACCACATGGGATTCCTCCAAAGATGTGCAGGTTTACATCCACTCTATCCAGGCCTTTCACTATTCGGTAAGTTTCAATGAGGTCCCACCTTATTCTTCTAAACTCCAGCGACCACAGTCCCAGTGCCATCATAAGCTCACCATATGTTAGCACAATCATTCCTGGGGTCATTCTCGTAAATCTGCTCTGGACCTTGTTCAATGTCAGCATATCCTCCCTCAGATATGGATAATGGCAAAACTGCTCACAATACTCCAAATGCAATCTGACCGGAGGCTTATAAAGGCTCAGCATTAAATCCCTGCGTTTATATTCTAGTCCTGTCTAAATGAATGCTAACATTGCATTTGCCTTCCTTACTACCGATTCATCTTGCAAATTAACCTTCTGGGGATCCTGCACCTCTCATTTCTGAATCAATTTCCCATTTAGAAAATAGTCTACGCCTTTATTCCTACTACCAAATGCATGACTCCACACTTTGCTGAGGCGTAGGTTTACAAGGTTAATTCCTGGGATGGCGAGACTGTCATATGCTTAGAGAATGGAGCAGCTGGGCTTGTACACTCTGGAGTTTAGAAGGATGAGAGGATATCTTATTGAAACATATAAGATTATTATGGGTTTAATAGTAGACACTCTAGAGGCAGGAAACATGTTCCCGATGTTGGGGGAGTCCAGAACCAGGGGCCACAGTTTAAGAATAAGGAGTGAGCCATTTAGAACGGAGACGAGGAAACACTCTTTCTCACAGAGAGTGGTGAGTCTGTGGAATTCTCTGCCTCTGCGGTGGAGGGCGGTTCTCTGGATACTTTCAAGAGAGAGCTAGATAGGGCTCTTAAAGATAGCGGAGTCAGGGGATATGGGGAGAAGGCAGGAACGGGGTACTGATTGGGGATGATCAGCCATGATCACATTGAATAGCGGTGCTGGCTTGAAGGGCCGAATGGCCTACTCCTGCACCTATTGTCTGTTGTCTATTGTCTATTGTCTATTGTCTAGTGTCTGCGCTGTATTCCATTTGCCATTTCTTTGCCCATGAAGCACAATATCAGTCAGAACTTTTTTCCCTCGATGGAGAAATCAAAATAGAGGGCATAGCTTTAAGATTAGAGGAGGAAAGTTTAAAGGTGAGAGATGGCATCATGTTCAGCATAGTTCTATGTTCTGTTCTATATTCTAGCAGTTTTATTGAATGAAGCGCGATATTACACATGCAGTGAGAGGAAAAAGGATGGTTAATTATAGAAAACATGTCCTAATGGGTTTCAGTAAAACTACTATTTGACCTAAATGTTCAAGAAACTATTATTAAGTAACTAGTAAGGAGTATAGAAACTGGGTGACCATGTTGCAGTTGTATAAGACGTTGGTGAGGCCACAATTAGAGTATTATGTTCGGGTTCTGGGCACCAAGTTATAGGAAAGATGTTGTCAAGCTGGAAAGGGTGCAGAGAAGATTTACGAGGATGTTGCCAGGACTGGAGGGAGAGGTTGAGCGGGCTGGGACTCTACTCCTTGGAGGACTAGTGAAGACTGGGCATGTTGGTCGGCGTGGGCAAGTTGGGCCGAAGGGCTTGTTTCCACGTTGTATGACTCTACGAATTGATATCCTGCACTCTATGTCTTACCCTTCGCTCCACATATTGGACTGGGGTGGAAGATTGCAACCTTCACGTGGTCCGCCCGGTGCAATCAACCCGGTGTGTACAATCAAATAAAATCAAATAGAACAAGTTGTCCGACAACTTTAGGCTGTGCACGCCATATGCAAGAAGAAGACATATTGGATGTGTGAATGCATTCATGCATTCATGTTTCCTAGTCCCTTCCTGGGCGTAGAGATTGCTTTCCCGTCCTCGCGGCCTTCCATCGGGTCTGGAGCGGCCTTTCCTGCGGGGACCGGCTAGAACCACGGCTTCAGCGGCGGCACAGCGCTGGAGCGCTATCGTGGAGCGGAGCGGGCGATACCTTGCCCGGGTCGCCACGCTGGAGCTCCGGAATGCTGAGACCGTCGATGAAAACATCGCGATGCTGCGGGTCTGTGGAGCGGCCGGCCGCGGGCGGCGGCGCTGACTTTAACATCGGGAGCCTGGGATCTCTCGCCGAGATCGCCAGTGGTGGATGGAGATCATCCGTCCAGAGCGTCCTGTCGGCTTCGGAAGCCGCGGTCTCCGGTAAGGAAGCGGCCGTTCCAAGCATCCCAAGCCGCTGAGAGGGTTCTCCCGACGCCTGAAACATCGGGCCCCGTAGCGGCGACTGTGGAGGACTCAATAGGCCCGACTATGGGTTGGACAAGGGGATTGGGGACTGGACTTTGTGCCTTCCCTCACAGTGGGAACCATTGTGGGGGATGTTTTTATGTTTTATGTTCAATTTCTTTATAATGTTATGTTGTATTCTTATTAATGTGCTGCAATGGCAACTTGAATATCACTATACCAATTGGTGTATGTGACAATAAATGAACCTTTGAACCTTTGAATGTACACTATTATCTGATTTGCAAGCAAACAAAAGCTTATCACTTTTTCTTGCTACACTGACAATAATAAAGTTTAAACCTAAACCTATGATACAAAAATTATTTCCTCAAGTCACAAATTTTTTAGAATTATTTTTAGGTGCCAAGGTATATAGTATGATTCAACAGTGAAGTCAGAATTAACTTTCGCTGGAAGAGTTTACACATATTATATTATTGTGACAAGTAATATTTTATACCGGTAATATATGTATATGTTTACATCTATTTAGACAGCATGATTATGTGAGCCATAATGTAAATAATAAGGTAGATACAAGGAACACAGATGCTGGTTTACAAAACAAGACACAAAGTGCTGGAGGAACTCAGCAGGTCTGGCAGTATCTCTGGAGAAGGAAGGAACTACAGATGCTGGTTTACACCAAAGATAGTCGCAAAATGCTGGAGTAACTCAGCGGGACAGGCAGCCTCTCCGGAGAGAAGGAATGGGTGACGTTTCGGGTTGAGAATCGTCTGAAAAAGGGTCTCGATCCGAAAAGTCGCCCATTCCTTCTATCCAGAGATGCTGCCTGTTCCGCTGAGTTACTCCAGCATTTCATGTCTTTCTTCACTATCTCTGGAGAACGTGGATAGGTGACATTTTGGGTTGGGACCCTTCTTCAGGCTGATTGTGCCTGGGGGAGAGAAACCTGCAAGGGGGAGGGGGCAGGGCAAAGACTTTAGACTTCAGAATCACAGTGTGGAAACAGGCCCTTCGGCCCACCGAGCCAATGCCGACAAGTGATCACCCCTTACACCAGCACTATCCTACACACTAGGGACAATTCACAGAAGCCAATTCTCTACAAAACTACACGTCTTTGGAATGTGGGAGGAAACAGGAGCACCTGGTGACAACCCACGCAGTCACATGGAGAAAGTACAAACTCCATACACACAGATATCCGGTGGCGCTGTTGATGGCTGCCTCTGCCTACAGTCTGTTTGTCCGTTTATCTTTTTTATTTTTAGTATGTTTAAAGTATGTTTTTTTTTTTTTAGTATTTTATGTGGGGGAGGGGGGGGTAGGGTAAGGGGGAAACCGTCCTTCAGTCACTTCCTGGCGAGGATGCGACTATTATCCGAGTTGCGCCCTTGCCCCCCCTCCTCGGGGCCTACCAACTGGATTGGCATGGCCTTTTCTGCCGGAACCGAACCAGAGCTTCAGCAGCGGCGGCGCAGCGCTGGATACATCCCGGAGCGGGCGATGTCTCCCTTGGGATCGCCGTTTGAGACTCCAGAGTGTTGGGCCCGCTGCATCGACATTGCGGAGCTGTGGTTGGCGGAGCTCCCAACGCGGGTGGCGCTGACCATCATCGCAGAGTCCTGGGACCCTTTGCTGGGGGCCGCCAGCGTTGAATCTCCGCCCAGCTCGGCCTGTGGACTTCGGGAGCATAGAAACATAGAAAACATAGAAAATAGGTGCAGGAGTAGGCCATTCGGCCCTTCGAGCCTGCATCACCATTCAATATGTTCATGGCTGATCATCCAACTCAGTATCCCGTACCTGCCTTCTCTCCAATAGAAATATAGAAGTCGCGGACTCCGGTGGGAGGTGGCCGATTCGTAGACGTCCAGGCCGCTGAGGGATGTCCTTCCGCCCGACGTCAGGGTTCCATCGTTCCCGGCGAGAGGGCCTGAACATCGGGGGTAGGGACTATTAGAGGGATTATGCTGGCCACACCATGGTGAACATCGGGGATGGAGGTTGATGGGGAGGCAGCGGGAAGAATGGGGATGTTTGCGTTGTGGACTATCGTGTTCTTATTCGTATGACAGTATGGGAAATAGCATTTTCTTGTCTCTTACTTGAAGACAATGACAATAAAACAAATCAAACCTTCGAACCCTTGTTTGTGCATGTGTAAAGCAGTACCCCTGTGTGTGGTAATAGGCCGACACAGTGGGTGTGTGTGTGTTGTGTGTGTGTGTGTGATTAAAAGACAAAAGAGATGTGTGTGAAAAAGGGTAACATGTGTACATAAAGTGCAGTGGGTATATGGCGTGTCTGCGCATGAGGAGATAGTGTGCCTGAAATGTGTGTGTGTGTTACATGAGTGGTAGTGATTTAGAGGGATTTGTGGTTTGAGAGGTGGGATGGTGTGTTATGGGTGAAGTGGGTTGTGTGTGTGTGAATGCCTATGTGACCTGTGTGTCTGCGTGTCTGTTTGTCTGTGTGTCTGTGTGAGTTGTGTGTGCGTGCCTGTGTGTGTTTGAGTGTGTGTGTGTGTGTGTGTTTGAGTGTGTGTTGTGTGTGTGTGTGTGTGTGTATGTATGTGTGTGTGTGTGTGCGTGTGTGTCTGTGTGTGTCTGTGTGTGTCTGTGTGTGTCTGCGTGTGTGTGTGTCTGTGTGTGTCTGCGTGTGTGTGTGCGTGTCTGCGCGTGTGGGTGTGTGTGTGTGTGTGTGTGTGTGTGTGTGTGTGTGTGTGTGTGTTTTCACACATCCTACTCACATTTTTCACGTCGAGGCGATAAGCATCTTCCCGTTGCATTTCCACCCATATTTCCGAAGTTTTTAATCGTTTAAAGTTTTAAAAACAGCCTGACAACTCACCCATTTCGGGAGAAAAAAAGCCGAGTGACATCACAATGCACTTGCAAGGCAGGACAGGACACTCCGGGAGGGAGGGGCACTCCAGCGCTCACGGTGAACGAGGAGTGGCGGTGGCTGCCGGCGCCCGATGCCTGGCGGGGAGGGTGGTGATGGTGCGGAGGTGAGGGCCCGGGACTTGTGTCGGGGGCCATGAAAAGAAGCCGCCGGTGGAATCAAGGACGAGCCTGGTCCGGGGTCAGGGACGAGTCCGGAGATGAAGTCGGGGCCTGCACTGGAGCCCAGGCGGCGGCCGAACTGACGGCTGGAGTCTGCAGCCATGGCCGGGCCGAGTACGAGAACCAGGCCCTGGCGCTGCTCTACGACCTGGGTTGGTCCTGGGGAAGGGAATGGGGGAGGAGGACGATGGAAATGAGGAGGAGGGAGATGGGGGGGGGGGGCTGTGGAGGAGGGAGTTGGGGAGGGGTGGAGGAGGGAGATGCTCCCTCCCTATCTACTCTCACTCCCAACCTCTCTACCTCCTCCCTCTCTACCCCCCCCCCTCCCTCTTTACCCCCTCTCCCTCTCTCCTCCCCCTCCCTCTCTACCCCCCACCCTCTCTACCCCCCCTCCCACTCTACCACCCCTCCCTCTGTAGGGACTGAAGAGGGAGGGTGAAGAGGAGGAGGAGGGAATGCTGGGGGATGAGGAGAAATGAGCCGTGCCTGCGCAGTTGGGGGCTATGTGTGAGTGGTGCAATATTGTGCTGGGGGAACGGCTTGCGTTGGGGGAATTGGTGAGTGGTGGAATCTTGCATTGGGGAGCAGACCCAATGGGTCTTCACTTGATCTAGTGACTCTCTAAAACCTTTGTTCAGTGTGCTATCAAAGGTAGACAATACACGAATACAATCGAGCCAAACTCAATTGAATGAATCAATGAATGAATGAATACTTTATTGTCACATGTGACACGTCACAGTGACGTTCTTTGCTTGCGTACCCAAGGTATGCAAATAGTCGCCCATAATTGTGCTTACAAAGTTACAAAGTGCCCCAGCACCAGGTCCCCCTTTGTCCTCCCCCCCTCCCGTCCCTCATGGTGGTCCCCCCTACGCAGGGTCCTCCTTTGTTTCTTCCCCCGGCAGCGGCGTCCTCAATTCCACGTGTCCGTCGTCATCCATCGGTCGGCGCCCATCATCAACCAACGCACCGACCTCTCCACTATTGGCGCCGGGTCCTCTCCGGACGCCTCCTTGCCGTCGACCCCGGCCCCAGCCCCAGCCACGGGCTGCGCAGACCCATGGGCCGTTGGCCACGGGTTCTGTCCACTCGCGAGGCTCCATCTCCGGCCCTCGAGGCCCTGACCCGTGAGGCCCCAACCCGCGGGGCCCGGGCTCCGGCCCGCGAAGCACAATACATAGAGCAAAAGGGAAGTTGTAGACTGCTGAATACAGTTCTCAGCATTGTAATTTTGGAACACATCACGCTTCAATCTCATTATTATTTTATACCTGATGTTATGGTCAGGTAAATACCTCTGCTTTTTTTTAGGTAGATATAAATGCTGGAGTAACTCAGAGGGTGAGGCAGCATCTATGGAGAGAAGGAATAGGCAACGTTTCGGGTCGAGACCCTTCTTCAGACCGATGTCGGGGGGGGGGGCGGGGGGGTTTGGAAAAAGAAAGGAAGAGGTGGAGACAGTAGGCTTTGTGGGAGAGCTGGGAAGGGGGAGGGGAAGGAGGGAGAAAGCAAGGACTATCTGAAATTGGAGAAGTCAATGTTCATACCGCTGGGGTGTCAACTAACAAGCGAAATATGAGGTGTTGTTTCTCCAATTTGCGCTGGGCATCACTCTGGCAATGGAGAAGGCACAGGACAGAAAGGTCAGATTCGGAATGGGAGGGGGAGTTGAAGTGCTGAGCCACCGGGAGATCAGGTTGGTTATTGCGAACTGAGCGGAGGTGTTGGGCGAAGCGATCGACAAGCCTACGCTTGGTCTCACCGATGTAGACAGTTCACACCTGGAACAGCGGATGCAGTAGATGAGGCTGGAGGAGGTGCATACCTCCTTGGTTGAGGTTTCCAATGATGAGAGGGTTTGTAGCCAGAACAAACTCCTCGCAGCCTCGTAGTCAACCTTCAACCCAGCGGTAAGAGTATTGATTTAGCTAATTTCAAGTAGCCCTTGCATTCCCTCCCTCTCAGTCCCTCCCCACCCTTATTGTCTTGATAGTTGCACTGCCGACCTGCCTAGTTTCACTTCTTGTAACACTTTTCCACAGTATTCACCTTTAACGAAGGAAACTGCAGATGCACAGCAAACAATGGACCATTGTGGGCTACACCTTGCTTTGATCATCATTGTTGGTCGGTTTTGATTTGTTCTTTTCACACCTATCATTCATGTGTTCTTTGTACCTTTTCATACTAGTTTTGCTCTCTCCTGATTCTCAGTCTGAATGTTCTCGACCACGAGACATCATTGTTCTCCAGACCGTCAGACCTGCTGAGTTACTCCAGCATTTTGTGTCTATCTTCGGTAAACCATCGGTAGGCAAAAATGCTGGAGAAACTCAGCGGGCGAGGCAGCATCTATGGAGCGAAGGAAATAGGCGACGTTTCAGGTCGAGACCCTTCTTCAGACAATCATCGCTTTGTTTATAAGCATCGGATTTTCCTAGACAGCTTCCCAAGGCAAATAAAACTAACAGCTCCTTCCCCAGTTATGATCTAACTGTTTTGGGCTATTTGATAAGCCCTTATGAAAAGGCTTTGCCAGCATTCCTGAGGGATAAATCAACGAGGCCAACATTGTCCATTGTTCTGTGTTTTAGCACAAATAAGCAAAAGCTAAATAGAATGTTATTAATTATGTTGATCAGGCAACTTAGCCATCCTACCACAACCAGAGAGCAGTCCTATTCTACAATCTATCTCATTGGAGACCCTCGGACTATCTTTGATCGGATTCTACTGGCTTAACCTTGCACTAAACGTTATTCATGTTATTCCCTTTGTCTGTGGACAGCTCGATTGTAATCATGTATTGTCTTTCCGCTGACTGGTTAGCACGCAACAAAAGCTTTTCACTGCACCTCGGTAAAAGTGACAATAAACTAAACTTAACTAAAGTAATTTAACGCCTAAATGTTTAATACAAAAACTGGAAAAGATTATTTAGACGGCACAGAGGCACTGCTAGTACATCATTGCCTCACAGCTCTGAAGACCAAGGATCAGAGAAGCTTTACAAGTTCCTGAATAAAAGGGGTTGTAATTTTTTTTGTTTAGTTTAGTTTCAGGATACAGCACGGAAACAGGCCCTTCGGCCCACCGAGTCCATGCCGACCAGCGATCCCCGCACAATAAAACTATCCTCCACACACTGGGGACACTTTACAATTCTATCAAGCCAATTAACCTACAAACCTGTACGTCTTTGGAGTGTGGGGGGAATCTGGAGATCCCAGAGAAAACCCACGTACAAACTCTGCACAGACAGCACCTGTAGTCAGGATCGAACCTGGGTGACTAGTGAGGTGCTGCAAGGCTTAGTGCTAGGATATTTACAACATATACTAATGATATTTACAATATATACTAACGATTTAGATGTAGGAATTAAATGTGGCATCTCCAAGTTTGCGGATGACACAAAGCTGGGTGGTAGTGCAAGCTGCGAGGAGGATGCTATGAGGCTGCAGGGTGACTTGAATGGGTTGGGTGAGTGGGCAAAGGCATGGCAGTTGCAGTATAGTGCAGATAAATGTGAGGTTATCCACTTTGGTGGCAAGAACAAGAAGGCAGATTATTATCTGAATGGTAGACACATAATGCTGGAGTAACTCATCGGGGCAGGCAGCATCTCTGGAGAGAAGGAATGGGTGACTTTTCGAGTCGAGACCCTTCTTCAGACTGATGTCAGGGAGTGAGCGATACAGAGATAAAATGTGGTCGGAGACAGAGAGACTGGTAGAAGAACTGGGAAGGGGAGGGGATGGAGAGAGAGGGAAAGCAAGGGCTTTCCTTTGTTAGAGAAGTTAGGGAAGTCAATGTTCATACCGCTGGGGTGTAAGCTGCCCATGTGAAATATGAGGTGCTGTTCCTCCAATTTGTGCTGGGCCTCACTCTGACAATGGTGGAGGCAAAGGACAGAAAGGTCAGTGTAGGAATGGAAGGGGGGGTTAAAGTGTGGTGTCAGATTAGGAAAAGGGGAGGTGCAACGAGACCTGGGTGTCCTTATACATCAGTCACTGAAAGTAAGCATGCAGGTACAGCAGGCAGTGAAGAAAGCTAATGGCATGTTGGCCTTCATTGCAAGAGGATTGCAGTATAGGAGCAAGGAGGTTCTACTGCAGTTGTACAGAGCCCTGGTGAGACCATACCTGGAGTATTAAGTACAGTTTTGGACTCCTAATTTGAGGAAGGACATTCTAGCTATTGAGGGAGTGCAGCATAGGTTCACCAGGTTAATTCCCGGGATGGCAGGACTGACATATGATGAAAGAATGGATTGACTGGGCTTATATTCACTGGAATTTAGGATGAGAGTGGATCTGATAGAAACATATAAAATTCTTAAGGGATTGGACAGACTATAACATGCAGGAAACATGTGCCCCATGTTGGGGCAGTCCAGAAGCAGGGTCACAGTTTAAAAATAAGGGATAGGCCATTTAGGACTGAGGTGAGGAAAAGCATTTTCACCCAGAGAGTTGTGAATCTGTGGAATTCTCTGCCACTGAAGGCAGTAGAGGCCAATTCACTGGATGTATTCAAGAGAGAGTTAGATATAGCTCTTGGGACTATCAGAATCGAGGAATATGGGGAAAAAGCAGGAACAGGGTACTGATTCTGGATCTCATCCATGATCATATTGAATGGCGGTGCTGGCACGAAGGGCCGAATGGCCTACTCCTGCACCTACCATCAATGTTTCGATGTTTCTGGCGCTGTAAGGGAGCAACTCTTCCGCTGCGCTACCCTGCCGCTAGTTTCTCCATTCGTGATTGCTTGGCTTGTTCAGATCTCTAACCTTAAGCTTCTTCACGCAGGGTCACACAAGATTCTTGATTAGTATGGGTGTCGGGGGTTATGGGGGGGGGGGTGGGGGTTAGGGGGGGGGGAGGGCAGGAGAATGGGGTTGAGAGGGAAAGATTAGCCGGCACCACATGGGGAGCCACGATGAAGACACTGTGCATGTCCACAGTGGCCCTGGTGTTCTCAGCCGCCGAGTACTGCGCCCCGGTCTGGTGCTGTAGCCCTCACGCCAAGAAGCTGGATGCTGCCCTCAACAGCGCCCTGCGGACTGTCTCCGGATGCCTACGAGCCACCCCAGTAAACCAACTGCCCATCCTCGCTGGCATCTCGCCGGCCAACATCAGACGAGAAGCAGCCACGCTGGCCCTCTCTCGAAAGGCACAGACCAGTGAATCCCACCTCCTCCATCAGATCGTCACAGAGACACCACGACGAGTCACGGCACCCCTTTGCCACGGAAGCCCAAGAGCTGCTCTGCACAACACCGGCTGACGCTTCTAAGGCCGCCTGGGTCAAGATGAGATGGAGAGACCAGTGGAAGTCAGCGGAAACATCTAGACTACACCACTATATCGATGACCCCATGGACGCCCCTGGCCAGGACCTGCCCCGAAAGCAGTGGACAACCCTCAACCGCTCGAGGACAGGCGTCGGACGCTATGGAGTAGCGATGAAGAGGTGGGGCCTCGTGGACAGCGCCTCCTGCGAGTGTGGGGACCCAACACAGACAGTGGAGCACATCGTCACCAGTTGCCCCAAACACCGGCCACCGAATAGTGAACGAGGTCTGATTGACCTGGACGATGACACGTTGGCCTGGCTCTCCCCAACGAAGCTGCAGGTCTAAAAGACACACGACAGAAGAAGAAGGGAAAGATTGCACGGCGGAGTAGACTCTTCTTCTGTCGTATATTTTTTAGACCTGCAGCTTCGGGGAGAGCCAGGCCAACGTGTCATGGGCCGAATGTCCTAATTCCGCTCTGAGGACTTATGAAGCCGGAGCACCCGGAGGAAACCCAGGCAGCCACAGGGAGACCGTGCAAGCTCCACGCAGACAGTGCCCGAGCTCAGGATGGGACCCAGGCCTCAGGCTCTGTGACGCAGCAGCTCTACCAGCTGCCCCATCGTGCCGCCCACTGAAACATGAGAAGTGCAGCTAACTCGACAGCAATTCCAGCTCACAGCGGGAAAGATAAAAACTTCTGCCAGACTTCAAAGAACGAGAGAATGTCATCATACTCTGCAAATAGACCCCATGGCGATGATCAGCTAATAATATTACTCTTGCATCACTGCAAATGAATCGGGAGTTTATCAGGAATTCTCACTGCAAAGACCTGCTCGATCGACACCAGGATGTTTCTGTCCTTGTTTGCACACACCGCTTTTGTTCTGTTCATAGTGACCCTTTATGCTGATTTCAGCAGCGATAAACGCAGCCAAGCAGGGCTTTTACATAAAACAGCAGGTAAACAACTAACAATCCAATTTTCTGCTGCAATGGGCAGCCGTGAACCCGAACATTTTGGAGCAATTTGATTTCTGAAATTAATTGTAGTCATTTCATAAAGTGAAATGAATAGTGCATACATATTCAATGGCACAATTTTGCCTTTTTCAGCATTACACGTCTGAAAATCAATGCTTCCCAGGATAAAAATTGATTGTGTATAACATCATGAGAGGAACAGATTGGGTTTGCCTTTAAATGCAATATGCAATACGGCCATGAGATTGGAGTGGGTACGATTGGATTCTGATCACTATACAAATTCAATCTAACTTACTGCAAAACTTTATGAAGCTGGGTTATAAAGAAATAATATGAGCCAAACACAGGCAGGTGGGCTCCTCTGGTACCTTTGGGTGGGACTAGTGTAGATGGGGCATGTTGGCCAGCGTGGGCAAGTTGGGCCGAAGGGCCTGTTTCAACACTGTATCACTCTATGACTCTATGGGTAGACGCTCAGAGCCCCTTGCCCAGAGTAGGGGAATCGAGAACCAGAGGACATAGGTTTAAGGTGAAGGGGGAAAAGATTTAATAAGAACAGGGTTAAACTTTTTCATAGGAAGGGTGGTGGTGTACGCAACGAACTGCCAAATGCCAGCCTTGTATTCACTGGAGTTTAGAAGGATGAGGAGATATCTTATAGAAACATATAAAATTATAAAAGGACTGGACAAGCTAGATGCAGGAAAAATGTTCCCAATGTTGGGCAAGTCCAGAACCAGGGGCCACAGTCTTAGAATAAAGGGGAAGCCATTTAGGACTGAGGTGAAAAAAAGCTTTTACACCCAGAGAGTTGTGAGTTTGTGGAATTCCTTGCTACTGAGGGCAGTGGAGGCCAAGTCCCTGGATGGATTTAAGAGAGAGTTAGATAGTGCTCTAGGGGCTAGTGGAATCAGGGTTATGGGGACAAGCAGCCATGATCACAGGGAAAAGGTCGGAAGCGGCCGAATGGGCACGGGTTATTGATTGGGGACAATCAGCCATGATCACAGTGGAATGGCAGTGCTGGCTCGAAGGGCCGAATGGCCTCCCCTGAGTTTTGTGCACCTATTTTCTATGTTTCTATGTTCTAAAGGCAGATGTTCCAGAGGATTGAGAGATATTGTTTCTATGTAAGAGGCTTTAAGTGAGAGGGGCAAAGTCCACAGGCCGATGAGGCAAGTACTATTGTAACATTTAAGAAACATTTAGAGAAGGGGAGGGGGGGGGGGGGGGGGGGAGGGGGGCATACGTGGATAATGCTTCTTCAGCCTGAAGAAGGGTTTCGACCCTGTAATTGTTATATGGTTATATTTTATATGGTTAAATATAACGTTGCCTATTTCCTTTGCCCCATTAGATGCTGCCTCACCCGCTGGGTCCAGCATTTTGGAGAGGACACAGTCTACCGATTTTCATTGTTGAGCATCTGTTCCTGTACGTGGATAAGACGGCATTACAGTTTTAGAGATATGGGCTAAATGAAGCAGGTTGGATCAGAGGATGAGAGGAGACATTCGAACCCGCTACCTTCATCACAGATTGGAAATGTCAAGTGAATGGAAGGAGACCGAGGGATCAACGCTGGGTACACCAGCTTTAAGGTGAGAGGGGCAAGTTTAAAGGCGACCCGTTGAGTGGGCAAGTCATAGGGAAATAGTGCCGCCCACTTCACCATTTAAAAGTAAAATGGGATAGGTATATGAGTTGAAGGGAATGGAGGGGTATGGTCTGAGTGCAGATAGATGGGACTAGGGGAAACTTGCAAATGGTCGGCACGGACTGGAAGGTCCGCAGTTATTTAAAGTACGCTGTTTCCGTGCTGTAATTGTTATATGGTTATATTGTTATATGGTTAAATATAAAGCAGATGTACGTATGGGGTAAGTTTTTTCACACAGAGTGGTGGGTGCCTGGAATGCACTGCCAGGGTTGGTACTGGAGGCAGTACTGGCATTGAAAATACTTTTAGACAGGCACATGGATATGCAGGCAATGGAGGGACACGGATCACATGTAAGCAGATGAAATGAGTTTTGCTTGGCAGCCCTGCTCTCTCTTGAGCATCGGAGAATGTGGGCCCATGTGGAATGTGTTCCTGTGTTGTACTGCTATGTGTTCTATGTTCAATGTTTTACAATGAATTGAGGCTGTCAAGGAGCCCATCGCATTACAGTGTAGAGATACAGCGAGGAAACAGGCCCTTCAGACCAGCGAGTCGACACCGAACTGTGGCCCAGACCGATCATCGTCACCCGTACACTAGGTCGATGTCCTACCACATTAGGGGAAATTTGCAGTAGCCAAATGACCTACAAACCTGCATATCTTAAACGCAGAAAGAGTGGAATCGGGGGAAGGGAGACCTGAGAACACGGAAAACCCAAGATCGACACAAAACGCTGGAGTAACTCAGCGGGTCAGACAGCATCCCTGGAGAAAAGGAATACGACATTCTCTTTCTTCACTGTGACCTTCGGTCGAGGTCCTTCTTATTTTCGACTCGGAGAAAGCCCACCCGTTTCACTCCCCTTTTTCCAGGGAGAACGTGCAAACTCCGTAAAGTCAGGATCAAACCCGAGTCTCTGGCGCTGTAAGGCAGCAACTCTACCGCTGCGCCACCATGCCGCCCCATATTTCGCAACAGCCATATATTTCGAAGCAGCTGAACCAAAGATACTGATCTGAACTGCTTTCTGTTTGATGCTGGAGACATATGTATCAATTCACAGTTGATGAACAGTTGTCTAAGTGTCCATTCTCACCACAGATGCTGCCTGTACATTGTGGACTGCTCGATTGCAATCGTGTGTAGTCTTTCCACTGGCGGGATAGCACGCAACAAAACACTTTACACATGACAATAAACCATACTCAACTAAACTAAACTGACCCCTTGAGCTCCTCCAACATGTTTTGTTTTGCTAAAGATTCAACAGTCTCCCCTCGGCTGAGTTTTTTAAAGTAACGCTTTTCCTTCTCTCTCCGTCCTTACCCCACCTTTGTACGTCCTGCAGTAATATGTTTGTGTCCCTCGTTTATCACCTCATCCACAGCCAACAAGTGCCAACTGAGGGCTCTTTGGATCCTGATTGGTGCCGGCTCTCATTTGTTCTTTTTTTTTTTTTTTAAAGAAGGACTGCAGATGCTGGGAATCGAGGGTACACAAAAAAGGGTGGAGAAACTCAGCGGGTGCAGCAGCATCTAAGGAGCGAAGGAGATATCTCCTTCGCTCCTTAGAAGCTGCTGCACCCGCTGAGTTTCTCCAGCTTTTTGTGTACTCCTCATTTGTTCATCTTTGTATCATTTCATCATCACCCTCCCCTCCCCCTCAGTCTGAAGAAGGGTCTCATCCTCCTGACCGAAAGTACCACCTATTCCTTCTCTCCAGAGATGCTGCCTGACCCGATGAGTTACTCCAGTATTTAGATCCTTCTTTATTAAATAGAAACACAATAGACAATTAGACAAATAGACAGTAGGTACAGGAGTAACATAAGGCCACTCGGCCCCTATTGAGCCAGCACCGCCATTCACATGAACCTTTCTGATCCATGGCTGATCATCCCCAATCAGTATCCCAATTCCTGCCTTCTCCCCATATCCCCTGTCTATGACTTTTCAGAGCCCTATCTAGCTCTCTCTTGAAAGCATCCAGAGAACCGGCCCTCACCGTTCTCCCTCTGAGGCGGAGAATTCCACAGACTTTGTCCACCACTCCCTCTATGTGAGAAAAAGTGTTTCCTCGTCTCCGTTCTAAATGGCTTACTCCTTATTCTTAAACCGTGGTCCCTGGTTCTGGACTCCCCCAACATCGGGAACATGTTTCCTGCCTCTACCGTGTCCAAGCCCTTAACAATCTTATATGTTTCATGATTAAGGATAAGGGGGAAGTCTTTTAGGACCGAGATGAGAAAATTGTTTTTCACACAGAGAGTGGTGAATCTGTGGAATTCTCTGCCACAGAAGGTAGTTGAGGCCAGTTCGTTGGCCATATTTAAGAGGGAGGTGGATGTGGCCCTTGTGGCTGAAGGGATCAGAGGGTATGGAGAGAAGGCAGGTACAGGATATTGAGTTGGATGATCAGCCATGATCATATTGAATGGCGGTGCAGGCTCGAAGGGCCGAATGGCCTGCTCCTACACCTAATTTCTATGTTTCTATGTTTCTATGTACCCTCTCATCCTTCTAAACGCCAGAGTGTACAAGCCCAGCTGCTCCATTCTCTCAGCATTTGACAGTCCTGCCATCCCGGGAATTAACCTTGTAAACCTACGCTGCACTCCCTCAATAGCAAGAATGTCCTTCCTCAAATTAGGGGACCACAACTGCACACAATACTCCAGGTGTGGTCTCACTGGTGCTCTATAGAACTGCAGAAGGGCTTCTTTGCTCCTGTATTCGATTCCTCTTGTTATAAAGGCAACATGCCATTCTCTTTCTTCACTGTCTGCTGTAACTGCATGCTTACTTTCATAGACTGATGAGGAACCCCAGATCCCGTTGTACTTCCCCTTTTTCCAACGACGCCATTTAGATAGTAATCAGCCTTCCTGTTTTTGCTACCAAAGTAGATAACCTCACATTTATCCGCATTAAACTTCATCTGCCATGCATCTGCCCACTCCCCCAACCTGTGCAAGTCCCCCTGCATTTTCATAGCATCCTCCTCAAAGTTCACACTGCCACCCAGCTTTGTGTCATCTGCAAATTTGCTAATGTTACTTTGAGTCCCTTCATCCAAATCATCCAAATCATTGATCTATGCTCGATGTAAATCAGCATCTACAATTCCTTCCAACATATATTTTGTCTGCAGTTTCTTGTCTGAGACACACACACACACACACAGAAACGGATTTATCTTTTTCCAGCTGCACACATTTCATAACCTTTGCAAGCTCCTGCATGCCATTGACCAAACACATATTGTACATTCCTCATCTGAACCCAAATAGATTCACCAGCAAAAAGCAATTCCACTCTCTCGGTGTTAGCTGGAAATGCTTCAACTATTATAGAGTCTCACAGCCTGGAAACAGGGCCTTCAGCCCAGCTTGTCCATGCTGACCAAGATGCCCCATCTAAACTAGTCTCCCCTCCCTGTCTGACGAAAGGTCTTGACCCAAAACGTCACCTATTCCTTTCTCCAGAGATGCTGCCAGACCTGCTGAGTTACTCAACCATTTTGTGTCTATCCCCTGCCCTCATTTGGCTCAAAACCCGCTAAACTTAGAGGAAGTATTAGAGTTGCTGCCTTACAGCGGCAGAGACCTGGGTACGATCCTGATTACGGGTGCTGTCTGCACAGAGTTTGTACGTTCTCCCCGTGACCTTGTGTGTTTTCTCCAGGTGCTCTGGTTTCAATCGACACTCCAAAGATGTAAAGGTTAATTGGCTTTGGTAAATTTGTAAATTGTCTCTAGTGTGTAAAATGGTGCTAGTGTATGGGAAGAATCGCTGGTCAACATGGACTCGGTGGGCCGAAGGGACTGTTTTTGCACTGCATCTTTAAAAGTCCAAAGTCTACCTCTTCTGGCAGTTCATTCCATATACCCACCAGCCTCTAAGTGAAAGAGAATAGGTTCCAATTTAATCTTCCTCATCTCATCTTAAACCTATGTCCTCTGGTTATTGATTTTTTCACACTGAGTAAAAGACTCTCTGCATTCACCCTAACTATTCCTCTCATGATCTTACACACCTCTATAAGGTCACCCCTCATCCTCCTGATCTCTAAGGAATAATGTCCTAACCTTCCCAGCCTCTCTCCATAGCTCATGCCCTCAGGTCCTGGCAACATCCTCGTAAATAATCTCTGCACTCTTTCCATCTTAACAACATCCTTCATTATAACAGGGTGACGAAAACTGAACACAATACACCAAATACGGCCTCACCAACGTCCTATACAACTGTAACATAACGTCCCTACTGATCTCCCGGTGGCTAAACTCTTCAACCCCCCCCTCCCATTCCCACACTGACCTTTCTGTCCTGAGCCTCCTCCATTGTCAGAGTGAGGCCCAGTGCAAATTGGAGGAACAGCACCTCATATTTCGCTTGGGTGGTTTACACCACAGCAATATGAACATTGACTTCTCTAAATTCAGATAGCCCTTGCTTTCCCTCTCTCTCCATCCCCTTCCCCTTCTCAGTTCTCCCACTAACCTTACCCTCTCCGACTACATTCTATCTTTGTCCCACCCACTCTCCTGACATCAGTCTGAAGGGTCTCCCATGCCCAAAACATCACCCATTCCTTCTCTCCAGAGATGCTGCCTCACCTGCTAAGTTACTCCAGCATTTTGTATCTACCTTCGATTTAAACCAGCACCTGCAGTTCTTTCTTACACATAACGTCCCTGCTTATTGAGACATACAAGATCATTAAGGGTTTGGACACGCTAGAGGCAGAAAAATGTTCCCGGTGTTGGGGGAGTCCAGAACCAAGTTTAAGAATAAGGAATAAGCCATTTAGAACGGAGATAAGGAAACACTTTTTCATACAGAGAGTTGTGAGTCTGTGGAACATTCTGCCTCAGGTGGAGGCCAGTTCTCTGGATGCTTTCAAAAGAGAGCTAGATAGGGTTCTTAAAGATAACGGAGTCAGGGAATATGGGGAGAAAGCAGGAACGGGGTACTGATTGTGGATGATCTCCCTCCAGCTGTTCGGGTTGGAAACCCTTCTTCAGACTTATGAAAAAACTGTAGCTGCCTGATCTTGAATAGCACGGGTGCCAGGGGTTATGGAGAGAAGGCAGGAGTAGGGAGGGGGATTGAGAAGGAAAGATAGATCAGCCATGATTGAATGGCGGAATAGACCCGATGGGCTGAATGGGCTGATTCTACTCCAATAACATGAACATGTTGAGTTACTCCAGCACTTTACGTCCTTTTGTATAAACCATTATCTACTGTTCCTTCCTACACAGAGTTTGGATTAGATTTGCAGTTTTACTGCTGCAACGCAAAGTGTGTGGATGGAGTCAATGGTGGGAAGTCTGGGTCTGTGTTGTGGAACTGAGCTAACATCTCTATCTCTCTTGATCTCCAGTGAAGGGGATGAAGGAGATAGATCCTGCAAGGTCTATGCCTGGACTAGAGGATGTGAGCTATAGGGTGAGATTGAGTAGACTGGGACTCTAATCCATGGAGTGCAGGAGGATGATCTTATTGAGCTCTGCCTCGTATCCTCCTTGCAGTGGCTCAAGAGGCTCCCTCCAGCCTGATGCCCCCCCCCCTCCTGCCCTAACTCCTATACCCCCTCCCTCTCTTCCTCTGCCTCCCACTCTACCCTCTATTAGCGTCATGGAGTAATACAGTGTGGAAACAGGCCCTTCGGCCCAACGCCCATACCGGTCAACAATGTCCCAGCTACCCTAGTCCCACTTGCCAGTGCTTGGTCCATAACCCTCCAAACCTGTACCTGTCCAACTATTTCTTAAACAATGGGATAGTCCCAGCCTCAACTACCTCCTCTGGCAGCTTGTTCCATATACCCATCTCCCTGTGAAAAAGTTACCCCTCGGATTCCTATCAAATCTTGTCCCCTTCATATTGAACCTATGTCCTCTGGTCCTCGATTTCCCTACTCTGGGTAAAAGACTTGGTGCATCTACCCAATCTATTCCTCCAATGATTTTGTACAGCTCTATAAGATCATCCTCCTGCGCTCCATGGAATAGAGTCCCAGTCTACTCAATCTCACCCTATAGCTCACACCCTCTAGTCCTGGCAACATCCTCGTAAATCTTTTCTGAACCATCTCAAGCTCACCTCCTCTGCCCCCCTCCTCTAACCCTTCCTCTCCCCATGTCTGCTCACTCTGCCCTTCCCTCTGCCTCCTCCCCTGCTCTATGCCTCCCCTCCCCTGTCATGCCTCTCTGTCTCCCCCTCCTTCCCAGTGATGGAGATAAATGAGAAAAATCTGTTGGGAAGGAGGTGCACAATTTCTCTGCCCCCTTTCCCTCTGCCCTCTCCTCCACTGCTAGATGCAGGAAACATGTTCCCAGTTTACAATAAAGGGTAAGACATTTAGAACTGAGAACTGGGATAAACCTTTGCACGCAGGGAGTTGTGAATCTGTGGAATACTCTGCCACAGGAGGCAGTGGATTCCAAGAGGGAGTTAGATTTAGCTCTTCGGGCTAACAGAATCATGTGATATGGGGAGAAAACAGGAACAGAGTACTGATTGTGGATGTTCAAGAAGGAACTGCAGATGCTGGAAAGTCGAAGGTAGACAAAATAGCTGGAGAAGGGCCGAATGGTCTACTCCTGCACCTAATGTCTATATATCTATGTTTCTATGCCCTACTCCCCTGCCCTCTTCTCTCACCTCTGTCACCACACCCCCCCCCCCCAGTAACGGAAATGAAGTAGGGAAATCCTGCAAGATCTCTGCTGGGAAGGAGATGCACCATTTCTCCATCATGGTCTAGTTAGGCTCAGCCACCAAGCACGACACCTGGAGGCCGCAGCAAATCGTCTGATCGGCTGAGAAGGTTATTGACTGCAACCTTCCCTCCATTGATGAACTGTACACTGCAAGGGCCAGGAAGGGAGCGGGCAAGATCATCTCTGACCCCTCTCACCCTGGCCACAAACTCTTTGAATCACTTCCCTCTGGAAGGCGACTCCGGACTGTCAAAGCTGCCACAGCCAGACATAAAAACAGTTTTTATCCACGAGTAGTAGCTCTCCTCAACAGCCAAAAATCTGTAGCCTCCCTTTGATCTGGGATTTTGTTGGTTCACATGCTTGATCAATGGTGTTTTATCATTAATGTTTTA
This sequence comes from Okamejei kenojei, assembly GCA_035221665.1. Taxonomy (NCBI): domain Eukaryota; kingdom Metazoa; phylum Chordata; class Chondrichthyes; order Rajiformes; family Rajidae; genus Okamejei; species Okamejei kenojei. The sequence goes on from CM069132.1 coordinate 154,679,446, forward strand.
TTATTATTAATGTGTAGTGTTTTCTGAGTCATTCGTAACTGTCACTGTATGTCATGTTGTTACTTGTGGGCGGAGCACCAAGGTAAATTCCTTGTATGTGAATACTTGGCCAATAAATGTACTTACTTACTTACGTAGATTCAGCGTATTACATCCAGATCCAGATCCAGATGTTTTTTTTGTTTTTTTTTTTTTTTTTAATATTTTTATTATAGAAACAAAATAATAACAAAGTACATTATTTTACAATAATGAAAATACATGATATTAATGATATATTCGTACTGTTAATATTATTTGTATTATTATTGATTATAAATTTTAAGATTATATATTTTATATAATTGAGAATACATGGTACTAGTAATACATTCATAATATTAGTAATATACTCATACTGTTGATAATATTTGTATTGTCTGATTTTGAAATGTAGGACCAAATTTTATGTATTTAAAAATACGTAATACTAGTAAAACTTTTATGATATTCATTATATTTTCATACTGTTAATAATATTTGTATTATCATTGATTTTAAATTTAAAATTATATATTTTATATAATTGAAAATACATGATACTAATAATACTTTCATAAAGTTAGTGATAATTATATTCGTACTGATATTAAAAATTTAAGATTATGTGTTTCTATACTTTTTTCTAATTTTTTATAAAAGTATGAAAAGATAGAGAGAAAGAGTGTGAAAAGTTTGATGGAGAATGGAATATTAATCATTAATCCGTCCTTGGAGATATATTCATGATTTATTATATATATTTCTTCATCTATTCAAATATTCAGGTCTCAGTCAAGTCCTCGTGCCGAACCATTATGACCCTGTAAATATTTAATATATGGAGACCAAATCCCTCTGAAGAGATCTAACCTGTCCATTAGGACAAGCCTCAATCTCTCCAAATGGAGTGTCTCCGACATTTCTATGTTCCACATTTTGATTGTTGGGGATGTAGGGCCTTTCCAAAATTTTAATATTAATTTTTTCCCAATTATTAAACCATAGTCGATAAAAGTTCTTTGGTTCATTGTTATTAGTTGGTCTGTTTCAAGTATTCCAAGTATTATTAACTTTGGATCAGGAGTCAAAGTTATATTGACAACATTCGAAATTATCTTAAATATTTCATTCCCGTATTTTACAATTTTTTATACAGTTAGTGAATGAGTGTGACAAATTTGCTTCTGAGATTTGACATTTATCACATATAGAGGATATTTTTGGGGAAAATATTATGTAATTTAGATTTGGAATAATGTAATCTATGTAGTATTTTAAACTGTATAAGGGAATGTTTAGCATTTAACGAACAATGATGTATATGTTGTAAACTTTCATCCCATATTTCTGGTCTTATAATTTGGCCTAATTCATTTTCCCAAGACTGTCTATGTATTTCTGTTGATGGGACATCACTTTCCAATAAAATATTGTATATATATGATATCATTTTTTCCGTATTTGGATGTTTATTCAAGCATTCATCTAAAATTTCTGTCTTTCTATTTCTAAGTTCTTGTGTATTTGCAGAAACATAATTTCTGATTTGTAAATATCTAAAATATTCTGTATGTCATGTTGTTACTTGTGGGCGGAGCACCAAGGTAAATTCCTTGTATGTGAATACTTGGCCAATAAATGTACTTACTTACTTACGTAGATTCAGCGTATTACATCCAGATCCAGATCCAGATGTTAAAGTGAAACAATGAAAATTGCAAATACTCTTCCAAGATGGTGTAGTGCCAGTAATATGTTTGTGCCTGCAGGAGTCAGTACTTTAGAAGCTATCCTAAGACACCACATGTATAAATTCATTTGCAGGATAAATGACTCTAAAAATGTGCTTATTGTGGCCTTGACAAACATAAGGATTAGCACTATACGCTGCGAATCCCAGTTGTGGAGACACTGGTATCGTTGTCTCGTTGTACAACATTGATCATTTTTTACTCTGGATTTTTAACTTATGTTTGTAACTTATGTATTATATGTATTGTGGGTTTTTTAAAAAATATATAAATTATGATGTTTTTATGTGATTTACCATGATTTTATATATATTTATGATATTTGAGATGCAATGCATTTTTAATGTAATGTTGCCACTTGTCTGGACCTTGAGTCGGTAATAAAGTTGTTATTATTATTATTATTATAACCACACACGGAGGCTTATTGAATAAGTACCTTTAGACTTTTTTTTAGAGATACGATTTGGAAACAGGTGTAACTGTCACTGTGCGTCATGTTGCTACTTGCGGGCGGAGCACCAAGGTAAATTCCTTGTATGTGAATACTTGGCCAATAAACTAACTCACTTACTTACTCCCCCCCCCCCCCCCCCACCGCTCCCGCGCTTGGCACCAACGGCTGCCAGGTCTCGTGAGGAGGGGGCGGGCCGGGGGGAGGGGTCAGGCCGCCTCCATTGGCCGAGCGGGCCGGCGGGTGACGTCAGCGCCGGGCATATGCCAGGGGGCGCGAGCGGGGAGAAGCAGAACCGGCGGAGAGGCCGGAGCGAGAGGAGTGTGTCCCGGTCGCGCTGTGCGGGCGGAGAGAGCGGCGGTGTCCGACAGCGGGAGGCCGTAAGGACAACACCGGGGTCCGGCTGCTCGGAGCCGGGGAGGCTGGAGGAACAACACCGGGGTCCGGCTGCTCGGACTCGGAGCGGGCAGAGCCGGCGGGGCAGAGACCCGGGTCGTGCTGAGGGCCCCGCTTCACCACCGGCGGGCAGAGCCTAGCGACCGCAGCCCTCTCCCACACACACACCAGCGTCGGCCGGCGGGTCGGCGATCCGGACGCAAGGCCGAGGCTCCGTCACGGTGGCCGGGCACGAGTCCCGGGCGGCCGCGATGCTCTGCTACGTGACCAGGCCCGACGCCGTGGTGATGGAGGTGGAAGTGGATCCCAAAGCGAACGGCGAGGACTGCCTGAAGCAGGTGAGGGGGGAGAGGAGGAAGCGAAGGGAGGGAGGCTGGTGGAGGAGGAGGGGGGGAGATGAGGAGGGGAGAGAGAAGGGGTGTAGAGGGGAGGAGTGTATGGGGAGGAAGAGGAGTGTATGCGGAGGAAGAGATGAGGAGTGGGGAGAGAAGGGGTGTAGAGGGGAAGAGAAGGGGTGTAGAGGGAGGGAGAGTGGAGGGGAGGAAGGAGAGGGGGAGTAAAGGGGTTCTTGATTTCTTGGTCCTCCAAAATATTCCAAATGGAATTTAAACTGGAGGTGGAAGAGAAGGGATGTCGGAGATGTGGAGGGGAAGAGGAGTGTGTGGAAAAAGATGGGAGAGGGGGGTCCGACCTCGGGTTCTCTCTAGCCGGGCTTCTAACCCATCTGCCTAAAGTAGGGCTGTAGTGCATTTAACCCCCTTAATAAACCCAGCCACTCCCTGGAGCTTTGTTGCCCTGGTTAATACTTAAGTTGTGAATTAAATTTGGGGTTCGGAGGGAGAACACTTATGATTATGGTTAGCTGTCTTATTTCCTTTGCAATCTCTGTAAACACATGCATTTAACTTCCAGTAAATCTAACCACCACCCGGCGTTGTCCTGCTTTATGCTGCGATTAAGATATAGGGTGGCAAACGGCTTTAAATATAAATTGGGGGTAAGGGACTAGTGTTTTTGAAGTTTTCTGTTAACCGCTTTTAATTTGAATGCATATCCCAAATAAATCCAACCATCTCTGCTGTGCTTTGTACTGTGATTAATATTTAGTTAGATGTTGAGATTTAAAATTGGGGGCTAGGGGACGAGTTTAATTTTCACTATTTTCTGTAAACGGCTTCTAGTATGCATTTAACTTCCGATCATCTGTTATTTGTGTTCTCTGTGCTGTGATTAATGTTTAGGGCTGTAAACTGTTGCTTTAGTTTACTGTTTTTTTCCATTTGCACATGCATTTAACTTCAAAACCGCTTATGTTTTTAATCTTCCTAATAAACAACCACCAATACTTTGTCGCCCTATTTGTGCCAAGATTATTAATATTTGGGATTGTAAATGATGAGCATTAAAACTGGGGGGTCGGAAGTCGGGCTTGAATGCCGTTCACTATTTGTTTTCCTTTGCAATCCCTGTAAACAACCCGTCTGCTCCCTCTCCAGGTTTGTCACAGGCTCGGGATTATAGAGGACGACTATTTAGGGCTACAGTATTTGGCGAACAAAGGGGAAACCCTCTGGCTGAACCTGAGAAACAGAATCTCCCAACAGATCGAAGGGATGCCTCCTTATAGATTCAAACTGCGAGTCAAATTTTTTGTCGAGCCCCATCTCTTGTTGCAAGAACAAACGAGGTATGTGCAAACTTTTTGTTTCTGGTTTTAAATATGCGTTGAGTAAAGTTTTAGTACTTTGCGTGCTTTTGCAGTGTTTCCAGTTATTTAATCGTTTCTTTTTGCTGTACTTTGCGTATAGTTTGCAGATGACCGATAGTAACCTCAATGCTGGGAGTGTTACTGCAGGTCACTGGTGGGAACCAGCCCTTTCACTGCAACCAGACACCGCTTCTAGGTCCTAGTGCTCGCGGCTGCGGATATTATACTTTTGTTTTGCTTTAGTTAGTCTAAAGTAACGGCGGTGCAGTAAAAAGTGTAAAATGCTTACAGCAATTTCTTTGAAGTTTCGGGATGCCAGATTTTTTGGTCGGGTAGCATCTATAGAGAGAAATATTCATATTATTTTCAGTTGATCTTCCGTCAAATATAAAGTGTGAAACTTGAGCAAAAAACAAACATTTGGGGGAACTCAAGCAGCATAGTCATGCAGTGTGGAAACGGGCCCTTCGGTCCAGCTTGCCCAAACTGAGCAACGTATCCTGTCTATAGTCCCATTTGCCCATATCCCTCTAAACCTATCCTATCCATGTACCCATCTAAATATTTCTTTAAACGTTGTCATAGTAACTACCCCCTCTAGCAGCTTGTTCCATGCACCCATCACCCTTGTGTAAAAAAAATCCCCTTCAGTTTCCTATTAAGTCCTTCCCCTCTTGCCTTAAACCTATGCCCTCTGGTTCTTGATTCACCTACTCTTGACTTTGGTTGTTCCTGATTAGAAAGGAGAGCAAGAGACTAAGTAAGTGGTGGAGCTGATTCGAAGGAAGAGAATGAAGGTTTGCTGATCTGCCTGGAGGAAGTATGTGGGGGGGGAATGAGAACTAAACAATGATAGCGATAAAGGTGGGTTGTTTTTTATGAATAATGAAACTGCAGATGGTTGAGATGTGAAATTAAACACGTGCCAGAAATACTGTCAAGCAGCATCTGTAGCGAAAGTTAATTCTACGCGTTCTGCTCTCAGCATGCTGGCTGGCTCTCGTGGCAACATGAGTCGCTGGTTATTTGAAGTTGTTGACATTTATGAATTTTAGTTTTAAGTTTGTTGTCTGTGGTCTGTGCAGGAGGCTGAGGGGTGATCATATAGAGGTGCGTAAGATAATGAGGGGATAGGGGAGACGCATAATCTTTTACCCAGAGTAGGGGTTCAAGAACCAGTGGATGTAGTTTCATTCAGTTTACTGTCACATGTACTGGAGTACAGTGAAAAGCTTTTGCACGCTATCCAGCCAGCAGAAAGACAATACATAATTTCAATTGAAGAGAATAAAGTTTAGTGCAAGGTAAAGTCGGATCAAATATAGTTCAAGTGTCTCCAATAGCTCGGGATTGTTCACTGGTTATTAGTTGGACAGTGGTTTATGGTGAGGAAAATTTAATAAAAACTCGAGGACAACCTTTTCACTCGTTTGATATGTACATGGGACGAGCTGCCAGAGGAGGTAGTTGAGGCAGGTACAATGCCAATGTTTAAAGGACATTTGGATAGGTATAGGGAGAGGAAGGTTTGGAGGGATATGGGCCAAACACAGGCAGATAGGATAGATTAGATGGGGTAAGTTGGGGCCGAATGCCCTGTTTCCGTGCTGTATGACTCGTAATCATAATAGTACTTTATTAGCCAAGTATGTTTTGCAAGAATTTGGTTTGCCATAGTCATACCAATAAAGAGCAACAAGACACCCAAATAAATGTATAACATGAACATCCACCACAGTGACTCCCCCACATTCCTCACTGATGGAAGGGGGGAAAAAAGTTAAATCTCTTCCCTTGTTCTCCCGCGGTTGGGGGCCTTGAACCTTCCATTGTCGGGACTATCTTGGCTCCCACAGCCAGCGGTCGGCCCCTCCGCATCGGGGAGATCAAGCTCCCGCATCGGGGGATCTCAGCTCCCCCGTGCCGGGTGATAGGACATCGTGTCGGGGCAAGTCAAACCTCCTGCGACTCTAGAGCTTCCTGACATCAGTCTCTACCAGAGATTGCGAGCTCCTCGATGGTGAAATCCGCAGGCCACAATTGGAGCGTTGATCCCTGGCAAGGGGTCGCAGGCTCAGATGGTATGCCCACGGTCCCATGGTGGGGCTCAAAGTCACTCTTGAGCAAGGCCTCCAGCTCCAGCGACCGGAGATACGATCTGGAAAACATCGAATCTCCGGCATGGTAAGAGATTTGAGAAAAAAAATTCCCCCTAACCCAGCCCCCACATAAAACAAAACCAGAGAACATTAACACATACTTTTAAAATACACTAAAAATAACAAAAAAGACGAAAAGACAGACGCTGTTGGCGAGAACTTACCTGGACTTATCATCAAATCTGTATTTGATTTTTCTGTAAATTAGTGTCTGAGTTCTTAAATTTGGATTCTCTGCACATCGCACTCTGCTGGCTCTTAATGTCACAAATTACATCCTACGCGCCTGGTAATCAATTCCTTGTACAGTGCCGGAGCTGACTGCGAATGTGTAGAGACTATTGACTGCGAGCAATGTTTTTGAAGTGCTGTGGCCTCGGGCTACTTGAAGTAATAACTAGCCTGGCCAAATGTGGTACTGTTCCTCTAGAAAACAATTACTGGTTGAACTGCACGGAGCTCCATTGCTGAGCCCCATTTTGCCACAATTCCGAAAGTAAACAAAATCCACCGACCAAGATTATTTCCTGCTTTAGAATTATGAGAAATGCTCTGCATTATGCTGTCGTTTTGTCCTCGTTCCTTAAACAAACAAACACTGGCAAGAGTCGAGTGTTTTATTGTCATATGACTCCAGATGGAACAATGGAACATTTTCTTGTTATGCAGCACCACAGATACGTCAACTTAGTAGAAGATAGACACACAATGCTTGAGTAACTCAGCGGGTCAAGCAGCATCTCTGAGTGAGAGGAATGAATGACGTTTCGGGTCGAGACCCTTCACACTTGGCACTCTGTAAAACCATATTGTGCAAAAAAGAGAGTTCAACTTAGATATAACAAATAAACAATCATAGTACAAAGATGAAAATAATGTCTATATTGTTTGGAGCTTATTTGGAGATCATGGTGTTTAGTAGCCGGATGGTTGTATGGAAGAAGCTGCTCCTGAACCTGGATGTTGTGGTTTTCAGGCTCCGACGCCACCTTCCTGATGGCAGGGGTGAAATGAGAGCGCTGCCAACATGCCATTTGCTTTCTTCACTGCCTGCCATACCTGCATGCTTACTTTCAGTGACCGGTGTACAAGTACACCCTGGTCTTGTTGCACCTCCCCTTCTCCTAATCTGACTCCATTCAGATAATCTGCCTTCCTGTTCTTGCCACTGAAGTGAATAACCTCACATTTATCCACATTTTACTGCATCTGCCCACTCACCCAATTTATCCAAGTCACCCTGCAGCCTCACACCATGTGCTCTAATTTTGCACACTAATCTCTAGAGTGGGACCATGTCAGGGGCTTTTTGCAAGTTCAGATACACCACATCCAATGGCTCTCCCTTATCCGTTCTACTTGTTACATCCTCAAAATTCCAAAAGATTGATCAAGCATTGGGTTTTTGATTTGCATCTGAATTTTACTGATCAGTCTGTCTTTAAATGTCAAACAGTTATGGTGTATGTTCCTTTTTGTGTTTTATCTCTAATGTCTGTTTGTTACTTTGTATAGTTAAGAGGCAACTATGCAGCACCGTGTGTTTCAACAGTTGCCCATTGTTGCTTGATGTGTAACTTGCCTGCCAGTAACCTCCTGTTTACATTGTTGGAGTTTGACCGAGAGTTACCTCTGAAGTGTTGTGGAAGTGCTGCTTGGTGCCTCTGGGTAAATGAAGTCAAACCAGCTTCCTCATGTTACAGCTCCTCTCATTCACTTGTTTTTTTGTTCATTTTTTCTAAACCCAATTTTAAATTCTTGAGCACTTAAGTTTTGTGACCATACTTTCTTGCAAAATCTCCTTTTGGTTCTATTTTGCTTCTGCAGTCATATGTAATGGGTTTTTTTTGTTGTCTTCTGGTTATTTATCTCCAGCCATAATTCATGCTGACTCTTTTATTTTGATCCTGTCTGTGTCCTGCACCTCCCTTGTACTATATCCTGCTGTGGTCAGAAGCACTGCAGTGTACACAGCTGGGGGGTTTTATTTCCCTCGTAGAAGTTGTGTGGTCTGCCATTATGTTCTCATTTTATGTTGTCAACAAAGCTGATAGGAATGCCAAAACTAATTTGCAGCTTTATTTTTGCATTCAAAACCAGGCATGTTTGGGCTAATGTACTTTGCTGAAATCCTGTCCGGTAAGGACAGGCAAGAAATTACAGATGCTGTCGTCTTAAGTGACACTATAGGATTTCAGCGGGTCAGGCATCTTGGGAGGGAAATGGACGAACAAAGTTTTCATAAATTCATAAGTAAAAGGAGCAGGATTTGGCCTTTCGGCCCGTCAAATCCACTCTGCCATTCAGTCATGGCTGATCTTTCTTTTCCTCTCAACCCCATTCTCTGGCCTTCTCCCCATAACCCCTGACAACCTTTGGGGGTTGGGTACTTTCAGACTAATGGAGTGGGGGGTGGGGGGAAGAGCTGCAAAAAAAAGTGGGGCCAGGGCAAATAATGGGAAGTGCTTGGCATATAAATTAAGGGAGAGGGCTAAAGGGGTGTCAGGAAAATAAGGGGGGCGGGACTAAAGGGAGATAAGCATATGGAGGAGGGAAAATGAGCAGGAGAGGGAGAAATGTGTCTGCATCAGGGTGGGGAAAGGAGGAGGGTATGACTTGCATTCGGACAATTCAATGTTCATACTGTTGGGTTGTAAGCCACCCAAGTGGAACGGTGTACCCACGTAGAATGAGTTGTTTAGCAAGGAACTGCAGATGCTGGTTTACACCGAACATAGACACAAAGTGTTGGAGTAACCGAACATAGACACAAGTGTTGTGGGTCGGACAGCATCTCTGGAGAAAAATGATGGGTGACGTTTCGGGTCGGAACCCTTTAGACTGAAGACTATTGAGTTACTCCAGCACTTTGTGTCTCTTTGGGAATGTGTTGTTCCTTATCCAGTATCTTATTCCAGGAATGGAGGAGGCCAATTATGGGGAATGGGAGTTAAAATGGTGAGCAACTGGGAGATCCAGCAGACTGTAGCAAACAGATGTGTGCAGAAAAAAGGTTGTCACTTAGTCAACTGTGTTCAGTAAGATGTACAAGGTTGTTGCCAGGGCTAGAGTGTCTGAGCTACAGGGAGAGGTTGAGTAGGTTGGAACTCTATTCCTTGGAGTGCAGGAGGATGGGGGTGATCTTATAGAAGTGTATAAGATCACGAGAGGAATAAATCGGGGTAGATGCACAGAGTTTCTTGCCCAGAGTAGGTTAATCTTGGACTAGAGGACGTAGGTTTAAGGTGAAGGGGAAAAGATTTAATGGGGATCTGAGGGGGTGTGTGGAACAAACTGCCAGGGGAGGTAGTTGAGGCGGGGACTATCCCAACATTTAAGAAACAGACAGGTATGTGGTTTGGAAGGATATGGACCAAACGCAGGCAGGTGGATATGTTGGCCTGGTGCGGGCAAGTTGGCACTATCACTCTATGACTCTAATCTATCTATATGATCTATGGGGTCAATGTTTGTCCTCGCTGATGTAAAGGAGGCTTCCTATTCCATCATTGTGACCAATTAACCTTGTTTTGTATGGAACCGTTCTAGCCTTTCCCAGTGATTTTAGCATAAAGTTCATATTAGTCTGAATTAGGTGGTTAGGCTGTGCCCAAATGGAACATTGTTTACAATAATGGCAAATGCAGTTTCACCACAAAATGTTTTCTCAGCAAAAACTCAGTTTCAAGAGCTGACCAAACATCAACTTCTGAAGATTTATTGTGGAACAGAACTTGTTAATCTAACCGAACAGGCCTTGAAAGATAATCTATCTAATTTGTTATGTGTAACAACTTCCATAACCTCAAATAGCCCTTGCTTTCTCTCTCTCTCTCTCTCTCTCTCTCCATCCCTCCCCTTCCCCTTCCCAATTCTCCCACCAGTCTTATTGTCTCCGACCACATTCTATCTCTGTCCCGCCCCCACCCCTGGCATCGGCCTGATGAAGGGTCTCAACGTAACGCGACCCATTCCTTCTCTCCAGAGATGCTGCCTCACCCGCTGAGTTACTCCAGCATTTTGTATCTAATTTGTTAGTTGTGGTGCTATTTGAGTTTTCTCACAGCTGGAATTGGTGATTAAGGAACATAATGTTTTAATGCTGGAATTTGTCATTCTGCCATATTTGCACAATGATTTGGGAGTTATTAGTTATAACTACTTTGCAATCTATTTTCTCTTCCCTCACTTAGACATGAACCCCTCTCCCTCCCCAAATAAGTCGACCTCTCTGGAGCAGAAGTTGGATGTGCAATGTAGAAACATAGAAAATAGGTGCAGGAGTAGGCCCTTCGGCCCTTCGAGCCTGCACCGCCGTTCAATATGATGGCTGATCATCCAACTCGGTATCCCGTACCTGCCTTCTCTCCATACCCCCTGATCCCATTAGCCACGAGGGCCACATCTAACTCCCTCTTAAATATAGCCAATGAACTGGCCTCAACTACCTTCTGTGGCAGAGAATTCCAGAGATTCACCGCTCTCTGTGTGAAAAATGTTTTTTTCATCTCGGTCCTAAAAGATTTCCCTCTTATCCTTAAACTGTGACCCTTATCCTTAAACTGTTTATTCTTGTTCACTGGAGCAATTCATTCCAGTGCGGTGTCCTTGATAGTATGTTCTTAGAATTTACTGTACAGATCTTAATTGATAGTCAATACTGTTTTTAATCTAGCAGAGACACTTCATAGCATTTGAGTTTATCGTGAACACAAAAGTGCAGGAGTAATAGGCCTGTCCCACTTAGGCAAAACATTTTTGGGCGACTGCCGCAAAATTTTGAACATGTTGAAAAATGTTTGCAACAGCGACGGCAATTTTTGCTGTCGTATGTCGACGTAGGGATTGTCACCTACGAGACCAGGGCTTGTAGGTGAATGCCATTTACAAATAGTCCCTGGCAGTCACCTAAGTAGGACGGGCCCATAACTCAGCGAGTCAGGCAGCATCTGTGGAAGGAGAGGAAGGATTACATTTTGAGTCTGGACTCTTCTTCAGACATTTTAGTAGGGAGGAAGAAAGCTGGAAAAGAGGTGTGGGTGGGACAAAGCCTGGTATTTGATAGGCAGATACAGGTGAGGGGAGGTTTGACTGGTAATTGGGTGGACGAAGGCTAGTGATGAGGAGGCAAAAGGGCATCGGATAAAAAGAGGAATGTAATGTAAACCCAGAGGGCGGGAAATAGGTGAGCAGGGATTGAATGGGGTTGTAGGCAATAGACAATAGGTGCAGGAGTAGGCCATTCGGCCCTTCGAGCCAGCACCGCCATTCAATGTGGTTATCCACAATCATTACCCCCGTTCCTGCCTTCTCCCCATATCTCCTGACTCTGCTATCGTTAAGAGCCCTATCTAGCTCTGTTCAGTTGGGGAGAGGGAATTGGAGAGATAGGAAATGTTTGTAATGATCAAAGATGTCTATTTTTCACGAAGCAATCTTAAATTTTGGGTTTACAGTAGATTATATTTGAGCCCATTCTATGACGAGGCTAAAAAACAATGTTTTAATTGGTTATAGAATGTTTAATTGTCATTTAAAATCCCTTTGCATTCCAAGTAGTTCATCAGCGTTTAAAGTAATCTGTATTTTTGTTGTGTTTCAGGCACCAGTTTTTTATGCATGTACGAGATGACCTCCTGGGTGGCCGTCTTCAATGTTCAACGGAGCATGCTGTGGCCTTGAGTGCACTTCTAGCACTGGTGGAATTTGGAGACTACAATCAAAACACTGCCAAGTATTCTTACGAAGATCTCTGTGCAAATGACTTAAACACTACCATTTTGAACAGGTACTAACTGCTCGCCTTCCCAACTTATTGGACCATCATTAAGTACAGACCTTATGTAGATCTATCCGAACCACCAATGCACGATGGCCCCAAAGTGTGGTGGGGTTTTTTTTTTTTGCCAGTTCTTACAGTTATTCAGCATTAAAACGGGGCCTTCTGTCTAACTTGTCCATGACAGCCAAGATACCATTACACTAGTCCCACCTGTCCATGTTTTCCCCATATCCCTGCAAACCAAGGGTTCCCAACCTGGGATAAATTTTGCCTACCCAGGAGGTAAATTTGTTTATTCTGGATTTTTTCTCATTGACTGACTGTTTGGTTCTGGTATCGGTATCTGTTCGTTATTAGTTCCTAAATAAGTGAAATAACATTGATGTGTTATTAAAGTTGCCAGGGGTGAAACGGGACAAAGGCTGGGAACCCCTGCTCTAAACCTTTCCTACCCATTCCTCATCCCAGAGAAAGATCTATCAATATCCGGCACAGTGGCGCAGCGGTAGTGCTGCTGCTTCGCAACACCAGAGACTGACTACAGCTGCTGCCTGTGTGGAGTTTGCACATTCTCCCTGTGAGAGCATGGGTTTTCTCTGGGTGCTCTGGTTTTATCCTGCACTCCACAAAGAAGTACAGGTTTGTAGGCTAATTGGCTTAGCACAATTGTAAACTATCCCTAGTGTGTACAGGATAATGCTAATGTACGGGGATTGCTGGTTGGCACGGACTAGGTGGGCCAAACGGCCTGTTTCCGCACTGTATCTAAACTGAATTAAACTACAATCATCCAATGCAATTGCTCTGCCCTTTTTAAACCTTTTTTCTACCTGTTCTTCCCCTTAGTTGAATTTGACTTGTATTGGTGTACAGTGCTATATAATCTGAAGATAGACACAAAAAGCTGGAGTACCTCAGCGGGGACAGGCAGCATCTCTGGAGAGAAGGAACGGGTGTTTTGGGTTAAGACCTTTGGGTCATCCATTCCTTCTGTCCAGAGATGCTTAGTTTCTTCAGCATTTTGAGTCTCTTTGGTTTAAACCAGCATCTGCAGTTCCTTCTTGCACTAACTATATAATCTGATTGGATAGCAAGCAAACCAAGCTTTACACTGGGCCTCGATACATATGATGACAATAAGCTTAAACCCTGATCTTAATTTTAAAGAAGGTTGCACTGAGCTATATTAACCCTGATCAGCTGTTGATCTTCCCAGAATTAGTAGTAAATAAGAATTCTTTTAGAAATGATTTGGTACATGTGTCTAGAGGTTAATTAAATTCACCTGGTTCTTTTTAAAAATTTTAAACCCTTTTCTCAATACTGGTTTGCCTTTCATTTTTCGCCACCGGGGATCTAAGATATCTGCGTGCAAAGTCTGCCTCTGAAGTCGGCTATGGGAAAGGATCTGCTGGCTCAGGCCAGAGTTCCAGAGCCCTGGCCACGGGGCAAATTCAACCAGCCTATCGGCTGCGGAAGTCCCGATGAGGTCGTGATCGGTTGCATCGCCCGGTCTAGGTTCCTAATTTTCCGGGGGGCTTCAAGCGCGCTCTTGTAGTTTTGCCTGGAGTAAGGTCATAAGTGATAGGAGTAGAATTAGGCCATTCGGTCCATCACCTCTACTCCACCATTCAATCATGGCTGATCTATCTCTCCCTCTCTTATAGAAACATATAAAATTATAAAAGGACTGGACAAGCTAGATGCAGGAAAAATGTTCCTAATGTTGAGCGAGTCCAGGGGCCACCGTCTTAGAAAAAAGGGGAGGTCATTTAAGACTGAGGTGAGGAAAAACATTTTCACCCAGAGTTGTGAATTTATGGAATTCTCTGCCACAGAGGGCAGTGGAGGCCAAATCGCTGGATGGATTTAAGAGAGAGTTAGATAGAGCTCTTGGGGCTAGTGGAGTCGAGGGATACGGGGAGAAGGCAGGCACGGGTTATTGATAGGGGACGATCAGCCATGATCACAATGAATGGCGGTGCTGGCTCGAAGAGCTGAATGGCCTCCTCCTGCACCTATTTTCTATGTTTCCTAATCCAATTTTCCTGCCTTCTCCCATTAACCTCTGACACCTGTACTAATCAAAAAGAGGAAAATTGCTGGAAAATCGGTGTTGGGCCTGTATTTGACGGGATTATTGAAACGCCGCTCTCTTTCAACAGTATTGTTGCCAAACACAGGAGTTTAGAAGGAATGAGTCGCTGCACTGCCGAGTATCAAGTTCTACAGATTGCATGTACACTGGAGCACTATGGTGTGGAGTGGCATCCCGTCAAAGATGGAGATGGACAAAGGATGGTGATTGGTGTGGGGCCAAATGATATATCTGTCTGTAAAGAGGACTTGACTCTGATTAACAGGTAAATGGCATTATCTACCTGGTTTCTTTCACAACTTCCTTCAAATATTGATCCATATCCGTTAACCTCGACTGTTAATATTTTGTATAGTAATCTAAGTTTTAGGTTCCACTGATTTGTTTATTTGATAACTCGGGCCACTGCTTCAGTTCCACCTGCAATCATCCATAAGGTGTTATCTTCATTTGGAACAAGGCATTAGAGATACAGTGTGGAAACGGGCCCTTCGACCTACCTAGTCCACACTGGCCAGCAATTACCTACACACTAGTACTATCCTGCGCACTAGGGACAATTTACAGAAGCCAATTAACCTACAAACCTGCACGTTTTTGGAGTGAGATAAAACTGGAAAATACCCTTGCAGTCTCAGGAAGATCGTCAAAACTCCATAGAGACAACACCGGTAGTCAGGATCAAACTCTGGTCCCTGGCATTATGGTGTAGCAGCTATACTGCTCTGCCACCCTGATGGGTCTTGATTGATCAGTGGAGTTTGTGGGATGAAGGGCCTGTTTCCATGCTGCATCTTTAAGCTCTAAATTTGTGAAGAAGTAATTAACTCTGTTTATTATTCAAGGTCGCTCATTGCAAACATTTAAATCTGCTTTTTTTTTGTGTTGCTTTCATTAGCCAGAGAGTAGTTGATCTGTGGAATTCATTGCCACAGACAGCTGTGAAGACTGACATGGGGTATTTTTAAGCTAGACTGATGGGTTATATATTGGGAAGGATGTCAAAGGTTCTGGATAGGTGGGAATGGGATTAACCATGATTGAATGGCGGAGTAGACTGATGTAATTCTGCCCCTGTGTCTTATGGTCATGCTGTTGGAGTAGTGTTACATCGCATTTCCCTTCATTTATACTCCATCCACCAATTTTCTTTGAAGATATACACAAAATGCTGGAGCAACTCAGCGGGTCAGACAGCATCTCTGGAGAAACGAAATGGGTAACATTTTGAGTCGACCCTTCTTCCGACCAAAATGTCACCTATTCCTTTTCTCTAGAGATGCTGCCTGACCAGGTGAGTTACTCCAGCATTAATACCAAGCCAATTAACTTGTGATTAAAGTACGACTTTTGAGTGTGGGAGGAAACTGAAGATCTCTGAGAACCCATGCCGGTCACGGAGAATGTAAAATTTGGCACAGACAGCACCCTTAGTCAGGATCAAGCCCAGGTCTCTTGCGCTGTAAGGCAGCAACTCTTCCGCTGCGCTAACATGCCGTCCTCGTCTTCTGGTGATCTCGGGTAGTAAACCCTGGGCTTGCATACGCACGTGCACTGGCATTCAATGTCGTGACGCATGCAATGACATATTTTATTGTCCTTATAACTGAATTTGGACCGCGAAGCAGGTTTGTTCACTTCTGTACCGCTTCTGTTTCAGGATTTCGTATCCTATTATCCAGATGGCAACCCAATCGGGAAAGAATGTTTACCTGACCATCACCAAGGAGTTGGGCAGCGACGTGCTGATGTTGAAGTTGATAAGCAACAGAGCAGCAAGCGCCCTTTATCGTGCAATAACCGAGACCCATGCGTTTTACAGGTATGGTTTTGTACTGTCGCACTTCACTGGTTCACTCTCATTGACTGACTGTTTCGTTCTGGTATACCGGTATCTGTTCATCATTAGTTCATAAATAAGTGAGATAACATTGTTACGTGCAATTAAAGTGCCAGGGGTAAACGGGACGAAAAAGGTTGGGAACCTCAGCTCTGTAGCTTGCATTTATGTGTGATTGATTCTTTGCACTTTTATAAGTTCTTGAGTAATAGGAGCAAAATTAGACCATTTGGCCTATTGAATCTACTCTGTCGTTCCATCGTGGTTGACCTACTGCTACCTCTCAACCCCATTCTCCTGCCAACCCCCCCTCCTCTCGTAACCCCATACAACCCTATTAATCAAGAAACTGTCATTCTCTGCGGTAAAAATATCCACTGACTTGGCCTCCACAGCCGGCTGTGGCAATGAATTCCACACATTCACCACCCTCTGACGAAAGAACTTCCTCCATCTCATTTCTTAAAGTATGTCCTTTTATTCTGAGCCTGTGGCCTCTTGTCCTAGAATCATTATGTTGAGATTTATTCCTCTTGGAATTTGTTTATGGAGAGGGAGGGGATGGAGAGACATGTACTGAATAACGCTGTTTACACTCTGTACCTCTAAAGTAGACTAAACATGGATAGGTACCGTTTTGGGTCGGGACACTTCTTTAGACATTAGCCTCTGCAATTTTTGTCAGCATCTGCAAAGTTGTTTAGCTTGCAGAAGTACTGATGTTTCAACTTCAAGTCCATAACCCAGTTCTAATTTGATACACAGAGTGCACCATGAATATTTTGGCTTGTGGATTGAAAGATCCCCATCATGATTTTTTTTTTACAGGCAGTCCTACAGCACAGAAACAGGCCCTATGACCCAACTCATCCATGCCCAGCTCGGCCCATTTGGCCCATATCACTCTAAGTGTTTCCCTTTGTACCCATCCAAGTGTCTCTAGGACCTGCCTCGACTACCTCCTACGACAGCTCATTCCATATACCCGCTACAGGCACGTGCCGTGAGTAATTATTCAGGGTAGGCACACAGTCAGCTTTAAACACAAATTAAACTGCGCATGCGCAGATTGTTCACTCCGTAAAAATAAAAAATAAAAATAAAAACAGTAACAATTCAATTTGCCCAAGGCTTCCTAGTCTCCTTTATTCTTAATTACTGAATGGATGGGGGGTGAAGGGTGATGGCAGATGGAGAGATGGTGGGAAAAACGGGAGTACAGGGAAAAGTTGAATCAGTTGTCATCTTATTAAATGACACACTTGCTCAAGGGACCAATTGGGGGGGAGTGTTCCTTTCACAGCATCTGTGCCAGGGGTAAAGTTGCGGGGAGGGCAGGAGTGTTGAGAAGGAGGGGGTCGGGGATAATGGCAGTAACTCACTCACCGCTGCCGCAGCTCTCCGGGCGCGAAGCCACGCATTGTAGCCAGGGGTCGTAGCTGCGCGAAGCCACGCTGACAGCAGAACTGGCTACCACTTCGGCGCCTTCTGCCGGCCCGCTCACCTCTGGCAGTGCTCTCCGTCGGAACACCTCGCCGACTTCGCTCATGTCAGCCTCTTCCCGCAAATCCTTAAATTCCCACAGCCGGGCAACCTCAATCGTGCTGTTGGAATTTAAAGATTTGCGGGAGATGAGTGAGGCCGGTGAGCGGCAGGAGAGGTTTTTAGACGGAGAGCTGCCAGAGGTGAGCGGGGGCCGGCTGAAGGCGCTGAGGTGGCGGTCGGTTCCGCTGTCCAGCCTGACTGCCACTCAAAGCCACCCGAGCTGCTTCTTCCCATCCTCAATGCAGTGGCTCCGTGCAAGGAGCATCGCAAGTGGCATTATCCCGATCCCCTCCTTCACAACAATCGTGCCCTCCCCGCAACTTTACCCAGGGCCAGACTCCCAAACGCTATGAAAGGAACTCTTTTCCCCCCCCACCCCGGGAAATACGGTATTTTAAAAAAAACACCAAGAAATGTACTTGCCACGTTATTGGCACACATTCCATTTTTTCTCTGTTTCCTAAGATACACTTAAAATAATGACAATCCATATTTGAAAACCCCGCCAAGAAACTAGCGCTGCGCATGTGCAGTAGGCTGCTGCAAAGGCAGAATTTCAGCTGCCTTCAGCCCCGCTTGAGATTGACAGCTTGAAGCAGCGCTGACTGCACATGGGCTGCGGATGGAAGGCACGGAGAATTATGCCTACCTAAGAGATCGATACTCTTACATAGGCATCATTCTCCCCTGCCTTTACTATTTATATTTAGAAATCACTATGTTATCATTTTAGTTGGGGGTAGGCAGTGCCTACCCTGACGGCACGTGCCTGACCCACTACCCTCTGAGTGGGAAAAATTGCCTCTCTGGTTCCTTTCAAACCTTGCCACTCTCGGTGTTAAGCACCCATTGCAATCAGTCTGAAGAAGGGTAAAACATCACCTATCCATGGTCTCCACCAACCTAAAACATCACCTATCCGTGGTCTCCAGAGATGCCGCCTGATCCAGAGTTATTCCTGCACTTTATATCTTCCCTTGGAAATGTACAGCACTGGAATGCGAGCCTCTTTCATAAGATTAGTCTTTAAAGTCTGAAATCTGTCTTTCAGGTGTGACACCGTCACGGATGCGGTCATGATGCAGTACAGCAGGGATTTCAAGGGCCATCTTGCCTCTTTATTCCTCAATGAAAACATAAATCTTGGCAAGAAATATGTCTTTGACATCAAACGCACATCCAAGGAGGTTTACGACCACACGCGGAGAGCTTTATATAATGCAGGCATTGTAGACTATGTTCCGAGCAGTAATCAGGATGGCCAGAACTCTCCGCTTAAATCTTCTGACCTTGAACTGAACTGTAACAGTTGTGAAGGACTGAGCTGTCAGCAAAGCCAGATACTCCAGGAGAAGATTCGGAAGCTTAAAGAAGCCCTCTTGTGCATGGTCTGTTGTGGTGAAGAGATCAATACAGCTTTCTGTCCCTGTGGGCACATGGTTTGCTGTGATACTTGTGCAAGTCAACTCCAGGTAACTTTAATATACTTTCATCTTTCACCATTGCCTATCATGCGTCTGTGTTGGTCCATGTGCTAAGACACTCATTTTTTTTTCCTTATGCAATGATTCCAAGTTCCACTACCAAATGTGAGCCTACTGTCTATTTGAGCTTATCACAACTCACCGCTACCTATCACCTAGTAGATAAAAATGCTGAAGAAACTCAGCATTTAACGTAACCTTTTCCTTCGCTCCATAGATGCTGCCTCACCCGCTGAGCGTCAAGAGTTATTGTCATGTGTCCCAAATAGGACAATGAAATTCTTGCTTGCTAGCAACAGTGTATATAAACATAATACGGAACAGGAGATTACTTCTGTAAATAATCAATTTACAAACTCTTAAAGTGTGCAACATCTTTTAATGATAGCACAGGGTATTACATACATCTTCAAGCACTAGCTACATTCTTCTACTGAGCTGCACCCAGGAAGGGGAAGGCGTTATGATTGATGTTAACTAGGCGGGGTTAATGGGACTGAGGTAACTATATTATTGGTTGCATATAAACCATCTACAACTTCTCCCAACATTTTTATCTACCTTCGATTTTTGCAGTATCTGCCATCACCTACTATTCTAGTTTCATGATGTATAATGGGATATCACATGGATAGGACGGGTTTGGAGGGATATGGACCAAATGCAGGCAGATGGGACCAAGGTAGCTGGGACATGTTGGCCAGTGTGGGCAAGTTGGGCCAAAGGGCCTGTTTCCACACTATCACGCTGTACCTCTGTAAATCAGAAAAGTGTGGCGCAGCAGTCGAGTTGCTGCCTTGCAGCGCCAGAGACCCAGGTTTAATCCTGACTATGGGTGCTGTCCTGTACGGAGTTTGCACGATCACCCTGTGAACGCGTGGGTTTTCTCTGGCTGCTCTGCTTTCCTCCCACGCTCGAGACGTACAGTTTTGTAGGCTCGTTGGCTTCTGTCCATTGTTTCTAGTGTGTAGGATGGAACTAGTGTACAGGTGATCGACGCAGTTTCGGTGGGCCGAAGGACCAGTTTCCACGCTGTATCTCTAAATTACACAGGCAGAGTAATGGCAGGTGGAATTTAATCTGAGGAACTCACAGGGTTATCTCAGCACCCCTGCATGCCGAGCAATCGGATTCCGGGTCGGGGCTAGTCGAACATCTTTATTTATTT
This sequence comes from Okamejei kenojei, assembly GCA_035221665.1. Taxonomy (NCBI): domain Eukaryota; kingdom Metazoa; phylum Chordata; class Chondrichthyes; order Rajiformes; family Rajidae; genus Okamejei; species Okamejei kenojei. The sequence goes on from CM069132.1 coordinate 154,699,852, forward strand.
ACCTGCTCTGTGGTTGTAGGTTTTCAGCTTTTCAAGGTCACATCCACATAATAGCTGTAGTTACTCACCACTCTCTGTGTGAAGAAATCGGTCCTTAAGCTGTGACCCCTTGTCCTGATCGGAACAATCTTCCTGCATCTAGCCTGTCCAACCCCTTAAGAGTTTCTATAAGCAGAGGGTTCAAAGCCCCACTCCTCTGAGGAAAATGTTTCTTCCCATCCTACTTCTAACAATTAATGAATATGTATTGCCTGCCCAATTACTTTTCTCACTGGCTCCTTCTCCCAGTGTAGTCCCTTGATCTTAACCCATCTCAAATCACACCTCAGTCTCTTTGTTTTAAAAAGGAAAAAAACCTCAGTTATGTTGGTGTTTGTATAACATAATTTTCCAGGCCTGGCAATATCATCATAAGGGCACGGTGCCTTACAATTGTATATGCGACAGTGGTCGCAACTTCTACTGATGTCCTTCTTCTGTTAATGCTGTCACATTATTCTTGTGTGCCGATCAGAACCAGGGTCCGTACTAATAGTTTGTAGCATGAATTTGCACCCCTTATCTTTTATTAACTGAGACCAAAAAAAATGTCCTGAGTGCGTCCATAGCTTTTATAGAACATGGGACAGTACAGCCTTCATCCCACAGTGTTTACTTATAGTTTTCAGTCATGTGTACCAAGGTATAGTGAAAGGTTTTTGTGGTGTGCTAACCAGTCAGTGGAACAACTGCATTACAATTGAGCCATCCACAGATGTATGATAGAGAAAATAACGTTCCGTGCATGTAGAAGTCCAGTAAAGTGGGGATCACCAGTGAGACGGCCTATGCTGAACATGATGCCATAGGGTCATAAGTAATAGGAGTAGAATTAGGCCATTCGGCCTGTCAAGTCTATTCTGTCATTCAATCATGGCTGATCTATCTCTTCCTGACCCCATTTTCCTGCCTTCTTCCCATAACCTCTGACGCCAAGACTTATCACTTATCTATCTGTACATAATCCATATCCCTCCATTTCACGCATGCCCATATGCCTATCCAAGAGCCTTTTAAGCGCAACTAAAATCTGCTTCAACTGCCACCCTCGCTGTGTTCCAGAAACTCGTCGCCCTCGTTTAAAAAAAAACCCCATATGCAGCCCTGCATATCTGTAACTGTCTTGATGTCAGAGGTTTGCAGAAATGTATTTGATCGCTCTCTTTTATGCACACTTATTATGTTACCTTTTCTTGTATTTGCTGCCTAAGTACATGAGAGTACAAGGCATTTACCTTGCACCTTCTCCACAATTGAGTTCCATTTGCCAATTTATAGCCATCTAACCAGTGTAAAACATGAAGAGTCTGTTTGTGGACCTGCTTTAGTATAGTTTGTAGATACAGCATGGAAACGGGCACATCGGGTCCGCGCCAAACAGCAATCCTCGCACACTAACCCTGTCCTACACCCACTAGGGACAATTTTTACATTTATACCAAGCCAATTAACCCACAAACCTGTACGTCTCTGGACTGTGTGAGGAAACTGTGAAGATCTCGGAGCAAACCCACCCAGGTCACGGGGAGAACGTACAAACTCCGTACAGACAGCACCCGTAGTCGGAATCTAACCCGGGTCTCCGGCGTAGCATTCGCTGTAAGGCAGCAACTCCACCGCTGTGCCACTGAATTAATCAAATGCAGTAGCTCTGTTACAAATTGTTTCTAACTGCCTTTAATTCACCCATTGTCCCCCACGATGCTCTTTATTTTGTCGCACTTCAAATTATTCTTCTAGCTTGCCTAACAATAGACAATAAGTGTAGGAGTAGGCCATTCGGCCCTTCGAGCCATTCAATGTGATCATGGCTCATCATCCACAATCAGTACCCCGTTCCTGCCTTCTCCCCATATCCCCTGACTCTGCTACCTTTAAGAGCCCTATCTAGCTCTCCTTTGAAAGTATCCAGAGAACTGTCCTCTGAGGCAGAGAATTCCAGACTCTCAACGCTGTGTGGATAAAGTTCCCTTGCACGGGTATGACATGAGCACCCTTGTACTAAACAATGTTGTAACTTGGATCTCTTACTTGAGCCCTTTCTGTAGCTATGTAGTATAATTAATTGCAATAGCTGATATTTGTTGCTTGGTTTGGATATCACAAAGGGAAGAGTAACTTGCTGGAGCTAGAGGTGTCATGGCTGAGTGCAGTGTTTTCTGGGTCTACAATCTAGCTGCTTCTTCCAGGAGTCGTAGAGGGGCCCTTCGACTCGACTTGCCCACCATGACCAACATGTCCCACCTGCCTGTGTTTGGGGCCATACACCTCTAAACCTGTGCTATCCATGTACTTGTCTAAATGTTGCAATAGTACCTGCCTCAACCACCTCCTCCGACAGTTCGTTCCATACACCGATTCTTTTTAAATCTTTCCCCCTCACCTTGAACCTATGTCCTCTGGTTCTTCATTCCCCTACTCTGGGAAAGGGACTCTATGTGTTTACCCGATCTATTCCTCTTGCAATTTTGTACATCTCTATAAGATTGCCCCTCATCCTCCTGCACTGAAAGGAATAAAGTCATAGCCGACTCAGTTGAGCATGCTGTATTAGTTGAATTAACTGTTTTTAAGAGTTGTAGTAGGTATGTACGCAACCTACAGCGGTGGTATATCGGGCAATGGACTGGTGGGGGCAAAGGTGAAAGCATGTTAAGGACTGATCCTTCACTGAGGTTATTGGTAAAAACAAAAATCAAATGTAGTAGATCAGATGTAGTAGATAAAACTAATAATACTCAACAAGCTGCTAGTGTAATGTTTCCACCTTTTTGACTGCATTTCTAGAGTGCCAGTTTTTACATTTTGCTTCAGGTGCACAGGATGGAGTGGTCAATATGCGCTCTACTGTGCACCTGTAGAAGTCTCTGATGTACCGAATCTGACGTAATCTTTCATAATACAGGAGCAGTTAGACCATTTGGCCCATCGAGTCTGTCACCATTCAATCATGGCTGATCTATTTTTCCCCGCTCAACCCCATTCTCCTGCCTTCTGCCCGTAACTTTTGACACCCTCGCTAATCAAGAGGTGGCAATTCCATTTTATTTCCTACATGAGGGAGATGGTGCAGAAACAGCCCCTTCGGCCCACTTAGTCCGTGCTTGCCAGCGATGCCCGTACACTAGCACTATCCCTACGCTTTGGGGATAATTTGCCACTTTACCAAAGCCAATGAACCTACAAGCCTGTACGTCTTTGCAGCGTGGGAGGAAACCGGAGCACCCGGAGAAAAACCCACGGTCACAGGGGGAGAACATACAGACAGCACCCGTCGTGCTGCCCTTTTTGTTTTCATATTAAAATCTAAAATCTCTTCTCTTTAAATGTTTTTCCCAGGCTTGCCCCGTATGCCGTTCTGAAATTGATCACGTTCAGCATGTGTTCCTGCCCACGTGCGCCAGTCTGCTGAACCTGACTGTGATATGAAGAGTTTGGAGAAGAGTTTGTGAAGCTAACACGGCAGACGATTGGAGGCGCGCCGCAGGTTTCTCGATGCAAATATACCAGTTTGCTTGTGCTTGCATCTCAAGGCGTTTTTGGAAGGTTCCCAAGACCTCCAGGCCAGTGATGGATGATTCGAGGGACCGGAACTTCTGTCACAGATGGTATTAAGAGACTTGCCAGTTTTTAAAACCTTTCAAACCCAATTGCATTTTTTTTTTGTGTGTATCAGTTGACCTGAATTGCATTGTGACTGCTGTAGTAGCAGCAGCTAGTCATTGAGACCGTGTAACAGTGATACTGCCTGAACAGTTCCTTTTTTTTGGAGTACCCATCCATGGCATTAGAACTGTTATATTGTGCTATCTCTTTTTATTACAAAGATTTTTAAAACTTTTTTTGATTTGTAGTTCACAAGTGTATTGGCTCAAAATGTAGCGACATTGGTGCAATGGTGCAGAATCATTTTGAGGTGTATAATAGCTTTATCCATCTTCCATCAAACCAATTGTAAGGTGAACAACATATTTACACTTTTGTTTTAAATTTATTCTGATCTTGGGTGTCTACATCAGAAAAAGGTCTTTTTTTTTTTAAATTCTGAAATATGCAATTGTATTAGTTGTACATTTGTGGCTATGACAAGTTTCGAGTGTGAAACCAAGCGTAGAGCTATTCTGGTTTGATTACTGGATATTTATACCTCGTGTAGGGTCAGTAGACATTTTCGGATGCAAGGACTTGCTGAAAGACCAATTTGTGTGCAATTCTGACTGCGTTAAGGCTAAGCATAAAACTGTCACTTTATAAAAGGAATTCCAAATGTTCATAGGGTAGCCTTAATGTAGCAGCAATGACAGACACCGTGTGTTCATGTACAGATCGGGTTCTTTGCACAGACATTTTGACTTTAAAATATTATTGTCTGTCATGTTCGCACATCTCCTTCTCAAAGGGGCATCTATTTTTACACTTTGTACAAATTAGATTTATTTCCATTTGAAGAAAACATTGTCTAAGCTAGATTTAACTCCTTTTTGTATTCCTTTTAAAGTATGTTAATAAAAACACTTTTGTACCATTTTATGATGTGTATGCGTCAAGAAATTACAGAATGCGTCGTTGTTTGTCCACCACGATAAGGGAGGTTGTAGTCTGGTAAACCACTTCTGGGGCCTCTCCAACGCCTCCACACCCTTCCTGGAATCCAAGTGGTTCCACAGAAGAGACGAGAGATCTGTTGTGCCACCAAGATAGCGAGAGGATAACTGTATTGCTGCTGGCTGCTAACTGGCCCTTCTAGCTGCAGGTGACAAATACCGGAACCGTTGCTATCCTGGGAGGCAACCTTTCGGCTCTCACACCCACACGACGGCATCGTGGCGCAGTGGTAGAGTTGCTGCCTCACAGCGCCAGTGACTCTGGTTCAATCCTCTAACTATGCAGTTTGTATGTTCTCCCTGTTAACATAGTACACTGTACACAATATAATAAATGAGAACATTCAGTGTGTACATACACACGCACATGTACACAAACAAAAAACAATAATAGTGCAATAATAAAGTCCATGCAGTTCAGAGCTGATTTGAAGTTCTCTTTAATGGCTGTAGGGAAGATGCTGTTCCTGAACCTGGACGTTAGTTTTCGGGCTCCTGTATCTTCTACCCAATGGCAGGAGTGAAATGAGTGCGTGGCCAGGGTTGGTGTGGGTCTCTGAAACGGGCTGCCGCCTTGAGGCAGTGACTCCTGTAGATCCCTTCGATGGTGCGGAGGTCAGTACCCGTGATGGAGTGGTCAATATGCGCTCTACTGTGCACCTGTAGAAGTCTCTGACGTACCGAATCTGACGTAATCTTCTTAGGAAGTAGAGGCGTTGATGGGCTTTCTTTATAATTACATCAGTGTGCTGGGTCCAGGAAAGATCAGAAATATGCACGCCCAGGCTATCCATGATTACAATTGAGCTATCCACTGTGTACAGATACATGATAAAGAAATTAACGTGTAGTGCGAGATAAAGTCCAATTGAAGATGGTCCAAGGGTCGCCAATGAGATACAGTAGATAGCAGCTCAAGACCGCTCCTAGTTAATAGTAAGATTAAACGAGAACTTACCAAGTTTGAAGTTTGATCGTTATTTTATGAGGAGTAACAATGAGGGATTACGTGAAGAAGCCCCGCCTGGCGCATGAGCGGCATACTTCAAAGCAGCGGCATGAAAAACACAGAACCAATAGCCGGAGTAAGATGGTTACGCTCAACATAGACTAGAACTACCAGATCATTTATTTTATGAGGGTCGGGAGTGGAGGGCACGTAATCCCTCATCGTTACTCCTCATAAAATAACGATCAAACTTCGCAAGTTCTCGTTTAATCTTACTATTTTACTTCTGAGTCACGTGAGTGACTAAGTGAAGATTTTGTAGCTCTGTTTTTTATGTTGTAGATTCATTCCATACGACACTCTGGCTCAGTCAACACAGTGAGTAAATAATACATCTTTTAAAACATTGCTTCAGTTTATTTCTTTACTCATTTCTTTACTTCATTACTCAGAGGGTGGTGGCTGTGTGGAATGAGCTTCCAGCAGAAGTGGTGGAGGCAGGATCAATTTTAACATTTAAAAGTAAAGTGGATAGGTATATCAATGGAGCTGATGTGGAAAGGGTCAGCAGTGTGAAGTTCCTAGGACTCCACCTGTCAGATGACCTGACGTCCACGACCAACACCACAGCACTGGTCAAGAGAGCCCAGCAGCGACTACACTCTCTCCGAAGACTACGGAAAGCAGGTCTCCCCACTGCGCACCTATGAACTTTTTTATAGGGGGACAATCGAGAGCACATTAACCTACGGCATCACCTCCTGGTTCGGGAGCTGCAAGGCGTACGAACGGCACCAACTGGACAGGATTGTGAAGACCGCCAGCAGGATTATTGGTGCTCCACTCCCTTTATTGCTGGACATATACAGGAAGAGATGTATTAGCCATCTCCATCATCAAAGACCCCTACCACCCATCGCATCACATATTCTCCATCCTGCCATCTGGGAAGAGGTACAGGAGCATCAGCTGCAAAACCAGCAGGATGCTCCTCAGCTTCTTCCCGCAGGCAATTAGACTGATAAACGGACTTTGCCCCCTGCCAAAGTATCGCGCACCAAACACCAACCTGGACACACTGAAGCAGAGCCATGGTCGTGCCACTACACGTGACATTTGTACTTTTATTCTCTATTTCTATTACTGAATGGACACTGGTTGAGAAACGCTTTTTCGTTTTCTTCTGGGTATGCAAATACTCGGAAAATGATAATAAAGATATACAATTTGATACAATTCGATATATGGACGGGAAGGGAATGGAGGGGTATGGTCTGAGTGCAGGTAGATGGGACTAGGGGAAAACAAATGGTCGGCACGGACTGGAAGGGCCGAGAGGGCCTGTTTCCGTGCTGTGATTGTTATATGGTTATGTAATAAGTTTTTTCATTATAAAAGAACTAAAGTAATAACCCTTCTATCGTAGGGGAAGATTTATAACAAAAGATATAAATCGATGAAATAAAACAAAGCAACAATCAAAGAGAACCCAACACTGCGTGTCCAACCCTGACACCGTGAGAACAGGTTTCTCGTAACTGAAAAGTTTCTTTTACATCATCCTACGGCCTCTAATTTTTGATCGAGTGGCCCGGCCTGTGCCTTTGCCGTGGATGTACCTACCTCCCTGGTGGAGTGATTTTTAACATCTCAATGTCTACTACTGCTGAGTCCCAAAACCTGTTTTAACCATCTAGAACCATGTAACTATCTAGAACCATCAGTTTGTACTGATACTTTTATGTTTCTTTGTGTGTAATAAGTAGCGCTGTCTCACCACCACGGAGACTCTTGGCCACTTCAACATATTGAGTCAATGCTTAACCCCACACAATTTTTGGTCGACAGGATATGCTTTAAAATTTACCTTGGTTCCAGTTCCTCCTGGTCTGCTTTGTTTGGTTAAGTCATAAACATAAAAGACAATGGTATCTTTAGCCAAATGCAAACAGTCTAACGTAACATTTGCATTCTTTGTGCTGATACTAATGCCATGAGCATTATTACTTCAAATGTTAACTTCCGAAACAGTGATAGAATTGGAGCTATTGCCTAAGCAAAGTAAGAACTATGCTGACCTCCCAAACTTCTGTATTTCTACTTTGGGCAGATTTTTATATATATATTCCTTTCACATATCGGGATATTAACGGATGAGACCCGATAGATTCATGGTCAGGACTTCCGGTGGCGCTAATGGTGGAGTAGGGTGAGTGCCAACTAGCTCCACGTGAAAAAAAAACAGGAACTAAATATAGAACTGACCTGCAGAAATCGCCCCGGCAGCCTGTGTGACGTCATCAGACCGCGACTGGAGTCCTAATGTCGGTAGCACGCTCCCCCACAAAGGAACCAACTAGAAAAACTACAAGAGGAAAACAAACAAAGGAGGAAGTAGGCCAGTCTGAAGCCTCTGGCTCAGTTTTAGCATCGTCCCAGGAGGACGTCTCAGTGGCCCAGAAGATATACATAAAGAAAAGAGAAATGGATGAACTTCGCAACAGTTAATTTCCGGTAGCGGTTAATTTCAACGGCCACCGGTATCGGAACCGGCTCCGCACTAATCTGCCATTGCGATTGCTGTGCTTCTACCCGGGACGCATTTTAACCCGTCCGTTTTTCCTCCAGAGTTTTTTCCCATTTAACTTTCAACTCCTGCTGGCTCTACACGCCAACACCACAGAGCTTGAAACATGCCCTGTAAGTAATTCAATCCACTTACCTGCGGGCCTGTTCCTTACCGCTGGTGGAGCTGCGCTCTGCAGCTCTTTGCCTACAGACAGCGTCGACGTAATGCCGATCATGCACCAGGCGGGGCTTCTTCACGTAGTCACTCACGTGACTCCGAAGTAAAATAGAATGGTTCAGTTGCATGATAACAGCTGGGAAGAAACTCCCTGAATCTGGAGGTGTGTTTTTTCTCACTTCTAAATCTTTTGCCCGATGGGAGAGGGGAGAAGAGGGAGTGGCCGGGGTGCTGTGATGCATCCCGATAAAATGCTTTCTACTGCGCATCTGTAGGAGTTGGTGAGAGTTGTCGGGGACATGCTGAACTTCCTAAGCGTGCTAAGGAAATGAAGCAGTTGGTGAGCATTCTTGGACATAGCTGAAGATATTTCCGTGGACAAAATATGATGAATGAACTATGTAAAGATTGTAACACGGGCAATAATGTAATCGAACATAGAGTCAAGAGTAGTTAACTGCCCCATATACACTAGACCCAGTGTGAAGTGTAGATGATGTTGATGGAAGGGGGGTTGATTTGTGTGATGGTCTGCGAAAACAAAAGCCTTAATTAAAAATGAAATGCATTTAAATTATGTTTGATTACCTGGTGATGCATCATAAGCCACATTCCATAGCTGCAGTGGTAAGTTAATCTAAAAATCAACAGGACAGTGGTAATGGGATGTATATCCACAGTAAAAAAGCTCTTCAAAGCTGCACATATGTCCTCAGTGATAGACACAAAGTACTGCAGTAACTCATCAAAGGTAGACAAAAAATGCTGGAGAAACTCAGAGGGTGAGGCAGCATCTATGGAGCGAAGGAATGGGTGCCGTTTTTGGGTCGAGACCCTTCTTCAGACTGATGTGGAGGTGGGGGAGTGGGAAGAAGAAAGTAAGAGGCGGACAGAGTGGGCTGTGGGAGAGCTGGGAAGGGGAGGGGAAGGAGGGAGAAAGCAGGGACTACCTGAAATTGGAGAAGTCAATGTTCATATCGCTGGGGTGTAAACTACCCAAGCGAAATATGAGGTGCTGCTCCTCCAATTTGCGGTAGGACTCACTCTGGCCATGGACGAGGACATGGCAGAAAGTAACACATCAGGTCAGGCAGCTTCCCTGGAGAAAAAGGATGGGAGACATTTCGGGTCGGGATCCTTCAGTCTGAATGTAGAGGGGAGGGTACTGGAGGTACGGCTGGCAGCACGGTGAAGTTGCTGCCTTAAAGCGGCGGAGACCCGGGTTCGATCCTGACTACTGGCTGTATGGAGTTTGTCCGTTCTCCACGTGACCTGCCTGGGTTTCATCCGGGTGCTCCAGTTTCCTCCCACACTCCAAAGACGTGCAGGTTTGTAGGTTAATTGGACTTCTGTAAATTGCCAATTGTCCCCCGTGTGTGTAGGATAGTGTGGGTGTGCGGGGGTAGCTGGTAATCACAGACTCGGTGGGCCAAAGGGACTGTTTCAGTGCTGTATCTCTAAACTAAAACTAAACCAAAAGGCCAGAGCCCGGCAGGACCAGCAACAGTTGACCAAGGAAGGGTGGAGCTCATAATGGCCGGGGAAGAGGTGATGACAAAGTGATGCGAACAGTGGAACTGGTAGGAAATCTCGGGTGGGGGAGGGGGGAAGGAGAGAACGCAAGGATTAACTTGAAATTAGAGAAATCTATGTTATCACCACTGGGGCGTAAGTTGCCCAAGCGAAATATGAGGTGCTGTTCCTCCAATTTGTGTGTTGCCTCACTCTGACAGTGGAGGAGGCCCAGGATGGAAAGGTCAGAGTGGGAATCGCGAGGTGAGCTAAAATGTGTAGGAAGGAACTGCAGATACTGATTTAAAGCTAAGATAGACACAAAATGCTGGAGTGACTCAATGGGACAGGCAGCATCACTGAAGAGAAGGAATGGGTAAGGTTTCGGGTCGAGACCCTTCTCAAGTTAAATGTTTGGCAACCAAGAGATCACATGGGCCAAGGCGGACTGAGTATGATCAGTGAAACAGGCTGAAAATGGGTTCCAACTGTTGCTGCCCTGCCTCATTCTGCCTCTAGTTCCCTCCCCTCAGCAAGAAGTGGTGGAGTTGCTGCCTTACAGCGCCAGAGACCCGGGTTCGATCCTGACTACGGGCGCCGTCTGTACGCAGTTTGTTTGTTCTCCCTGGGACCGCGTGGGTTTTCTCCAGGTACTCCAGCTTGCTCCCACATCCCAAAGATGGTCAGTACGGACTCGCGGGTCGAAGGGCCCGTTTCTGCGCTGTATCTCTCAACTTGAGAGGGTCCCAACCTGAAACGTCTCTCGTTCCTTTTTCCCCAGCCATGTTGCCTGTCCCACTGAGTTACTCCAGTACTTTGAGTCAGAAGGTGGTGAATCTGTGGAATTCTTTGCTACAGAAGGCTCTGGAGGCAAAGTCAGTGGATGTAATTAGCATAACAGAGCAAAGATGAGCGGGAAGCAAGAGAATTGGGTAATGTTTAAAGAGCAACAGAAGATGACTAAAAAGGCAATACGGGGAGAAAAGATGAGGTACGAAGGTAAGCTAGCCAAGAATATAAAGGTTTAAAATCAAGCGCGGGGCTCGTTTTTACCAAAATCCATAACATTCCATTCGGAGTAGTGTTTTTTTTTAGGAAGCCGCTGATTGGTGGGAAGTGGACCAGGGTACGCAGCAGAATGGCGATCAGATTCCAGCAGTTTGTAGTGATTTTGTATTGTGTTGATAATGTATCCTGTGTAAGGGGGGAGTATGAAGGCCAGGGCAGTGTACTGTTCTGGATGTCAGATGTGGGAGGTCAGGGAATCTGATAGCCCTCCAGATGTCCACGTCTGCGCCAGGTGTGTCGAGATGTGTTAGGAACCTGGAGCAGCAGCTCGATGACCTCCGTCTGGTCAGGGAGAGTGAGGAGGTCATAGAGAGGAGCTACAGGGAGGTAGTCACTCCCAGACCACAGGAGGCAGACAAGTGGGTCATGGTTAGGAAGGGCAAGGGGCAGAGCAGGGGCTAGAGAGTACCCCTGTGACTGTACACCTGGAAAATAGATACTCGGGTTTGAGTACGATTGGAGGGGACAGCCTACCTGGGGGCAGCAGCAGCGGCCGGGCCTCCGGCACAGAGACTGGCCCTGATGCTCAGAAGGGTCAATTGTAATAGTGGACTCTCTAGTAAGGGGGTCGGATAGGCGATTCTGTGGACGCAGTCGGGAGACCCGGATGATAGTTTGCCTCCCTGGTGCCAGGGTCTCGCATGTGTCGGAACGTGTCCAAAAGATTCTGAAGAGGGAGGGAGAGGAGCCTGATGTTGTGGTACACATAGGTACCAATGACATAAGCAGAAAAAGGGACGAGATCCTGAAGGGAGAATTTAGGGAGTTGGGGGGAAAGTTAAGGAGAAGGACCAAAAGGGTAACGATTTCAGGATTACTGCCTGTGCCGCGTGACAGTGAGAGTAGGAATGGAATGAGGTGGAGGATAAATGCGTGGCTGAGGGACTGGTGCAGTGGGCAGGGATTCAAGTTTCTTGATCACTGGGACCTCTTTTGGGGAAGGCATGATCAGTATAAAAAGGACGGGTTGCACTTGAACCCGAGGGGGACCAATATCCTGCCAGGGAGATTTGCAAAGGCTACTGGGGGGACTTTAAACTAGAAAGGCTGGGGGAGGGGACTCGGGTAGAGTGGGCTAGGGGACAGGGTGTGGGGCAAGAGACAGAGAAGGGAAGCATTTGGACCCAAAATGTAGGCGAGAAAGAGGAAAAAGATAATAGACAGAGAATAAGGGATGGTGGGTTTCTAAAATATTTGTATATTTTAATGCTAGGAGCATTGTAAGAAAGGTGGATGAACTTAGAGCCTGGATTGACACCTGGAAATATGATGTTGTGGCAATCAGTGAAACATGGTTGCAGGAGGGCTGTGATTGGAAACTAAATATTCCAGGATTTCATTGCTTCAGGTGTGATAGAATTGGAGGACCAGAGGGGGGAGGTGTTGCATTGCTTGTCAGAGAGATATTACAGCAGTGCTTTGGCAGGATAGATTAGAGGGCTCGTCTAGGGAGGCTATTTGGGTGGAACTGAGAAGTGGGAACGGTGTAGCAACACTTTTAGGGGTGTATTATAGACCGCCAAATGGGGAACGAGAATTGGAAGAGCAAATATGTAAGGAGATAGCAGATATTAGTAGTAAGCACAAGGTAGTGATTGTGGGAGATTTCAATTTCCCAAAAATAGACTGGGAAACACATTCTGTAAATGGGCTGGATGGTTTGGAGTTTGTGAAATGTGTGCAGGATAGTTTTTTGCAGCAGTACATAGAGGTATCGACAAGAGAAGGGGCAGTGCTGGACCTCCTGTTAGGAAATGAGGCTGGTCAGGTGACGGAGGTATGTGTTGGTGAGCACTTCGGGACCAGTGATCACAATAGCATTAGTTTCAATATAATTATGGAGAGAGTCAGAACTGGACCTAGGGTGGATATTTTTGATTGGAGAAAGGCTAACTTTGAGGGAATGCGTAAGGATTTAAAAGGAGTGAAATGGGACACTTTGTTTTATGGGAAGGATGTAGAAGAGAAATGGAGGACATTTAAAGGGGAAATTGTAAGAGTACAGAATCTTTATGTCCCTGTTAGGTTGAAAGGAAATAGTAAAAATTGAAAGAGCCATGGTTTTCAAGGGAAATTGGACACTTGTTTCGAAAAAAGAGAGATGTCTACAATAATTATAGGAGGCATGGAGTAAATGAGGTGCTAGAGGAGTATAAAGAATGTAAAAAGAATGTTAAGAAAGAAATTAGGAAGGCTAAAAGAAGATATGAGGTTGCTATGGCAAGAAAGGTGAGAGTAAATCCAAAGGGTTTCTACAGCTTTATTAATAGCAAAAGGATAACGAGGGATAAAATTGGACCATTAGAGAGCCAGAATGGACAGCTATCTGCAGAGCCAAAAGAGATGGGGGAGATATTGAATAATTTATTTTCTTTGGTATTCACCAAGGAGAAGGATATTGAACTCTGAGATAAGGGAAAAAAGTAGAGTAGCTATGGAAACTCTGAGATTCAAAGAGGAGGAAGTACTGACACTTTTGAAAAATATAAAAGTGGATAAGTCTCCAGGTCCTGACAGGATATTCCCTAGGACATTGAGGGAAGTTAGTGTAGAAATAGCAGGAGCTATGACAGAAATATTTCAAATGTCATTAGAAACGGGAATAGTGCCGGAGGATTAGCGTACTGCGCATGTTGTTCCATTGTTTAAAAAGGGTTCAAAGAATAAACCAAGTAATTATAGACCTGTTAGTTTGACGTCAGTGGTGGGCAAATTAATGGGAAGGATACTTAGAGATAATATATATAAGCATCTGGATAAACAGGGTCTGATCAGGAACAGTCAACATGGATTTGTGCCTGGAAGGTCATGTTTGACAAACCTTGTTGAATTTTTTGAAGCAGTTACTAGGGAAATTGATGAGGGTAAAGCAGTGGATGTTGTCTATGGATTTCAGTAAGGCCTTTGACAAGGTTCCCCATGGAAGGTTGGTTAAGAAGGTTCAATCTTTGGGTGTTAATGGCGGAGTAGCAAGATGGATTCAACAGTGGCTGAATGGGAGATGTCAGAGAGTAATGGTGGATGGCTGTTTGTCAGGTTGGAAGCCGGTGACCAGTGGGGTGCCTCAGGGATCTGTGTTGGGTCCACTGTTGTTTGTCATGTACATCAATGATCTGGATGATGGGGTGGAAAATTGGATAAGTAAGTATACAGATGATACTAAGATAGGTGGTGTTGTGGATAATGAAGTAGATTTTCAAAGTCTACAGAGAGATTTGGGCCATTTGGAAAAGTGGGCTGAAAGATGGCAGATGGAGTTTAATGCTGATATGTGTGAAGTGCTACATCTTGGCAGGACAAATCAAAATAGGACGTAAATGGTAGGGAATTGAGGAATGCTGTGGAACAGAGAGATCTAGGAATAACTGTGCATAGTTCCCTGAAGGTGGAATCGCATGTAGATAGGGTGGTAAAGAAAGCCTTTGGTGTGCTGGCCTTTATAAATCAGAGCATTGAATATAGGAGTAGGGAAGTAATGTTAAAATTGTACAAAGCATTGGTAAGACCAATTCTGGAGTATGATGTACAATTTTGGTCGCCTAATTATAGGAAGGATGTCAACAAAATAGAGAGAGTACAGAGAAGATTTACTAGAATGTTGCCAGGGTTCCAGCAACTGTTACAGAGAAAGGTTGAACAAGTTAGGTCTTTATTCTTTGGAGCGCAGAAGGTTAAGGGGGGACTTGATTGAGGTCTTTAAAATGATGAAAGGGATAGACAGAGTTGACGTGGATACGCTTTTCTCATTGAGGGTAGGGAAGATTCAAACAAGAGGGCATGACATGAGAATTAAGGGACAGAAGTTTAGGGGTAACGTGAGGGGGAACTTCTTTACTCAGAGGGTGGTGGCTGTGTGGAATGAGCTTCCAGCAGAAGTGGAGGAGGCAGGATCGATTTTAACATTTAAAAGTAAAGTGGATAGGTATATGGACGGGAAGGGAATGGAGGGGTATGGTCTGAGTGCAGGTAGATGGGACTAGGGGAAAACAAATGGTTGGCACAGACTGGAAGGGCCGAGAGGGCCTGTTTCCGTGCTGTAATTGTTATATGGTTATAAAGGAGGATAGTAAAAGCTTCTTTAGGTATGTGAAGAGGAAATAAATTAGTTAAGACCAAAGTTGGACCCTTGAAGGCTGAAAAAGGTGAATTTATTATGGGGAACAAGGAAATGGCAGATGAGTTGAACAGGTACTTTGGATCCGTCTTCAATAAGGAGGACACAATCTTCCAGATGTACTAGTGGCCAGAGGATCTGGGGTGGCAGAGGAAGGAAATGGTGTTGGGTAAACTGATGGGACTGGGCTGATAAATCTTCAGGGCCTGGTGGTCTGCATCCCAGGGTACTTAAGGGTGGCTCTTGAAATTGTGGATGCATTGGTGATAGTTTTCCAATGTTCTATAGACTCAGGATCTGTTCCTGTGGATTGGAGGGTAGCTAATGTTATCCCACATTTTAAGAAAGGCGGGAGAGAGAAGAATTATAGACCATTTAGCTTGATATTGGTGGTGGGGAAGATGCTGGAGTTCATAAAAGATGAAATAGCGGCACATTTGGATAGCAGTAACGAGATCGGTCCGAGTCAGCATGGATTTACAAAGGGGAAATCATGCTTGACTAATTTTCTGGAATTTTTTGAGGATGTAACTAGGAAAATGGACAAGGGGGAGCCAGTGGATGTAGTGTACCTGGACTTTCAGAAAGCATTTGATAAGGTCCCACATAGGAGATTAGTGGGCAAAATGAGGGCACATGGTATTGGGGGTAGAGTGCTGACATGGATAGTGAAGTGGTTGGCAGACAGGAAACAAAGAGTAGGGATTAACAGGTTCTTTTCAGAATGGCAGGCAGTGACTAGTGGGGTACCTCGAGGCTCGGTGCTGGGACCCCAGCTATTTACAATATACATCAATGATTTAAATGAAGGAATTCAAAGTAACATGAGCAAATTTGCAGATGACACAAAGCTGGGTGGCAGTGTGAACTGTGAGGAGGATGCTATGAGAATGCAGACAAGGACAGGTTGGGGGAGTGGGCAGATGCAGGGCAGATGCAGTTTAATGCGGATAAATGTGAGGTTATCCTCTTTGGTAGCAAAAACAGGAAGGCAGATTATTATCTAAATGGCGTCAAGTTGGGAAAAGGGGCAGTACAATAGGATTTGGGGGTCCTTGTTCATCAGTCAATGAAAGTAAGCATGCAGGTACAGCAGGCAGTGAAAAAAGCGAATGGCATGTTGGCCTTCATAACAAGAGAAGTTGAGTATAGGACCAAAGAGGTCCTTCTGCAGTTTTACAGGGCCCTAGTGAGACTACACCTGGAGTATTGTGTGCAAAGGAAACACTTTTTCACACAGAGAGTTGTGAGTCTGTGGAATTCTCTGCCTCATAGGGTGGTGGAGGCCAGTTCTCTGGATATTTTCAAGAGGGAGCTTGATAGGGCTCTTAAATATAGCGGAGTCAGGGAATATGGGGAGAAGGCAGGAACTGTATACTGGTTGTGGATGATCAGCCATGATCACATTGAATGACGGTGCTGGCTCGAAGGACCGAATGGACTACTCCTGCACCTATTGTCTATTGTCTATTTAAGGCAGATTTAGATAGATTCTTGATTAGTGCGGGTGCCAGAGTTTATGGGGAGAAGGCAGGAGAATGGAGTTATGAGGTAGCGATGGATCAGCCATGATTGAATGGCGGAGGAGACTTGATGGGCCGAATGGCCTAATTCTGCTCCTAACACTTATGAGCCTATGAGTCTATCTTCGGTATAAACCAGCATCTGCAGTTCCTCCCTACACACTTGTATTCTCAGTATTTGTGTACGAAGGAACTGCAGATGCTGGTGTAAACCAAAGATTGACACAAAATGCTGGAGTAACTCAGCGGGACGGGCAGCATCTCTGGAGAGAAGGTAGAGGCGACGTTTCGGGTCGTGACTTCTAAGTCTGATGAAGGGTCTCGACCAGAAACGTCGCCCATCCATCTCTCCGGAGATGCTGCCTCACTCGCTGACTTACTCCAGCATTTTGTGTCTATTCTCAGTACTTGTGTTCTCAGGACAGGCCACCTCTAAAGAATAGCGAGCAATGATGTAATAGACAATAGGTGCAGGAGTAGTCTATTCAACCCCTCGAGCCAACACCGCCATTCAATGTGATCATGGCTGATCATCCACAATCAGTTCCCCGTTCCTGCCTTCTCCCCATATCCCCTGACTCCGCTATCTTTAAGAGCTCTATCTAACTCTCTTGAAAGCATCCAGAGAATTGGCCTCCACTGCCTTGTGAGGCAGAGAATTCCACAGATTCACAACTCTGGGTGAAAAAGTTTTTCCTCATCTGTTCTAAATGGCTTACCCCTTATTCTTAAACTGTGGCCCCTGGTTCTGGACTCTCCCAACGTCGGGAACATGTTTCCTGCCTCTAGCGTGTCCAATCCCTTAATAATCTTATATGTTTCAATAAGAACCTCCCTCTCATCCTTCTAAATTCCAGTGTGTACAAGCCCAGCCGCTCCATTCTCTCAGCATATGACAGTCCCGCCATCTCGGGAATTAACCTTGTAAACCTATGCTGCACTCCCACAATACCAAGAATGTCCTTCCTCAAATTAGGGGACCAAAAACTGCACACAATACTCCAGTATTGAGAGATACCCTCTTATCCTTCTAAATTCCAGTGTATACAAGCCCAGTCGCTCCATTCTTTCAACATATGACAGTCCCGCCATCCTGGGAATTAACCTCAGGTATTAAACGTCAGAGAAGTCTTCCTGTAGATAGTAATTAAACAACAGCGGTGTCAGTGAGTCACTAATGCCCTTCTAGTCTTCGCAAGACTTAGTGTGACAGCACTGAAATGCCAATCTATTAATATGTGCATTTTCAGTCAGATCATGTAAACCTGTGGATATTTTAAATGTCATTTTATATTTGCATCGCCAGAAATGTTATCTCTTGCTGCAGAGAGCTTCAGAATTCCTACGGAGATCTTGCTCTTTGAATAATCATCCGCAATTATTTCTCTCAATGGCCAATGGTACGTTAATGTCATATGTAACTGGGAACGGTGAAATGTCTATTTTTGCATACAGTTCAGATTTTTAAAAATCTGACTACGTTTTCTCTCCCATCTCATGCTTCAAAAACAGCTTTGAAAAAGAAAAAATATATATTTATATCCCGCAATCCAAACGATCTGACTGGGATTTCCGACGGCTTTCATGCTGATTTCATCCCAGCAGGAAACATGTTCCCGATGTTGGGGGAGTCCAGAACCAGGGGCCACAGTTTAAGAATAAGGGGTAAGCCATTTGGAATGGAGACGAGGAAACACTTTTTCTCACAGAGAGTGGTGAGTCTGTGGAATTCTCTACCTCAGGGGGCGGTGGAGGCAGGTTCTCCGGATGCTTTCAAGAGAGAGGTAGATAGGGCTCTTAAAGATAGCAGAGTCGGGGGATATGGGGAGAAGGCAGGAACGGGGTACTGATTGGGGATGATCAGCCATGGTCACATTGAATGGAGGTGCTGGCTCAAATGGCCGAATGACCTACTCCTGCACCTATTGTCTTTTATCTAATAGCGGAAATATTTTAAAAAGTCCTAACGTGTTGCACATTAAAACGAATTAACACTCTTTCCATTTAGAAACAGAAACAGGCCCACCGTCCCATCTTTCCCACCTCGACCAATATGCCCCATCTACACTAGTCCCACCTGCCTGCGTTTGGCCCACATCATATATAACATATAACCATATAACAATTACAGCACGGAAACGCCCTCTCGGCCCTTCCAGTCCGTGCCGACCATTTGTTTTCCCCTAAACATCCATCTAAACATTTACTATCCATGCACCTGTGTAAATTTTTTTTTTAACATTTTCCCAATAGGGTAGATATGTAATGCTGAGGCTCTATAAGGCACTGGTCAGGCTATATTTGGAGTATTGTGAGCAATTTTGGACACCATATCTGAGGAAGGATGTGCTGGCCCTGGAGAGGGTCCAGAGGAGGTTTACGAGAATGATCACTGCGATGAGTGGGTTAACTTATGATGAGTGTTTGACGGCACTGGGCCTCTACTCACTGGGGTTTAGAATGAGGGGGAACTTCATTGAAACGTACCAAATAGTGAAAGGCTTGGATAGAGTGGACGTGGAGAGGATGTTTTCACCAGTGGGAGAGGCTAGGACTAGAGGTCACAGCCTCAGAATAAAAGGACATACCTTTAGAAAGGAGATGAGGAGGAATTTCAGTGGTCAGGGCGGTGAATCTGTGGAATTCTTTGCCACAGACGGCTGTGGAGACCAAGTCAGTGGATATTTTTAAAGCAGAGATAGATAGATTGAGTTTAGTTTATTGTCATGTGTCCAATCAAAGATAGTCCGATAGTCTCCATCAGTGATCAGAGTCCTAGTCATACAGAAGGAAAACAGGACCTTCGGCCCAACTTGCCCATGTCGTCCAACATGGCCCATCAGGTATCCGACCAAACCTGTCCTATCCATGTACCTGTCCAAAATGCCTATTATTTATTACCTTATGACTGGATTGGAAGCAACAAAAAATGTTTTTCACTGCACCTCAGTATATGTGACAACAAACAAAACTAAACTACCCCTCTCTTCCCTGTGTCTAACTGGATGCACACTATTTCACTCTTTCCCCTCCCAGCTGTTCCCTTCCACCTGTATTCCTTCCTCTGGCTTCACAATTCACACTTCTATCCTTATTTATCTCACATTTTAATATTTTCATCACTGGTCCAATCATCAGACCTCCCCCACCTCCACACTACCTGTAGCCACCTATCGTGTCAAACAATCCCCACCTCTCCCTCATCCAGCTTTCCCCCCTAATACAATGTCCGAAGAAAGGTCGCGACCCAAAAAGTCCCCTATCCATGTTCTCCAGGGATGCTGTCTGACCCGCTGAGTTACTCCAGCACTCTGCGTCTTTTTTTTTGTGAACCCGCATCTGCAGTTCCTTGTGTGTAGCTTTAAGAACTGGCGGTGAGTCTATTTGTAATTCTCTGCAGCTAATTGCCTATAATTCTCATTAGGTGAGGTTGCAGATGATGTTAAAACAGGAGGGTTCAGAGACAGTGAAGATTTACCAAGAATTACAGTGGGATCTTGATCAGCACGGAGGCGCAGCGGTAGAGTTGCTGCCTCACGGCGCCAGAGACCCGGGTTCCATCCGGACTGCGGGGTGCTGTCTGCGCGGAGTTTGCACGTTCTCCCCGTGACTAAAGGAATTCCTTCTCATCCCCTTTCCAAAGGTATGTCCCTTTATTCTGAGGCTATGGCCTCTGATGCTACACTCTAGCACTAGTGGAAACATCCTCTCCATATCCACACTATGGAGGCCTTTCAATGTAGAGTTCAGTTCTAGCTTTTGTTGCGTGCTAACCAGTCAGCGGAAAGACATTACACGATTACACTTGAGCCACCAACAGAGTACAGATACATGATAATGGGAATAACGTGAATAACGTTTAGTGCAGGATAAAGCCAGTAAAGTTCGATCAAAGATGGTCTGAGAGTCCCAGTGAGGTAGATAGTAGTTCAGCACTGTTCTCCAGTTGTGGGAGGATGGTTCAGTTGCCTGATAACAGCTGGGAAGAAACTGTCCCTGAATCTGGAGGTGTGGAGGGGAGAGGGGAGAAGAGGGAGTGGCCAGGGTGCGACTGGTCCTTGATGATGCTGCTGGCCTTGCCGAGGCAGCGTGAGGTTTACATAGGCTCACCCGGTTTCTGGTTGCATGCGAACAATTTGTGCCGTTCCATGATGAGGTTAGTCTGTGGATCGCACAACTGTCAAAATTTGTTCTTGAGACGTACGGGGTCGTGAATTGTCTCCGCGGGTGAGGCGAATGCATCATTTTCATCCAGCACTGCCTCCGCATAGGCAAGCAACTTTGCCCGTCGAATTGCTTTCAATCCTGCCAGATTGAGGAGAATGGATGCTTGTACGGGGGGGGGGGGGGGGGGGGGGGGGGGGGGGGGGGGGGAGTCTCTCATGGTGTGCAGCATCCATGTAGACATCATACTCCTCCTCGAAGATATCCGATATCGCCATCGAAGACAAGAAGGGATTCAGCCATGGCTAAGACTGTCAAAAGTAAAAAATAGCCGGCGATGTTGATTGGAAGAGTCACTCACGTACTTCTGATACCATGTACATAGAAACATAGAAAATAGGTGCAGGAGTAGGCCATTCGGCCCTTCGAGCCTGCACCGCCATTCAATATGATCATGGCTGATCATTCAGCTCAGTATCCGTACCTGCCTTCTCTCCATACCCCCTGATCCCTCTAGCCACAAGGGCCACATCTAACTCCCTCTTAAATATAGCCAATGAACTGGCCTCAACTACCTTCTGTGGCAGAGAATTCCACAGATTCACCACTCTCTGTGTGAAAAACGATTTCCTCACCTCGGTCCTAAAGGAATTCCCCCTTATCCTTAAACGGTGACCCCTTGTTCCTGGACTTCCCCAACATCGGGAACAATCTTCCTGCATCTAGCCTGTCCAACCCCTTAAGAATTTTGTAAGTTTCTATAAGATCCCCCCTCAATCTTCTAAATTCTAGCGAGTACAAGCCGAGTCTATCCAGTCTTTCCTCATATGAAAGCCGTGACATCCCAGGAATGTACGAAGGTGTATAAACACACTGAGTCGTTCAGCTATGTATACAAGTTCTTTATTAGCATAAACACATAGAGCGAACACACGTAACTGTTGCAGGTTCAAGCGCAAAGATGAATCTGAAGAATAGCCGAATTGGCACACCAGATTACATATTCGAAACCCGAACTGGATTACGGATCAGGCGTACAACAGTGAAAAACAGAAATGGATCAAATCAGCTAATAGTGATTGATCGACCAATGGAAGGGAGGTTGGTTTGTGTGCGATGGTCTGGGCTGCGTCCACAATTCTCTGCAATTTCTTGCGGGTCTTGGATGGAGCTGTTCCCAAACCGAGCTGTGATGCATCCCGATAAAATGCTTTCCACGGCGCATCTGTAGAAGTTGGTGAGAGTTGTAGGGGGACATGCCGAACCTCCTGAGCCTTCTAAGGAAGTAGAGGCGTGGGCGTTGCTTCAATATGGGTGGTCCAGGACAAGTTCTTGGTGATATTGACTCCACGGAATTTGAAGTTTTATCCCATCTCCACTTCCGCACCGTCAATGCCCCCCAGTCTTTGGCCTTTCCACCCTGGGTAAAAGGCTCTGACTGTCTACCCTATCTACGACTCTCATACTTTTATATACTACTATCAAGTCTGCCCTCAACCTCCAGTGCTCCAGTGGGTTTTCTCCGGGGTGCTCCGGTTTCCTCCCACACTCGAAACGTGTGCAGGTTTGCAGGTTATTTGGCTTTGGTAAAATTGTAAAAATTGTCGGTAGTGTGTAGGATAGCGCTGGTGCACGGGAGGATCGCTGGTCGGTGCGGACTCGGTGGGCTGAAGGGCCTGTTTCCGCGCTGTATCTCTAAATTCTAAAAGCCTTCTGTGTTTATTTTGTACCTTTCTTCCATAACAGGACCTGCCAGGAAAGATTGGGTTTACATATGATGAGCGTTTGACGGCACTGGGCCTGTACTCGCTGGAGTTTAGGATGAGGGGGGGCCTCATTGAAACTTACCGAATAATGAAAGGCCTGGATAGAGTGGATGTGGAGAGGATGTTTCCACTGGTGGGAAAGTCTAGGACCAGAGATCATAGTCTCAGAATTAAAGGACGTACCTATAGAAAGGAGATGAGGAGGAATTTCAGGAGGGTGGTGAATGGAATTCTCTGCCAGGGAAGTTACACCTCTCGGCCCTTCCAGTCCATAGTCCCATCTAAGAGGGATCGAGACTTCTGCTGGAGCTCATTCCACACAGCCACCACCCTCTGAGTAAAGAAGTTCCCCCTCACGTTCTAAAATTCTGTCCCTTAATTCGCATGTCAGAATCCTTCACTACCCTCAATGGGAAAAGGTCCACGTCAATCTGTCTATCCCTTATCATCATTTTAAAGACCTCAATCAAGTCCCCCCCTTAACCTTCTGCGCTCAAAGAATAAAGACTAAACTTGTTCAACCTTTCTCTGTAACATAGTTGCTGGAACCCAGGCAACATTCTAGTAAAATCCTCTGTACTCTCTCTGTACTCAACAGGTAGTTGAGGCCAAGTCAATTGATATGTTTAAGGTGGAGATTGACAGATTCTTGATTAGTAAGGGGGTGTCAGGGGTAATGTGGAGACGGCAGGAGAATGGGGTTAGGAATAGGGTTGCCAACTGTCCCATATTAGCCGGGACATCCCATATATTGGGCTAAATTGGTTTGTCCCATACAGGACCGGCCTTGTCCAGTATTTGACTGCTGCTACTCGGGTCGAGGGGACTGTCGGGTCGGAGCGCCGCGTCCGGCCCCGCCTCACCCGTCCCGACGTAGTGCAGCCCATGGAGTGCAGCAGCAGCAGCGCCTCCTCGCCCGCGGCCCCGTCGGTCGGCAGCCCGGCCAGCTGTCCCACCTTCGGACCTTCGCTTACCACCAACACCACCCACCCCTCCTTCTCATGGCCGATCATCGGTTCACGAGTTGGACGGGGCGCCGGACTTTGCGTGCAGTAGAACGCAAAGCCCAGTCGGCGGGCCAGCTGAGGAGTGTTGGCCCGGGCCGCGCGGCGTCGCGCGCAAAGTCCGGAGCCCGGGCCTAAACTCCTCAGCTGGCCCGCCGGCTGGGCTTTGTGTGCAGTCCAGCACCCGGGCCAACTCATCACTCACCCAGCCACGGCCGAGTCGGCCAACGAATTGCCGTCGGGAATTTGTCCCTTATTTTGACCTGGGAGTGAGGAAGTTGGCAATATATGGGATGTTTGACAAACCTTCTTGAATTTTTTGAAGCGGTAACTAGGGAAATTGATGAGGGTAAAGCAGTGGATGTTGTCTATATGGATTTCAGTAAGGCCTTTGACAAGGTTCCCCATGGAAGGTTGGTTCAGAAGGTTCAATCTTTGGGTGTTAATGGCGGAGTAGCAAGGTGGATTCAACAGTGGCTGAATGGGAGATGTCAGAGAGTAATGGTGGATGGCTGTTTGTCAGGTTGGAAGCCGGTGACCAGTGGGGTGCCTCAGGGATCTGTATTGGGTCCACTGTTGTTTGTCATGTACATCAATGATCTGGATGATGGGGTGGAAAATTGGATAAGTAAGTATGCAGATGATACTAAGTTAGGTGGTATTGTGGATAATGAAGTAGATTCTCAAAGTCTACAGAGAGATTTGGGCCATTTGGAAAAGTGGGCTGAAAGATGGCAGATGGAGTTTAATGCTGATAAGTGTGAAGTGCTACATCTTGGCAGGACAAATCAAAAATAGGACGTACATGGTAAATGGTAGGGAATTGAGGAATGCGGTGGAACAGAGGGATCTAGGAATAACTGTGCATAGTTCCCTGAAGGTGGAATCGCATGTAGATAGGGTGGTAAAGAAAGCCTTTGGTGTGCTGGTCTTTATAAATCAGAGCATTGAATATAGGAGTAGGGAAGTAATGTTAAAATTGTACAAGGCATTGGTAAGACCAATTCTGGAGTATGGTGTACAATTTTGGTCGCCTAGTTATAGGAAGGATGTCAACAAAATAGAGAGAGTACAGAGGAGATTTACTAGAATGTTGCCAGGGTTCCAGCAACTATGTTACAGAGAAAGGTTGAACAAGTTAGGTCTTTATTCTTTGGAGCGCAGAAGGTTAAGGGGGGACTTGATTGAGGTCTTTAAAATGATGAAAGGGATAGACAGAGTTGACGTGGATACCTTTTCCCATTGAGGGTAGGGAAGATTCAAACAAGAGGGCATGACATGAGAATTAAGGGACAGAAGTTTAGGGGTAACGTGAGGGGGAACTTCTTTACTCAGAGGGTGGTGGCTGTGTGGAATGAGCTTCCAGCAGAGGTGGTGGAGGCAGGATCGATTTTAACATTTAAAAGTAAAGTGGATAGGTATATGGACGTGAAGGGAATGGAGGGGTATGGTCTGAGTGCAGGTAGATGGGACTAGGGGAAAACAAATGGTCGGCACGGACTGGAAGGGCCGAGAGGGCCTGTTTCCGTGCTGTAATTGTTATATGGTTATATGGTTAACCTTAGTTAGGAGGGAGAGATTGAACAGCCATGATTGAATGGCGGAGTGGCCTTGATGGCCCGAATGGCCTAATTCTGCTCCTGGAACTTATGTACATTCACTCCAGTCAGTCAAGGGAGAGGTCTGAGCCCGAGAACACACATTACGGAACTTCAGAACTCTAAGCCTCTCTGAGCTATTAATTTTGCTTTTCGGTCTAATCTAATCTAAAGCAGCTGTTATTATTCTTCAGCGATTCCTGATATTTTCCTTTAAAGCGAGTTTAAGCTCCTGATCTGCACTTGTGAATCATTTCATGTCAGCCTGAACGGAACTTGGATCAAAATGTTCTAAGCCACGCTGCCTTCAAGGAATGATCATTGCCGATCCATATGTTTGGTGAGTAAACAGATAATTGGGTCACCGTGTATGGCAATCTCATGATGGAAGTGCATCGAGTGCATTTGCTCTGTTGCAATAGTTTGCTGAACTCCAAGTTAAGTTTTTATTTAGTTCAGAGATACAAAGCGGAACTGAGTCCGCACCGACCAGCGATCACCCCACACACTAACACTATCCCACACACACTGGGGTCAATTGCACATTTACACCAAGCCAATTGACCTACCAACCCGCACATCTTTGGAGTGTGGGAGGAAACCAAAGATCTCGGAGAAAACCCACGTAGGTCTCGGGGAGAACGTGCAAACTCCGTACAGGCAGTCCCCGTGGTCAGGATCAAACCCGGGTCTCTGGCGCTGTGAGGCAGCAACTCTGTGCCGCCCCAAATTTGTGGAAAAGTTCCCTTTTAATTATTACATAGGACACTTTTGAGATAAAAAAATCGATTTTTAAC
Source organism: Okamejei kenojei (assembly GCA_035221665.1). NCBI lineage: Eukaryota > Metazoa > Chordata > Chondrichthyes > Rajiformes > Rajidae > Okamejei > Okamejei kenojei. The sequence goes on from CM069132.1 coordinate 154,725,736, forward strand.
CTTCTGCTGAAAGTTCACCGCATTTCCTCAAATTCAAAATAGGTACGTGAGAATTACGGTGTTCGTTTTATAAAATTCCATTGACTGTGAAGAATATTCGAGTCAATACAGTGTGGAAACAGGCCCTTCGGCCCAACGTGCCCACACCGGCCAACATGTCCCATCTACACTAGTCCCACCTGCCTGCGTTTGGTCCATTTCCCTCCAAACCAGCCCTATCCATGTGCCTGTCTATCGAGATAGTACCTGTCTCAAAGACCTTGAGGCAGTTGAACCTCACTGCCTAAGCTGCCTCAATTACCTAAACTGCAATTTACTAAATAGCTCACTGGAGAAAGACTTTTACATCTTTTCACTGTACCTCTAAACCAGGGGTCGACAACCTACGGCCCCCGGGCCGACTGCGGCCCGTAACCCGAAATCATCCGGCCCGCAGGTGGATTCTTTCCCCCGTAATCATCGGTCCGCCGAGCGCCGAGCTCTGTCTGTACCGCATCCTGCGCAAAGCCGCCGGCACGGCCTCGCACCTTCTGTGATCACATTTAAGAAAGAACTGCAGATGCTGGAAGAATCGAAGGTAGACAAAAATGCTGGAGAAACTCAGCGGGTGAGACATGCGAAGATTGCGTGAGGCTGCCTCACCCGCTGAGTTTCTCCAGCACTTTTGCCTGCCTTCTGTGAACACGTGATGTGATGCCTGCCTCCCGGGGCGGGATCCATGTGTACACGTGACAGGTGTGGCCCGCCATCCGCTCACAGACGTGCGTCCCGGCCCCTATGCAGAACAAGGTTGCCCGACCCCTGCTCTAAACTAAACTCACACTCAAACTCAAAGGAGGGGGGAAATGTAACAAAGATGTACGGGGCAAGAGTGATGGGTCTCTCTTCCAGAGAGCCTGGAACGCATTGCCAGGGATGGTGGTGGAAGCAGATACGATAGTGGCATTTAAGCGGCTTTTAGAACGGCACGTGGAAGTGCGGGGAATGGAGGGATACGAATCACGTGCAGGCAAATGAGATCAGTTTAACTTGGCATCATGTTCGATACAAACATTGTGGGCCGAACGGCCTGTTCCTGCGCTGTTCTGTTCTGTGTTCTGTGTTCCAGCATAGTTTAGTTTTAGTTTAGTTTAGCTTAGTTCCGAGATACAGTATGGAAACAGGCCCTTCGGCCCACTGAGTCTGATCACCCATACACTAGTTCTATCCCTACCCTCCAGGGACAATTTGTTAAGTTTCAATGGGCCGTATGAGTCTAAGTGGAAATTCTTCAAGAACCGTATCTAGCTCTCTCTTGAAGGTATCCAGCGAACCGGCCTCCACTGCTCTCTGAGGCAGAGAATTCCACAGACTCACCACTCTCTGTGTGAAAAAGTGTTTCCTCATCTCCATTCTAAATGGCCAACCCCTAATTCTTAAAGTGTGGCCCCTGGTTCTGGATTCCCCCAACATCGGGAACGTTTCCTGCCTGTAGCGTAGGGTCGGCAACCTACCATACGGGAATGCGGCCCGTAACCCGAAATCCTCTGGCCTGCAGTCGTATTTGTTTTCCCCGTAATCATCTGGCCCACAGACGTCCGTCATCTCCGGTACCTCCCGGGCCCGAGGCCACGGCGCCCAGGCGCGGTGACGCAAGGAGGCCTGCGCTGGAGGCCGCAATGGCGGAACCACCGAGCGCCGAGCTCTGCCCGTACCGCACCCTGCGCAAAGCCGCCGGCACGGCCGCGCACCTTCTGTGTCTGGGCTCCACTGTCGGGATCGGGGTTGTCAACAGGCCGGGGGCGGGTGAGCGTGAGTGTTTGAGCCACCGCCTTCAGGACAGAGCCAAGGCAATGGTCCGTACGTGCGCCATGTTGGTGAGCGCCCGTAACTAGGGGCCAGTGCTTCTCGAAGGGGCGGGATCAGTGTGTACACGCGATAGATGTGGCCCGCCATCCGCTCACAGACATGTGTCCCGGCCCCTATGCAGAACAAGGTTGCTCACCCCTGCTCTAGCGTGTCCAATCCCTGAATAATCTTATATGTTTCAATAAGATCCCCTAAATAAGATCCTTCTAAATTCCAGAATATACAAGCCCAGCCGCTCCATTCTATCAACATATGACAGTCCCGCCATCCCGGGAATTAACCTGTGAACCTACGCTGCACTCCCTCAATAGCAAGAATGTCCTTCCCCAAATTTGGAGACAAAAACTGACATAACATGTCAACACAATTCTCCAGGTGTGGTCTCACTAGGGCCCTGTACAACTGCAGGAGGACCTCTTTGCTCCTATACTCAACTCCTCTCGTTATGAAGGCCAACATGCCATTCACTTTCTTCACTGCCTGCTGTACCCGCACGCTTACTTTCAATGACTGATGATGAACAGGGACCCCCAGATCCCGTTGTACTTCCCCTTTCCTACACACACTAGGGACAATTTACAATCTTTATCAAAGCCTATTAACCTGCAAGCCTGCGTGTCTTTGGAGTGTGGGAGGAAACCGGAGCACCCGGAGAAAACCCACGCAGTCACAGGGAGAACGTACAGACAGTACCCGTAGTCAGGATTGAACCCAGGTCTCCGGCGCTGTGAGGCAGAAACAGTGCCGTCCCGGTGCTCTGATCTTCGAAAGCCGCATAGGAGATCCATGCTCTAAAACTTTGCAATCTAATCTGCTTTCCCCAAAGTAAATGATACAGTGTGTGAGTCTGTAACGGCCAGGCTTATGGCAGAAACCCAGGACTATGTGGGCAAACTACAGAGCAGGCAGGAAGCAGATGACAGAGTATTGATTTAACCTGCTGTGCGGTCGCTGTTTAACTAACAGAGGAGAGGACATGTTATCTTCCGTTGCCCTGGGCGATGGGTCACCAAGGCACCCCTTCCCTCCACAAAATACAATCCGTCACAACCAGAACCCTTGGTGCCTGTCCTTTACAGAGTTCACTGAAGCACGCATCAAGTTTGCACTGAATTATAAATGGAACCAACAGACAATAGGTGCAGGAGTAGGCCATTCGGCCCTTCGAGCCAGCACCGCCATTCAATGTGATCATGGCTGATCATCCCCAATCAGTACCCCGTTCCTGCCTTCTCCCCATATCCCCTGACTCCGCTATTTTTAAGAGCCCTATCTAGCTCTCTCTTGAAAGCATCCAGAGAACCTGCCTCCACCGCCCTCTGTGGCAGAGAATTCCACACTCACAACTCTCTGTGAGAAAAAGTGTTTCCTCGTCTCCGTTCTAAATGACTTACCCCTTATTCTTAAACTGTGGCCCCTGGTTCTGGACTCCCCCAACATCGGGAACATGTTTCCTGCCTCTACTGTGTCCAAGCCCTTAGCAACCTTATATGTTTCAATGAGATCCCCTCTCATCCTTCTAAACTCCAGAGTGTACAAGCCCAGCTGCTCCATTCTGTCAGCATATGGCAGTCCCGCCATCCCGGGAATGAACCTTGTAGTCTGTCAAACCGGTCTGTCATTTGATGGAGAGAGTCATTAGATCATCAGTGATAGGAGCAGAATTAGGCCATTTGGCCCATCAATTCTACTCCGCCAGTCAATCATGGCTGATCTATCTCTCCCTCCTAACCCCCTTCTCCTGCCTTCTCCCCATAACCTCTGACACCCACCTTTATCAGTCAGGGCATTGAGGATAGAAGTTGGGAGGTCATGTTGCAGTTGTATAAGACGCCGGCGAGACCACATTTAGAGTATTGTGTTCAGTTCAGGGCACCATGTTACAGGAAAGGTGTGTTAAGTTGGAAATGGTGCAGAGAAGATTTACAAGGGTGTTGCCAGGACTGGAGGGTCTGAGCTATAGGGGGAGCTTGAGCAGGCTGGGACTCTATTCATAAGTTCATAAGGTCATAAGGGATACGAGTAGAATTAGGCCATTTGGTCCATCGTCTACTCCGCCATTCAATCATGGCTGATCTATCTCTCCTAACCCCATTCTCCTGCCTTCTCCCCATAATCTCTGACACCCGTATTAATCAAGAATCTATCTAACTCTGCTTTAAAAATATCCACTGACTTGGCCTCCACAGCCATCTGTGGCAAAGAATTCCACAGATTCACCACCCTCTGACCAAAGAAATTCCTCCTCATCTCCTTCCTAAAAGAACGTCCTTTAATTCTGAAGCTGTGACGTCTAGTCCTCGACTCTCCCTCTAGTGGAAACATCCTCTCCACATCCACTCTATCCAAGCCTTTCACTATTCAATATGTTTCAATGACATCCCCCCTCATTCTTCCAAACTCCAGAGAGTACAGGCCCAGTGCCGACAAACGTCATGCAGCGTGGAAACAGGCCCTTCGGCCCAACTTGCACGCAGCGCCCAACATGCCCCATCTACACTAGTCCCACCTGCCTGTGTTTGGCCCATATCCCTCTAAACCTGTCCTATCCATGTACCTCTTAAACATTGCTGCCTCAACTACCTCCTCTGGCAGCTTGTTCCATACACCCACCAACCTTTGTTTGAAAAATATACCCCTCAAATTCCTATGCAATCTTTCCCCTTTCACTCTAAGCCTATGTCCTCTGGTTCTTGATTCCCCTACTCTGGGCAAGAGACACTATGCATCTACCCGATCTATTCCTCTCACTTCTAGAAGATCACCCCTCATCCTCCGGCGCTCCAAGGAATAGAGTCCCAGCCTGCTCAACCTCTCCCTGTAGCTCACACCCTCGGGTCCTGGCAACATCCTTGTAAATCTTCACTGTACCCTTCCCCTATGCTAGTTCTATATAAAGTTATGAGGTATGAATATCTCACGTTATTTCCTACAACTCAGCGGCATGAATATTGATTTCTCCAACTTCAAGTAAGACTTGTTTTCCCTCTCTCTCCATCCCTCCCCCTCCCCCACCCTGGTCGTCCCGCTAGCTTCACTGTCGGCCATCTAAGTTTCACTGTTTGTATCCCCTCGTTAACCTTTCCACAGCCAGCAATGGACCATTGTGGGCTCCACTCATCGTTGCTGCTTTGATTTGTTCTTTTCACGCCTTTCGTTCTTTTTGGTAATGGAATGTTGGCCTTCAAGAGGATTTCAGTACATGAGTAAAGAGGTTCTTCTGCAGTTGTATAGGGCTCTGGTGAGACCACATCTGGAGTATTGTGTACAGTTTTGGTCTCCTAATTTGAGGAAGGACATCCTTGTGATTGAGGCAGTGCAGCGTAGGTTCACGAGATTGATCCCTGGGATGGCGGGACTGTCATACGAGGAAAGATTGAAAAGACTAGACTTGTATTCACTGGAGTTTAGAAGGATGAGGGGGGATCTTATAGAAACATACAATTATAAATGGACTGGACAAGCTAAATGCAGGAAAAATGTTCCCAATGTTTGGGCGAGGAGTCCAGAACCAGGGCCCACAGTCTTAGAATAAAGGGGAGAGGTCATTTAAGACTGAGGTGAGAAAAAACTTTTTCACCCAGAGAGTTGTGAATTTGTGGAATTCTCTGCCTCAGAGGGCGGAGGTAGGGCCGGGTTCTCTCGATGCTTTCAAGAGAGAGCTAGATAGGGCTCTTAAAAGTAGCGGAGTCAGGGGATTATGGGGAGAAGGCAGGAAAAAAGGGAGGTCATTTAAGACTGAGGTGAGAAAAAACTTTTTCACCCAGAGAGTTGTGAATTTATGGAATTCCCTGCCACAGAGGGCAGTGGAGGCCAAGTCACTGGATGGATTTAAGAGAGAGTTAGATAGAGCTCTTGGGGCTAGTGGAGTCAAGGGATATGGGGAGAAGGCAGGCACGGGTTATTGTTAGGGGACGATCAGCCATGATCACATTGAATGGCGGTGCTGGCTCGAAGGGCTGAATGGCCTCCTCCTGCACCTATTTTCTATGTTTCTATGCTCTTTGTACCTTCTCATACCTCTAGTCTCCATCTCCCCTGACTCTCAGTCTGAAGAAGGGTCTCGACCCGAAACGTCACCCATTCCTTTCTCTCCAGAGATGCTGCCTGTCCCGCTGAGTTACTCCAGCATTTTGTGTCTACCTTTGGGTGTAAACCAGCACCTGCAGTTCCTTCCTGCACACCATGTTTTTGTAGATACAGAAGCTGCAATTCACACTTTCGCCACTAGATGGTAGACTCGGTACTTATTTGCAGGTTAAAAACTAAAAGCTTCAATTAGACTGCAGCAATCAGATGGTCTAAGTAAGATTTAGGATTGTATCAAGGAGATCAGACTGGGGCTTTAAGAAAGCCAAGAGGAGTGGAATAATTAAAGCAACATCAACAAAGAGCGGCTCTCCTTTAAGTCTAGTCTAAAAACGTATCTGTTCTCCCAAGCCTTTCCTGACGGCCTCTGAGCGAGGGCTATTTGTATATATGTATGTAGCCTGCTTGTGTATACTACTCTTATAACAAATGTAAAGCACTTTGGTCAACGAGAGTTGTTTTTTAAATGTGCTCCATAAATAAATGTGAGATGACCTGACTTGTGAAGGTGGCGCAGCGGTAGAGTTGCTGCCTTAAGGGTCTGTCTCACTGTGCGAGCTAATTCAAGAGCTCTCCCGAGTTTAAAAAATAATCAAACTCGTGGTAAGCACGTAGAATGTACGTAGCGGGTACGTCGGAGCTCGGGGACGCCTCTTAGCGGCTCGTAACGCTAACGGCAGGTACTCGGGAAACGCGGTAAGCTCGTGAAGACTCGTGAAGATTTTTCAACATGTTGGAGAAATGTCCACGAGAGCCCCGAGTACCTACGAGCGGCCATTACCGTAAATCTCCCAGTTCGACACTGGGGAGAAACTCTTGAATTAGCTCGTACAGTGGGACAGGCCCATTACACAGAGTTTTCACACAGAGAGTGGTGAATCTCTGGAATTCTCTGCCACAGAAGGTAGTTGAGGCCAGTTCATTGGCCATATTTAAGAGGGAGTTAGATGTGGCCCTTGTGGCTAAAGGGATCAGGGGGTATGGAGAGAAGGCAGGTACAGGATACTGAGTTGGATGATCAGCCATGATCATATTGAATGGCGGTGCAGGCTCGAAGGGCCGAATGGCCTGCTCCTGCACCTAATTTCTATGTTTCTATGTTTCTATGTGTATACATACACTCACTGAACCTTTTTTTTCTCGTGTATTGCAGTATATTGTTTACAGTGTACTATGTTTACATATTCTGTTGTGCTGTTACAAGAAAAAAAATTGTTGTTCTATCTGGGACATCTCTATAACTTAAAAACTCTCATCTTGTATGTGTGTAGGTGTGTGTGTGTGTGTGTGTATATGTTTGTGTCTTTATATTTTCGCCAAAACTACGCGGTAATGATAAAATGTTTACATATTCTGACACATTTTCCCCTTCTAAGTAGTGATCAGCTTCACTTAAGATTTGATGTTATTTTTCAGGACTTATTAGTGATTGAAGTTATTAAAAAAAGACAAAACTGCCTCGTAAGCTTCGACTGATGACGTCACAATGAGGTGGGCAGCCTCGATGGCTCGGGTCGGCACCCGTTCCACACACAGAATATTCCACCAGCCCCCCCCCGCTGACTCAAAAAGGCAGCCAGCATCATCAGAGACCCACACCACCCTGGACACGCACTCATTTCACCGTTGCCATCGGGAAGAAGGTACAGGAGCCTGAAAACAGTAACGTCCAGGTTCGGGAACAGCTGCTTCCCCACAGCCAAGCAAGCAAGAATGTTGTTGTTCCAATCTGGGACATATGACAATAAAACACTCTTGACTCTTGAACCACTGCCCCACCCCCCCCCTCCCGCCCCCCCCCCGCCCCCCCCGCCCCCCTCACCACAACCCCCGCTCCCCGTTACCTCGCCTCCCCGACGTGGGGACGGTTGAGTGCCTCCATAAATTCCCTAATCATCCTTGTGGGCCCATCTTCACGGCTGACGCCTGGCCGCAGCCTCAATCGGCATCATGCCTGCCCAGTCCACCCTCCCCACCCTCACTCCGTCCCTCTCCCCCCCTTCCTCCCTCCCCCTTCCTCCCTCCCCTCATCCATCCTCTTCACCCTCCTCATTCCTCTCTCTCCCTCTCTCCCCCCCCTCATTCACTCTCTCCCCCCCTCTCACCCCCCCCCCCCCACGGGTCTGCACTTGGTCTAGTATCTTTCTAAATCTCTCCTTGCCTCCGGTTTGGGCTATGGGTGAGTGGTGGAATATTGCTCTGGGGAACCAGGCCTCCCGTGTGACAGGGACCCAGTTGGTCTAGTATGACAATAAAACACTCTTGACATAACGTTTAAGAGCAAAATTGTCTCACATCTCTTTACAAAGGGTCTCTTTAAAATCAACTAAAATGAGCTCTGCACAATAATTGTTTTATAATGGGATTTTATACGCATTTACACCAGGGCTCCATAAACAGGTGCCAAAAAAACCCAAAACTCAGTAGATATTTATTAAAAAGGGCTTCAATAGGAAAATTACAACCCATTAACGTCCATTCAATTGGATTTTTTTTTAAACTGCAGAATTTCTTTTAATTTAATTTAGGGATGCAGCGAGGAAACAAGCCTTCAAAGAAATGTTGCGACACCTTTTAAAAAAAAAAATGTGGATCACACGTGGCTTGTACTCGCTTGGCTTGGCTTGTACTCGCTGGAATTTAGGAGATTGAGGGGGAATCTCATAGAGACTTACAAAATTCTTAAGGGGTTGGACAGGCTAGATGCAGGGAAGAAGATTCGTTCCCGATGTTGGGGAAGTCCAGGACAAGGGGTTAAAGTTTAAGGGATAAGGGGGGAAGGTCTTTTAGGACGAGATGAGAAAAATCATTTTTCTCACAGGAGGAGTGGTGGTGTCTCTGGAATTCTCTGCCACAGAAGGTAGTTGAGGCCAGTTCATTGGTTATATTTAAGAGGGAGTTGGATGTGGCCCTTGTGGCTGAAGGGATCCGGGGGTATGGAGAGAAGGCAGGTACAGGATACTGAGTTGGATGATCAGCCATGATCATATTGAATGGCTGGTTGCAGGCTCGAAGTGGCCGAATGAAAATCAAACGGCCTACTTCTGCACCTATTTTCTATGTTTCTATGTTTCTATCACTGCCACATCACATGTCGTCACGCCGCGTATTTTTCGGCAACCCTGATACGTCGGTCAATGATGTCGGCAGTCGCCGAACAAATCGCCAAGTGGGACAGGCCCTTTAGAGGCCCGGATTTCATACATTTAATTATCTTCCAGACACAATGTACAAAGCAAAGTTATATTTTGCAACAGTTGCCCAGAGGAGGGATAGACAATAGACAATAGGTGCAGGAGTAGGCCATTCGGCCCTTCGAGCCAGCACCGCCATTCAATGTGATCGTGGCTGATCATCCCCAATCAGTACCCCGTTCCTGCCCTCCCCCCATATCCCCTGACTCCGCTATTTTTAAGAGCCCTATAGCTCTCTCTTGAAAGCATCCAGAGAACCTGCCTCTGAGACGGAGAATTCCACAGACTCACCACTCTGTGAGAAAACGTGTTTCCTCGACTCCGTTCTAAATGACTTACCCCTTATTCTTAAACTGTGGCCCCTGGTTCTGGACTCCCCCAACATCGGGAACATGTTTCCTGGGTACTGATTGGGGATGATCAGCCATGATCATATTGAATGGCGGTGCTGGCTCAAAGGGCCGAACAGCCTATTGTCTATTGAATGACCTAATTCTACTCCTACTCCTATTGCTTATGACATTATCCCGTGGAGGACAGGCGGCTGAGGGGTGATCTTATAGTTGTTCCAGCCTCCTGCAATGTTCTAGTATGCTGCGGGATTTGCGGCAAGTGTATGCTTTCTGGGGCCAGGCGTAGGTCGAGAAGGTGGGGTGACGTAGAACTAGTATGAACTGGCGATCGATGGTCAGCGTGGACTCGATGGGCCGAAGGGCCTGTTATCATGCTATACCTTTCAGTCAATTCAATGAATAGGAACGGCTGCCTGCATTATAGGATCTGCAGACGCAAGGAACTGCAGATGCTGGTTTAGAAGAAAAAAATGCACAAATGCTGGAGTAATTCAGCAGATCAGGCAGCATCTCTGGAGGACATGGATAGGCAATGTTTCAGGTTTCAGGACTGCAAAAGAGCAGCCTTGACCTTGGACACAGGAGTGTAATGCTGGCCGATGCCTTTGAGCAGTGCAGGGGAAGGGCTGGTGTTGCTTTAGACTCTAGAGAGAGAGAGAGAGAGAGAGAGAGGATGGCTGGTTTTATACACCCCACACACACTGCAGTGTATCTAGGGGGAGCGAGAGGGAGAGGGGAGAGGGTGGGGTGAGAGAGGGTTGGAGAGAGATAGAGAGAGGAGGGAGAGAGGAGAGAGAGATGTAGGGAGGGAGAGGGGAGGGGGGAGAGGAGGGAGGAGGTAGGGAGGGGAGACGGGGAGGGAGGGAGTGGTAGTTAGGGGGGCGAGAGGAGAGGGGAGGGGAGAGAGGTAGAGGTGAGAGGGTGAGGGGAGGGGTAGAGAGGGAGGCGAGATAGAGGGAAGGGAGGGGTAGGGAGGGGAGAGAGGGGGGATGGGGAGCGGGAGGGAGGAGGTAGGGAGAGAGGAGAGACGGAGAGGGGGGAGAGGAGAGAGGGGAGAGGGGAGGTGAGGGAGTGAGACGAAGAGGGGGAGAGGGAGGGAGAGAGACGGGAGGGGAGAGAGGGGAGAGGGAGGGGGGGAGAGGTAGTGTGGGAGAGGTGAGAGGGAGAGAGGGGAGAGGGATGTGAGGGGGAAGAGATGGGGAGAGGTAGAGAGGAGAGAGAGGAGAGGGGGAGAGGGGAGGGGGGGGGAGGGAGAGGTAGGGACGTGAGAGGGGGAGGAGGGAGAGAGAGGGTGGGAGAGGGAGGGAGTGGGAGGAGAGGAAGGGAGAGGGAGGGAGAGAGGGGAGGGAGGGGAGAGTAGGGAGGGAGTGGAGAGGGAGGAGAGGGAGAGGGGGAGGGAGGGAGAGAGGGGAGAGGGGAGAAGGAGAGAGGGGGAGGGAGAGGGAGAGAGACGGAGAGGGGGAGGAAGAGGGGAGAGGGAGGGGGGAGGGGGTGGAGGGAGGGAGGAGGTACGGGTTGAGAGGGGAGAGAGGTGAGAGAGGGGAAGGAGAGGGAGGGAGAGGAGGGAGAGGAAGGGGAGAGGGAGGGAGGAGAGAGGGGAGTGTTATTTAGAGGGAGGGGGACGGTAGGGAGGGAGAGGGGAGAGGGGAGAGGTAGGGAGGGGGGAGAGGCACTGAGCGGGGCGTAGCTGGTGCAAGGATTCCCGCAGGGACGGTTTGTTCATTACAGGAGCCGCTAGCGCTGCGGGACTTTTAATGGGCAGCGGGCGAGGGACTGCGGGCTCGGGGCAATACGCGGCAGCCCTCCCACCTCACACACACACACTTGACCAGGGTTGTTAACTGGGTAGACTGCGACTCATAGCTGGATCTTCATCGTTGTCCTGGTGAGACCCAAACGCTGCTGCGTGAAGAGCAGATCAGAGGGGAGTACTCTGAGACTGAATGGTGCCATTGGTGGTAATGATATTCGAACCTTCAAGCAAAGAATGGAAAAGAGAAGGAAGCGAATAAAGGACCGAGAAGGGCACGAGGCGCACCCTGGATTCAATCCCAAGTAAGAGTGAGGAGAATAAAAGCCAAGAGCATCCATTCCCCTCTCCTCTTCATATCCTCCCTGCCCTCCTCCTCCTCCATTTCTCCCCTGCTCTCTCCTCTCCTTTCCCTCTCCTCCCTTCCCCTTTCCCCCTACCTTCATCTTCTCACCCCTCTCCTCTCCCACGCCGCACCCCTCCCCTCCCTCCCCTCCCCCCACCCCTCCCCTCCTCTCCTCCCTCTTTTCTCTCTCCCATACTTCCTCCTCCTTCTTCTCCTCCTTCCTTGTCCTTCCCTCTCCTCTCCACTCTTCCCCTCCCCTCCCACCCCTCCCCTCTCCTCTCCTCCCCTCTCCTCTCCTCCCCTCCTCCTCCTCTCCATTTCCTCCCATCTCCTCTCCTCCCCTTACTCCTCTCCTCCCCTCCCCTCTCCCTCACCTCTCCTCCCCTCTCCTCCCCTCTCCTGCCCCCTCCACCCCTCTCCTCCCTCCCCTTTCCTCCCCTCCACTCCCTCCCCTCTCCTCTTCACCCCCCCCCCTCTCCTCCCCTCTACCCTCCTCTTCACTCTTCCCCTCTCATCTCCCCCTTCTTCCCCTCCCCCCAATCTCCTCTCTCCATGAACTTGGCCTTTACCCTGCCTTGTATCTCAACCCCCTTCATTACTGGTCAGCAATGAACTACGAGCTGGTGAATGATACTGACGGAGGTGACCAGTGCATTTAGAGGTCATTTATGGGCCACCCGTCAACCTTGTCTCGTGTGTTCAAAATCACAGGGGAGGTCTTGGTGTGCTTTTAAATTAGTAGCTCGGTTCAGAGGCCAGAGATTGGAGGTGAAGGGGGTGTAGAGAGGGAGTGGGTTTCTATAATAGAAACATAGAAAAATAGGTGCAGGTGGAGGCCATTTGGCCCTTCGATTCAATATGATCATGGCTGATCATCCACGTTCCTGCTTTTTCCCCCATATCCCTTGATTCCTTTAGCCACAAGAGCGAGAACCCACTCTCTCTGCTAGAGGCTGGAAACATGTTCCCGATGTTGGGGGAGTCCAGAACCAGGGGCCACAGTTTAAGAATAAGGGGTAAGTCATTTAGAACGGAGATGAGGAAACACTTTTTCACGCAGAGTTCTCTGGATACTTTCAAGAGCGAGCTAGATAGGGCTCTTAAAGATAGCGGAGTCAGGGAATATGGGGAGAAGGCAGGAACGGGGTACTGATTGTGGATGATCAGCCGTGATCACATTGAATGGTGGTGCTCGCTCGAAGGGCCGAGTGGCCTACTCTTGCACCTGTTGTCTCTTGTCTCTTGAAAACATCCAGTGAATTGGCCTCCACTGCCTTCTGTGGCAGAGAATTCCACAGATTCACAACACTCCGGGAGAAAGGTTTTCCTCATCTCAGTCCTAAATGGCCTACCCATTATTCTTAAACTGTGTGACCCCTGGTTCTAGACTCCCCCAACATGGGGAACATTTGTCCTGCATCTAGCTTGTACAATTCCTTAAGAACAGATTAATCGCCTATTTTCTGTCCTCTTTGGTCCCAGAGCTTTGCCGGATTATCCATTTCACCGGACCAACAAAGGTCACGACCTCCGAGAGGAGTCCAACGGCACCGGAACGTTCCGCCCTGGGGCCGAGATACCGGCCCACAAAGTCGGCCTCGGGAGCCGGCTGTGGGAATGGATCTGCCGGCTCCGGCCGCAGGGGGGAGGATTCCACCCGCCGAAGCTCCGATGAGTTCGAGATTGGCCGCGCGGCGCCTTCGCGCCCACATTGGTTTTTGCGTACTTCCCGTCACGCTGGTGACTTGCCCGCAGCCTCAAGGGCCGTGTCCCACTTACGCGACTTTTTCGGCGAAACTGCCGGCACCCGTCATGGGTCGTCGAAAATGTTCAACATGTTGAAAATCTAGCGGCGACCAGAAAGACGCTACGACTCTTTGGGCGACTGAGGAGACGACTCACGACCGCACAGGCGACACCCTGGCGACATGTCGCCCAAAGAGTCGGACCTTGTTCTAGTCGCCGCTGGATTTTCAATATGTTGAAAATTTTCGGCCACCCACAATGACCTATGACAGGTACTGGCAGTCGCCAAAAAAGTGGCGCAAGTGGGACAGGCCTGTCACGAGAAGGTCCACCCACAAGAGGTCAATAACAACGGCAAGGTCAGACGCACTGATTGGCCTTATCTGCACACCGGTTATGATTGGTGAGAATGTAGGCAAAAGGGGCTTCTGGAATAAACGAGACACAAGGTGTCTGGCTCAGCTAAATGTTGCTTAAGTGGACGTCAGCAGGCACGTCTGGTGAGGCTGCTGGCGAGCCACCAGCGGAGACGGGCTGTATGCAAAACCGACGTGGGCGTGAAGGCGTCACAGCCGCCTTACCCGGCCTGGGCGCCAGGTTTCCGGGGTGGACTTCCATAGTGGGGGGGGGGAGTTGAAGTGCTCGCTGGTAATTTTGTCCGGGTTAAAGGAGGTGCTGGGACCACCGGTTGGCGGAGAATGGGGCAGTTGACCTGTACGTAAGAGCAAGTGAAAACCAACCTCGGCTTTCCCACTTGGCCGTCATTTGCGCGCCATTTATGCGACCTCCAAAAATGTGGTCCTCGCGTTGTGACGCACGAGTGGCGTGTGCGTAGCGCGGGACGGGCGCACGGAGAGGCGTGGAGGAGTGTGGAGTTGCGCGCCATATCGCGCGGCGCTCCGGGACTTCGTGCTGCACGAAATCCTCGCGCGGCACCTGCGTGACGTATCGCGTATGCACGCTGATGCATTGGGCACGCACACTGACGCATTGGCGTCTCACGTGTATCGCGTGGTGACGCATGGTTACATCACCGTGCGTAACCATACGCCGCTGGGTGCCGCAGGGTATTCTAATGATGTCATGGGCACCAGACGGTATGATGACGCGTGATTGGCGCGCGACGTCGCGCATAGTCGCGCGTCGACCTATTTTACATATGACGCGTAAATGAGGCGCAAATGACGGCCAAGTGGGACAGGCCCTTAAGGGAACAATGTTTAGTCCGAAGAAGCATCTCGACCCGAAACGTCACCTATTCCTTCGCTCCATAGATGCAGCCTCACCCGCTGAGTTTCTCCAGCTTTCTTGTCTACCCACCCTTAAAGTCATCCTTCAAGCCTTTCGCAGAACACAACATTAACGTGATCAGGAAGGAACTGCAGACGCTGGTTTAAACCAATGACAGACACAAAAAGCTGGAGTCACTCAGCGGGACGGGCAGCATCTCTGGGGAGAAGGAATGGGTGACGTTTCGGGTTGAGGCCCTTCTTCAGACTGGTTTGGGGTAAGGAAAACAGGAAATATATGGGCGATGATGTAGAGAGACAATAGACAATAGGTGCAGGAGTAGGCCATTCGGCCCTTCGAGCCAGCACCGCCATGCAATGTGATCATGGCTGATCATCCCCAATCTGTACCCCGTTCCTGCCTTCTCCCCATATCCCCTGACTCCGCTATCTTTAAGAGCCCTATCTAGCTCTCTCTTGAAAGTATCCAGAGAATCGGCCTCCACCGCCCCCTGAGGCAGAGAATTCCACAGACTCACCACTCTCTGTGTGAAAAATGAAAGATATGGTAAAAGTAGCGGTGGTAAATGAAACAGGCCATCGTTAGCTGTTTCTATTGTTAAAATGGTCGGCATGGAGGCGCAGCGGTAGAGTCAACAGCGCAAAAGACCCAGGTTTGATCCCGACTACTGGTGCTGTCTGTATGGAGTTTGTACGGTCTCCCAGTGACCGCGTGGGTTTTCTCCAGGTGCTCCGGTTTCCACCCACACTCCAAAGACGTGCGGGTTTGTAGGTTAATTGGTCTCTGTAAATTGCCCCACGTGTGTCGGTTGAGAAGGTGGGATGACGTGGAACTAGTGTGAACGGGTGATCGATGGTCAGCGTGGACTCGATGGGTTGAAGGGCCTATTTCCGCGCTGTATCTCTACAGCGGGAAAACGAAAACGAAAAGAAATAGGTGTCGAGACCCCGTACTCCACTTTCCCGCACACCAGAGACAATTTATAATTTTACCGAAGCCAATTATCCTACAAACCTGCACGTCTTTTGAGTGTGGGAGGAAACCGGAGCACCCGGAGAAAAACCCACGTGGTCACGGGTATAAACTCTGTACAGACAGCGGCCGTTGTCAGGATCGAACCCGCAGGTCCTCTGGCGCTGTGAGGCAGCAGCTCTACCGCTGCACTACCCGTGTCACCGTGAACAGGAGCTATCCATGTACCTGTTCAGGTAAATGCTGTAGTGGTTATAGCTTGTTGGAACGGCTGCTTTCTCATGCAAGCTGATCAAATCGATCTGGCATTTAGAAACATAGAAACAGGGAAAATAAGTCCAAAATGGCCTACCCCTTATTCGTGAGTTTAGTATTAGTTTGGTTCAGGTTAGTTTATTGTCCCGATGTTCATGTTCCCGATGTTGGGGGAGTCCAGAACCAGGGGCCACAGTTTAAGAATAAGGGGTAAGCCATTTAGAACGGAGACGAGGAAACACTTTTTCACACGGAGAGTTGTTCTCTGGATACTTTCAAGAGAGAGTTAAGGGCCTGTCCCACTTGCATGCGATTGGCGCGACCAAAAGTGGTCGCTTGAGGCAGACGGGCCGCGGGGGGCCGGTCCCACTTTGAGGCGTATGGAGTTGTGCGGGGCTCCGAAAATCCCGCACTGTCCGAAAATTCCACGCGCCAACGGCCTGTCGGCCCCTGCAGGCGCATTGAGGGCGTACGCAGCGTCTCGACGGTGTACGTGAGTCTGTGGAATTCTCTGCCTCAGAGGGCCGTGGAGGCCGGTTCTCTGGATACTTTCAAGAGAGAGCTAGATAGGGCTCTTAAAAATAGCAGAGTCAGGGGATATGGGGAGAAGGCAGGAACGGGGTACTGATTGGGGATGATCAGCCATGATCACATTGAATGGCGGTGCTGGCTCGAAGGGCCGAATGGCCTCCTCCTGCACCTATTGTCTATTGTCACCTGTACCGTACAACTGTATGCTAACCAGCCTGCGGAAAGACAATACATGATTAATAAGGGATTTATAAGCAGTATCAGGAAACAAGCTGGGAGAAAGTAATCAAATATTTGTTCCTGTTGACGAATCTTTCCTCTGACGCTTTAGCGTCATGTGATCCTAGATTGAATTACTGTGTTGACGTTTGCTGAAGACCTTCAAATATCCTCTAAACATTAACTGCTGGGGTAAAGCCCCTGTCCCACTTAGGTGATTTTTCCGCCGACTACAGGCGACTAGGCTGTTTTCACGTGGTCACGGGGTGATGCCTACATGGGCATGCCTAGTTGAGGGAGGGTGTACACTAGTTTGCCTCTGTGCCTCTACAGGTGGACCTGAAGCGAACCTTCACGTTTCGGAACTCCAAGCAGACGTACAATGGAATCCCCATCATCGCGGCCAACATGGACACAGTGGGAACGTTCAAAATGGCCGAGGTTTTAAGTAAGGTCAGTACCTTCTTGTCTTTGGATAAATCAAGCTGGAAAGTTTAGCTGGGCTGCCACGGAGGCGCAGCGGTAGAGTTGCTGCCTTACAGCACTTGCAGCGATGGAGACCCGGGTTCTATCCCGACCACGGGTACTGTCTGTACAGAGTTTGTCCGTTCTCCCCGCGACCTGCGCGGGTTTTCTCCAAGATTTTCCATTTCCTCCCGCTCTCCTAAGACGTGCAGGTTTGTAGGTTGATTGGCTTGGTGTATGTGTAAATTGTCCCCAGTGTGTGCAGATAGGATAGTGTTAATGTGCGGGGATCGCTGGTTGGCGCGGACTCGGTGGGCCGAAGGGCCTGTTTCCACGCTGTGTCCCAAATCCTATAACTAAAGGCTGCCAAGAAGATTTGCGAGGGTGTTGCCGGGCTGGGATTCTATTCCTTGGCACACAGGAGGATGAGGGGCGATCGTATGGAGGTGTATAAAATCATGAGAGGAATAGATTGGGTAGACGCACAAGGCTCTTGCCCAGAGTAGGGGAATCGAAGACCAGAGGACATAGATTTAAGGTGAAGGGGGAAAGGTTTAATAGAAATCTGATGGGTATGGAACAAGCTGCCAGAGGAGGTCGTTGAGGCAGGTAGAAAAGCAATATTTAACCAGGTAGACACAAAATGTTGGATTAACTCAGCGGGACAGGCAGCATCCCTGGAGAGAAGAATGGGTGACATTTTGGGTCGCGACCCTTCCAGGTAAATGGATAGGACAGGTCCACATAGAAACATAGAAAATAGGTGCAGGAGGAGACCATTCGGCCCTTCGAGCCAGCATCGCCATTCATTGTGATCCTGGCTGATCGTCCGCTATCAATAACCCGTGCCTGCCTTCTCCCCATATCCCTTGATTCCATTAGCCCCTAGAGCTCTATCTAACTCTATTTTAAATTCATGCAGTGAGTTGGCATCCACTGCCCTCTGTGGCAGAGAATTCCACAAACTCTCTGGGTGAAAACGTTTTTTCTCATCTCAGTTTTAAATGGCCTGCCCTTTATTCTTAGATTGTGGCCCCTGGTTCTGGACTCCCCCAACATTGGGAACAGTTTTCCTGCATCTAACTTGTCCAGTCCTTTTATAATTTTATATGTTTCTATAAGATATCCTCTCATCCTAAATTCTAGTGAATACAAGCCCAGTCTTTCCAATCTTTCCTCATATGACAGTTCCGCCATCCCAGGGATTAACCTCGTGAACCTACGCTGCACTGCCTCAATAGCAAGAATGTCCTTCCTCAAATTAGGGAACAAAAACTGCACACAATACTCCAGATGTGGTCTCACCAGGGCCCTGTACAACTGCAGAAGGATCGCTTTACTCCTATACTCAAATCCTCTCGTTATGAAGGCCCAACATGCCATCAGCTTTCTTCACTGCCTGCTGTACCTGCATGTTTACTTTCAGTGACTGGTGTACAAGGACACCCAGGTCTCATTACACTTCCTTTTTTCCTAATCTGACACAATTGAGATAATAATCTGCCTCCTTGTTTTTGCCGCCAAAGTGGATAACCTCACATTTATCTACATTATACTGCATCTGCCATGCACCTGCCCACTCACTCAACCTGTCCAAGTCACCCTGCAACCTCCTAACATCCTCTTCGCAGTTCACACTGCCACCCAGCTTTGTGTTTTCTGCAAATTCTCTAGTGTTATTTTTAATTCCATCACCTAGATCCTTAATATATATTGTAAATAGTTGCAGCCCCAGCACCGAGCCTTGCGGCACTCCACTAGTCACTGCCTGCCATTCTGACAGGAACCTGTTTATTCCTACTCTAACTTTGCCCACTAATCTCCCGTGCAGGACCTTATCAAAGGTTTTCTGAAAATCTATATACACTACATCCACTGGCACCCCTTCATCCATTTTACTTGTCACATCCTCAAAAAATTCCAGAAGATTAGTCAAGCAGGATTTCCCTTCATAAATCCATGTTGACTTGGACTAATCCTTTTACTGCTATCCAAATGCCCCATTATTACTTCTTTAATAATTGACTCCAGCATCTTCCCCACCACCGAAGTCAGTAATTCCCCCGTTTTCTCTCTCACTCCTTTCTTGAAAAGTGGGATAACATAAGCTATCCTCCAATCCACAGGAACTGATCCTGTTTCGAGGGTATGGGTCACACCGTGGTTATGGGGAGAAGGCAGGAGAAGGGGGTTGCGAGGGAAATAGATCAGCCATGATTGAATTAATCATCGTTGAAGACATTAGCGACGCAGAGGTGCCGGTTTCCAACGGCAACGGTGACGGACGCACCGCACATCTCTGTCCTCCAGTTCCTGCGGACTTCCGCCGCTGGGAGTGTAGGATTTTGGTGTGTGTGTGTGTTTTATCATCGTTCCTTACAATGCCTATGTGTGACAGTGATCGCAACTTCTACTGAAGTGTGGATGGCCGTTGGCTCGCTAGGAGCTCATCCGCCCTTTGACAGGTCTTGTTTTTGGTCCTGCTGGGGGTCCACAGCCCCCTCCTCACCCGGCAAACCAGGTGGGGGAGACGGTTTAGTCGCGACTATCCGACCATGGAGCGGGTAGCACGGGGTCACATGGTACCCGTGGCGGGGGGGAACTCCCCCCACCGACCTGACCACAGATTGAATGGCGGAGTAGAATTGACGGCCGAATTGACGTTCCTACAACTTCTGGACTTATGGATAAATGGGACTATCTTAGATGGAGCTTCTGGGCATGGGCATGTTGAGCTGAAGGGCATGTATCCGTGCTCTACCACTCTGTGACTCTACGATTCTCTGTAGGAAGAAGGAACTGCTTATGCTGGTTTACACAAAAGGACACAAAGTCACAAGTTCATGAATTCTAGGAGTTTAGAATTAGGCCAATTGGCCCATCAAGGTCTACTCCGCCATTCAATCGCGGCTGATCTCTGCCTCCTAATCCCATTTTCCTGCCTTCTCCCCGTAGCCCTTGGCACCCGTTCTAAGCTAGAGGTTGTCTCTCTCTGCGTTAAAAATATCCACTGATTTGGCCTCCACAGCCCTCTGTGGCAATGAGTTCCACAGATTACACTGCCCTCCATAAAGTTTGGGACAAAGACCCATCATTTATTTATTTGCTGCTGTACTCCACAATATTTATATATTTTGGTTTCACCATGTAGAAATTACAGCTGTGTTTATACATATTTCAGGGCACCATAATGCTTGGGACACAGCAATGTCATGTAAATGAAAGTAGTCATGTTTAGTATTTTGTTGCATATCCTTTGCATGCATTGACTGCTTGAAGTCTGTGATTCATGGACATCACCAGTTGCTGGGTGTCTTCTCTGGTGATGCTCAGTCAGGCCTGTATTGCAGCCATCTTTAGCTTTTGCTTGTTTTGGGGGCTAGTCCCCTTCAGTTTTCTCTTCAGCATATAAAAGGCATGCTCAATTGGGTTCAGATCGGGTAATTGACTTGCCATTCTATTTTTTGCGGCTAGCCAGTGGTTTGCACCCATCCATGTTCTCCAGAGATGCTGCCTGACCCGCTGAGTTACTCCAGCGCAGAGACTGTGACAGTCATTTGGAATGTGTATTTTACTTCGGAGTCACGTGAGTGACTTCATGAAGACCCCGCCAGCACGCATGCGCGACATATCGTCGACCGCATGCGAAGCGACAGGCAGGGAGGAGGGTCGCTCCTCCACCAGAACGGACCTGCAGGTAAGGTGTACTAACCTGAGGTCGGTTTTTCTTTTAGGGACTCTGTGCGACAGAGTACCCCACCAACGGGCTGCCTCGAGAGGCTGACTGCGGACCGCGGGACGCGGGTAGTCAGCGGCGGCAGAAACAGACCGGAGTCGGGCAAGCCCGTTGACCCAAGAGGGTCCGGGCTCACAGACTCGCCGTTCGCAGGCAGCGACGGCAGAGCGGCAGCCCGAGACTACACCGCAGCCCGCAGGATCACCGCGGGCTGAGGGCAACGCTACCCGGAAGTCGGGCAAGCCCGTTGACCCAGGAGGGTCCGGGCTCGGAGACTGCCATTCGTGGGTAGCGAAGGCAGAGCAGGAGCTCAGGCTCAACGCCGCAGGCCGCAGGATCACCGCGGGCTGACGGCAACGCTACCCGGTAGAGGTAGCGAAGACAGAGCCGGGGCCCCGACTCAAACGTAGGCGGCACAACGCCTGGAAGTGGAGACTTGCTGTTAGCGGCAGTCTATATCCCGCATAAGAGTCTGGTCACCATGGGAGCTTGGGGGGGGGGGGGGGGGGGGAGTGCGCACCTCCACCGGCAGCTTCAGAAAGGCCCTCAGGTAAGTTATACTAACCTTGAGTTGCTTAGTTTCTGTAGTAGACTTATTTGCTTATAGAAACGATGGACAGGAGACCAGAATGAAGGCATGGAAGCATGCCTCCAAGGGCCACGGGACTTCGGACAGGAGTCAGCGGCCACAATCCCCGGAGCTGCCCGCTACACCGGCAGCACCCGTACCACGGGCCGGGAAAAGAGCGCGCCGGGGCACCCAATACTCCACCGCTTCAGTCCGGCAGGACCCGACCTCAACCACAGCAGGCCAGGGCAACATAGGAGCCCGCGCGGGAGCATGGTAGGCAATAGACTCTCTCCACTTCAACCCGAACAGCACCGGGCCAGCGGTAAAAAAGGTGCGTAGACCTGTGCCTACCCTAGCACGTTCCATTTCTCTATTACAGGTCACCTTGAGAGGGCGGACCAGGGGAAAAAACCGCACCGAAATTGTGTAGCCCCGCTGCGGCGGCCGGGCATCGACTCACCACCGGCCCAGTCTGCCAGACCGCGGGGTCCGGGGTCGTACATACAAGTCGACTGTGGCCGTCCGCAGATAGCGGTTGGCAGAGACTTTGCGTCGCATCAGTCCCGTATGGACCGGGACTGGCGGCAAGCCCGCGCGGATGTCGGGGGAACGCTGACTGGCACCGAACTCCATCACCGCCGCAGTCGCACCAGACAGGCGGATACACCAGCAGGAGGTTGAGTACCCCGCAGGAGCGGCTGGCACCTGTTCCCGCATAGGTGTATTGCATAGCGTTGCTGTGCAATACACAATATGAAATAAACTGCTTTCGCATCCGCTCCATCCCGCCCAACTCTCAACCCAAAATTCGCGGGTTTGTGCAAAGCCCCTGCTACGCCGCCACGAGACAGTGTTCGGTGAAGATCTGCCAAAACAGGTAAAAAAACCTGGACGAGGAGGTTGATGAAACCACCATCCTCCAAGCAGGGCCACCGACTTCAGCGCAGGGGCAGCATCCCTACGCTACGTCTAACAGGCCTCAGGGTTCAACCCGACAGGGCAACCAGAACCTATCCACGGTCGCACCCTATCAACAAAAGCCTTTTTTAGGACGGGGCCCACAGCGAACCAGCGTGGAAGATGCACCAACCCCACATCCCAGCAAACACAGCCAAACATAAAAGCCCAGAACATCAAGGCCCGCCGGTAAACCATGGAGGTAAGGGGGTCTGGTTCTCTTGGGAGTGTTGCATGTATAACCTCACAAGTAGGAGGGAGGTTGCGTACATTCTGGGATGCATGGGGTTCTGATTGTCACTATCCCAGGGAACAAAGCAATAGACATAATAAGGACATGTAACAGCCTTGCGCCAGGAAACCGACTATTAGACATGCTGCTAAGGTGATTGGGAAACTTGTAGCTACATTCCAGCTGAACAATTTGGGCCATTACACTATCAAAACTTGCAAAGAGCAAAAAATCTCAGCATTAAAAACCAAATGCTGGACATTTTGACAGGCCTATGCAGCTGCCAAACAAGGCAAAAATTGAGCTACAATGGTGGATTAGCAATGTTTGTGATTGTTTTTAATCCCATCATTATATCAAACCCATCAGTCGTGTTACAAACCGACGCAAGCGCCCAGGGCTGGGGAGCTACCGACACCACTTGCAGTTGTGGCGGCAGATGGGATTTGCAAGAGTCCACTCTTCTTCAATTTACAAGGTATAAAACTATTTGGAAATGCTGGGAGCATGTCACGGGCTGCGGGCTTACTGCAACTAATCTGCATCATACGCATGTCCGTCTTCAAAATAAATAATTACCACTGTGGTGGCGTATTTAAACCATATGGGTGGTATCAAAGTCAATATCTTGTGATGAATTGGCAAATTTAATTTGGCTCTGGTGTATTGAAAGAAATATTGGGATATCAGCTACGTACCTTCCGGTTAAGCTCAATTACAGTGGCGGACACCAGGTCACGAGTATTTAATGCAACATCGAGTGGATGTTGAACCCCCCAATTATTTGCTAAAAATTATAGCCAAATATGGAACACCAGATATCGACCTCTTTTTGTCCAGGTTGAACCATCAGATACCAACATATGTCTCTTGGGAACCAGATCCTGGGGCAGTGGCGATGGACGCGTTCTCGCTACGTTGGGGGGAATGGGTTTCTATGCTTTCCCCTCCATTCTGCTTCATTAGTCGGGTATTGCAGAAAATTCAACTTGATTCTGCAACAGATATACTGATAATACCCGACTGGCCCACACAACCATGGTACCCGGTGGTCCTCAACATGATAAAAGAACCATGGGCACAGGTTACCAAATGCCCGAATTTGGTGACCAATCCCATAACAGGGGAATATCATCCGTGCCATGGTCATCTGAACCTGTTGGCTTGCAGGTTCTGAAGAGGCCACTACTGGATTTCGGGCTGTCATCAAAAACCATGGACATCATAACAGCATCGTGCAGAGAGTCCACTAGGAAGCAGTACCTCACCCACATCAGGAAATGGGAGGCCTTCTGTAGTCGGACCAAGACCACCTACAACTCTGCTACGATCTCCAATGTGCTGGAATTCCTCGCGGGCCTTTATTATGATGGCCCTCAGTTACAGTGCCATAAACAGCGCCAGGAGTGCACTGTCATCCTATCTCAACATTGGCGTGAGATCTCAGCAGCTGGTATCCAAACTATGAGGTTGTACATTCAATTCCAACCCTCCCCGACCACGATATTATATTACCTGGGATATAGGGGTGGTGTTGACCCTACTCAGGAGCTGGTCGCCTATGACGGATTTACCACTGGACAAACTCACCTTCAAAGTGGTGATGTTAATGGCAGTGACCACAGCACAACGGGTCCAGACTCTACAGAAACTAAAACTGGATAGAATGGTCTCGACCCCCAATAAAATGACTTTCTTTATAGATGTAACTTAAACAACACAGACCTGGAACTACAGGACTGAAATTGGAATTCCTAGCATACACCATTGATGTAAGACTCTGTATAGCCACCTATATCCGACATTATATTAATGTCACACAAACCATCAGGAATATGGAGACGGGTCTGTTTATCAGCCATGAAAACCCACATCACAGGGTGACGGTGCAGACTATCTCCAGGTGGCTCAGGGTGGTATTCGGTTCAGCAGGTAAGACACTAACATTATTAAATCTCATTCTACCAGGGCTGCATCCACATCAGCGGCGAGGACCATGGAGGTACCCATGGATCATGTCATCGCAACAGTGGGCTGGGCCAGTGAAACTACATATCAGCGTTTTTATAATAAGCCTGTGGCCGCTCCCGAAACGTTTGTGGAGTCAGTTTTAAGTGCTGTTCCCTAAACATTTATCCCCGAGTCAGGGGTTTATTGTTTGTATTAACAAATACGTTATTATTTTTCAGCTTGTTCAAGTCTGAAATATGTTAACACACTTCCTCCATCAGTAATTACGGCAGTGTGTGAGCATGGACGTGGTCCAGGGCATGGAATCACAGAGCTTTGAAATCTTCACGAAGTCACTCACGTGACTCCGAAGTAAAATAGTAAGATTAAACGAGAACTTACCAGTGTGAAGTTTGATCCTTATTTTATGAGGAGTTACGATGAGGAATTTCGTGCCCTCCGCTCCCAATCCTCTATCATAAGGTCAACTGGTATATTAGAGTCTCTTAAATCTTACTATCTTTAGTCATTGTTGTTATCTGTCATTCCACACCGCTGCTTTGAAGAATGTCGCGCATGCGTGCTGGCGGGGTCTTCACGAAATCCCTCATCGCAACTCCTCATAAAATAAGGATCAAACTTCAAACTGGTAAGTTCTCGTTTAATCTTACTATTTTACCAGTATCAGGAGATGGTATAAGATTCCTGTTGTGACGTGCTATAATTGATTGTGCATCTGGAGAGTAGCTGCACCTGTTAACGTACCTGCAACTTTTACAGTTTATTCTGAAAGCCATGATTTATCGTCCTTTGTGTGGTGAAGGATAACTTGCTTACTCAGAGAATATTACAAAACACTGTTCCACCGCAATTTCCCAATTGCTAGTTTAAATTCAATTTGGTTCAGTTTAGAGGTGCAGTGCAGAAACAGGCCCTTCGGCCCACTGAGTCCATGCTGGCCAGCGATCACCCTATGCACACTAATTGTACAACTCACTGAAGCCAATTAACCTGAAAGCTACAGACCAAGACAGTAGTTCAGGACTGCTCTCTAGTTGTGGTCGGATGGCTCAGTCGCCTGCTAACGGCTGGGAAGAATCCCGTCTTAGAATTTGTGTTAATCGGAGAAAACCCACGCAGGTCACGGGGAGAAGGTACAAACTCTGTACAGACAGCACCCGTAGTCGGGGTGGAACCCGGGTCTCCGGCGCTGTGAGGTGGCAGCTCCACCGCTGCGCCACCGTGCCGCCCTGTTGAAGGTTATTGTTTAAAAAAAATCCCGAAAAACCCTGTTAAGTCTCGCCGACCAAGGAGAACACAGGCGTGGCCAAAACAGGTGTGTGTACTGCCTAAACACCTCGGTGTATCTTGCATGCAATGTGTTTCCAAAACCCAGGACCCAAAGCAGGGAAGAGAGGATGATAAAAATTGCATTTGGCAGAGCAGAGAAGTCTAGGGGTCACTTTCTCCGGCTGTTTATATTCGCAGTAACCATATGGTCGCATTCAAAGTCATAGAGTCATGCAGCGTGGAAACCCTACAATAGACAATAGACAATAGGTGCAGGAGTAGGCTATTTGGCCCTTCGAGCCAGCACCGCCATTCAATGTGATCATGGCTGATCATCCACAATCAGTACCGCGTTCCTGCCTTCTCCCCATATCCCCTGACTCTGCTATTTTTAAGAGCCCTGTCTAGCTCTCTCTTGAAAGCATCCAGAGAACCGGCCTCCACCGCCCTCTGAGGCAGAGAATTCCACAGACTCACCACTCTCTGTGAGAAAAGGTGTTTCCTCGTCTCCATTCGAAATAGCTGCCTGCGTTTGGCCCATATCCCTCCAAACCTGTCCAATCCATGTACCTGTCTAGTAATGGGCCTGTCCCACCTATGCCCCTGTCCCACTTAGGAAACCTGAATGGAAGCCTCTGGAGACTTTGTGCCCCACCCAAGGTTTCCGGGCGGTTCCCGGAGGTGTTTGTCAGTCTCCCTGATGGTCGAAAGTGGTTTCCGTTTTAAAAATCGGTAATTTTTTAGTCGAAGCCGGTTGCGATGCAAGTTGAAGGTGGTTGCCCGAGGACAAAAACATCTGGGAACCGCACGGAAACCTTGGGTGGGGCGCAAAGTCTCCAGAGGTTTCCGTTCAGGTTTCCTAAGTGGGACAGGGGCATAAGTGGGACAGGGGCATTAGGGGACTGCCAGGAACTAGTTTTAATGGAATTCACCTACAACACCTGGCGACAATCTACGATAACACCTACGTCAACTTAGTAACTTGGTACAGAAGTGTGAAAACGCACACCTCCAGATTCAGGAGCAGTTTCTTCCCAGCTGTTATCAGTCAACTGAACCATCCTACCACCAACTAGAGAGTGGTCCCAAACTACTATCTACCTCATTGGTGACCCTCGGAGTATCCTTGATCGGACTTTGCTGGCTTTACCTTGCACTGAACGTTATTCCCTTATCATGTATCTACACACTGTAAACAGCTCGAGTGTCTTTCTGCTGACTGGAGAGCACGCAACAAAAGCTTTTCACTGTGCCTCGGTACACGTGACAATAAGTAAGTGAGTTTATTGACCAAGTATTCACATACAAGGAATTTGCCTTGGTGCTCCGCCCGCAAGTAACAACATGACATACAGTGACAGTTACGCTAAACAGTTACTCTAATAAGCTAAACTAAATTAAATTGAGATAAAGAAGGCTCTCGACCTGAAACGTCACCCCTTCCTTCTCTCCGGAGATGCTGCCTGTTCCGCTGAGTTACTCCAGCTTTTTGTGTCTGTCTTTGAAGAAGCAGCTTACAGCATTATCGGGCAGGGAGGAACTGCAGGTGCTGGTTTAAACCGAAGATAGACACAAAATGCTGGAGTAACTCAGCGGGTCAGGCAGCATCTCTGGAGTAAAGGAATAGGTGACGTTTCGGGTCGAGAAGTCACCTATACCTTCTCTCCAGCGATGCTGTCTGACCCGCTGAGTTACTCCAGCATTTTGTGTCTATCGTACAACATTTTTTGTCAGGAGCGAGGGAGGATATATTGGGAGCAGTTGTTATTGAGTCCTCGTCTGACATGTGGAAGTTATTTAAAGACCAGCCGATCATATTTCAGGATCGCTATGTTCCAGTAAGGAGGAGGGATAAGGATAGCAAGGTTAGGGAACTTCGATGATGTAAGGGGTTGTGGATTTGGACAGGAAGGGGAAGGAGTTTTACGTTTAAGATCCCAGGAATAAGTGGTTAACTGATGATGAGCGTTTGTCGGTGCTGGGCCTGTTCTCGCTGGAGTTTAGAAGGACGAGGGGGGACCTCATTGAAACTTACCGAATAGTGAAAGTCCTGGATGGAGTGGATGTGGAGAGGATGTTTCCACTAGTGGGAGAGTCTAGGACTAGAGGTCATAGCCTCAGAATTAAAGGACGTTCCTTTAGGAAGGAGCTGAGAAGGCATTTCTTTAGTCAGAGGGTGGTGAATCTGTGGAATTCTGTGCCACAGAAGGCTGTGGAGGCCAAGTCAGTGGATATTTTTAAGGCAGAGATAGATAGATTCTTGTATGGTGTCAGAGGTTATGGGGAGAAGGCAGGAGAATGGGATTAGGATGGAGAGATAGATCAGCCATGATTGAATGGCGGAGTAGACTTGATGGGCCGAGCGGCCTAATTCTGCTCCTATCACCTATGACCTTACGACCTTATGTTAAATTTAGGAAGATGAAATCAGAGAGGCTTTTGAGGAATTGGCTTGGTGTAAATGTAACTTGTCCCCAGTGTGTGTAGGATAGTGTTAGTGTGCGGGGTCTTCGCTGGTCGGCGAGGACCCGGTCGGCTGAAGTGCCCGTTTCCGCGCTGTTTAAACTAAACTAAAGGTGACGTTTGGAGTTGGTGCCTTTCTTCAGGCTTTCAGTCCTGGGCCTCCCCCACTGTCAGAGTGAGGAGCGACGCAACAAATTGGAGGAATTTCAATGTCTATGCCGAAGATTGGCACAAAGTAAAGTCAATTTTATACGTCACATGCACCCGAAGGTGCAGTGAAATGAATTTGCCAGCAGCGATACACTTGGAAAGAACGCACGATGCACAATAAGACTTAACACAAACATCCACCACAGCATTCTTCACTGTGGTGGAAGGCGACAAAGTTCAGCCAGTCCTCCTCCTTTGCAAAATGTACAAAATGCTGGAGTAACTCAGCGGGACAGGCGGCGTCTCTGGAGGGAAGGAATGGGTCACGCTTCGGGACCCGAAACGTCGCCCATTCCTTCTCTCCAGAGATGCCCCCAGTCCCGCTGAGTCGCTCCAGTTTTTTTGTGTCTACCCTCTGTACTGTTCTATGTTCCATGTGCCTGCAATAAACTCACCGAGCCTCTGGTTTGTTTTGCAGTTCGCCATGTTTATCACCATTCACAAACACTACACTCTGGAGGAGTGGAAGGCTTTTGCGGCATCTCACCCTGAATGCCTTGAGGTATGTTATTCTTGAGAATATTCGGCGGTATAGCCTGATGGCTGCGGGGAAGAAGCTGCTCCTGAACCTGGACGTTACAGTTTTCAGGCTCCTGTACCTTCTTCCCCGATGGCAGGGGTGAGATGAGAGCGTGGCCAGCGTGGTGTAGCTCTCTGATGATGCTGGCTGCCTTTTTGAGGCAGCGACTCCTGTAGATCCCTTTGATGGTGGGGAGGTCAGTACTTGTGATGCAACATAGAAACATAGAAAACAGCTGCAGGAGTAGGCCATTCAGAGCCAGCACCGCCATTCAATATGATCACCCAAAATCAGTCCCTAATTCCTGCTTTTTCCCCATATCCCTTGATTCCCTTAGCCCTAAGAGCTAAATCTAACTCTCTCTTGAATACATCCAGCGAATTGGCCTCCACTGCCTTCTGTGGCAGAGAATTGCACAGATTCACAACTCTCTGGGTGGAAAAGTTTTTCCTTGTCTCAGAGCTAAATGGCCGACCCCCTTATTCTTAAACTGTGTGACCCCTGGTTCTGGAGTCCCCCAACATCGGGAACATTTTTCCTGCATCTCGACTGTCCAATCCTTTAAGAATTTTGAATGTTTCTGCAACATCCCCTCTCAACCTTCTGAATTCCGGCGAATACAAGCCCAGTCGACCCATTCTTTCATCGTATGTCAGTCTTGCCGTCCCGGGAATTAACCTGGTGAACCGACGCTGCACTCCCTCAATAGCTCCTCTTCTTCTTGCGTGTGGCGTGCTCAGCCTACAGTTGCAGGAGAACTTGTTCTATTTGATCTTATTTGATTGTGCACGCCGGGTTGATTGCATTCGTCGAAACAGGGCGGACCACGTGAAGGTTGCAATCTCCTCAATAGCAAGAAGGTCGTATAGCAACAGCAAGAAGTTCACCGCTTGCCGATAGATTAGTTCACCGTAGATATATCCTGGGGTAAAAAGCTGTGCTAGAGGGCATAGCTTTGGTACAAGGTTAATTGCCGGGATGGCGGGACTGTCATATGCTGAGAGAATGGAGCAGCTGGGCTTGTACACTCTGGAGTTTAGAAGGATGAGAGGACCCCTCATTGAAACATATAAGATTGTCAAGGGTTAGGACACACTAGAGGCAGAAAACATGTTCCCGATGTTGCCCACCAGTCCAGAACCAGGGGCCACAGTTTAAGAATAAGGAGTAAGCCATTTAGAACGGAGACGAGAAAACACTTTTTCTCACAGAGACTGGTGAGTCTGTGGAATTCTCTGCCTCAGAGGGCGGTGGAGGCCGGTTCTCTGGATGCTTTCAAGAGGGAGCTAGATAGGGCTCTTAAAGATAGCGGAGTCGGGGGATATGGGGAGAAGGCAGGAACGGGGTACTGATTGGGGATGATCAGCCTTGATCACATTGAATGGCGGTGCTGGCTCGAAGGGCCAAATGCACCTATTGTCTATTGTCTATTGTTTAAGGTGAGAGGGGGCAAAGTATAAAGGAGATGCGCGGGGCAGGTTATGTACGTGTGCCTGGCCCGCTGTCGTGGGTGGCGGTGGAGGCAGATGTACACGTGCCTAGGGTATAGATGTTGCAAACCCGTCCGTGAAAAATCCGTGGATACACTAGACGCAAGAGGAGAATTGGAGTGGCCTTGAGGCATAGATAGGGTAGACAGTCAGAACGTATTTTCCCCAGGGTGGAAATGTCCACCGCTAGAGGGCGCAGCTTTAAGGTAAGAGGGGCAAAGTTTAAGGAGATGTGCGGTGAAAGGTCTTATACACAGAGGGTGGTGGGGCCTGGAACGCACAGCTAGAAGCAGGAATGTTACAAAATTTTGAGATTTAAAAAATCAAGTCTGCAATTTATCCCATCAGATAAAGCATAAAAGGATGTTTAATTTGACACCGATTTCACTTTCATATCTTCAGTATTAAAAAAGTGATGGCCATTTTCATACTCGGAAATTAGCATCTTGTTCCCTATTGCTTTTCCATTGACTTAACACAAAAGCTGTGATCGAGGACAGTCAAAAGCCTATAACCTTCTTAAAAATTAAGAGAACCAAAATAAATTTTACTTGGATGACCTGAAATTAAAGCATATGAGTAGTTAGTTACCTAATTGTAGCTAATTACAAAATTCAATTACTAGATCTAAACATCTATCCATTTCTTAAGAAAAGGTTAACATTTTTAAATAGCCCAAGTGTCCAAATAACATTCACATAGAATTCACAATATAACATGATTTTTAAATCTCATTGTCATGAATTTATAGGCCAAATGGAAGGAATTTAGTGTTTAATTCCCGTAAATTAATGGGCATTTTAATCATCTTTCGAGTGGGTTTTTGTGGAACGAGATCGATTGGAAGGTTGTGGTTTGCGGTGAATTTGAACCCCATATCGGCAGGAAAAACGCTGCCGGTTCGTATGGGGCAAAAATCACATTTTCGCCAATGAAATGTTGATTAGTCATCCTAAGAAGCAAGTTTATATGTAAAATACACGACTTACATTATGTTTTGTCCCCTACGTGAGATCCGTCCCGTTGTCGGCATTGACGGGGTTAGAAGTAGCTTTTTATTTTATTCCAGCGATTAAATTGTCCCGCGATTTTTTTTAAAAAAGCATCCGAGAACGAAAGTCGGAACGATTATTCTGCAGCAGCTGGCGGGCCGAGAAAATATATCTCAGGCAGGAGAAATCGGCATTTTAATCCCGCCCGCCCCCCCACCCCCCTCAAAGGCACCAAAGTCGTACACACGGCCAGTGGCAGAACTGCAGCGCCGCTGAAGGTACGTTTTATAACATACCTACTAGAAGTGGTGGTGGAGGCAGATAGTGGCGTTTTAGAAAAGCAGGTGGATAATAGACATTAGGTGCAGGAGTAGACCATTCGGCCCTTCGAGCCAGCACCATCCACTCTGGACATGCAGGGATGTGGATTACGTGCAGGCGGATAAACATGGGTTTTCCCCGGGATCTTCCTCCCACAATCCCAAGCCCTACAGGTTTGTAGGTTAATTGGCTTGTACAATTGCAAAATTGCCCCGGGTGTGCGTGGAATAGTGTTAACGTGCGGAGATCGCTGGTCGCGCGGACCCGGACGGCCTGTTTCCCCGCCGTGTCTCTAAACTATGGCCCGGTGATGCAGCGGTGGAGCTAGTGTCTCACAGCGCCAGAGACCCGCGTTCGATCCCGACTACGGGTGCTGTCCGTGCGGAGTTTGTACGTTCTCCCCGTGACCGCGTGGGTTTTCCCCGGGTGCTCAGGTTTCCTTCCCATGCTCAGGAGACGTGCAGGTTCACCTGCACCTCCTCCAACCAGTCGTTCCAGGTCCGACAGAGATCCACCTGCACCTCCTCCAACCTCATCTACTGCATCCACTCCTCTAGATGCCAGCACCGCACTGACGAACATAGATGTTCCCCCCCCACTGACGAGCACCAGGCCACCATCTCGAGCACCATAACCGACTTCATCAGCTCCGGCTCCCTACCCCCCCGAGCCTCCGACCTCATCGTTTCCCAGCCCCGCACGGCCCGATTTTACCTTCTCCCCAAAATCCACAAACCCGTCTGCCCTGGCAGACCCATTGTCTCTGCCTGTTCGTGCCCCACCGAACACATTTCCACATACCTTGACGCCATCCTATCCCCCTTAGTTAAATCCCTCCCCACCTATGTTCAAGACACCTCAGACACTCTCCGTCGGCTCCGTGCATTCCATTCTCCAGGCCCCCATCCTCTCATCTTTACCATGGACGTCCAGTCACTCTACACCTCCATCCCCCACCAGGACGGTCTCAAAGCCCTCCGGTTCTTCCTCGACCAGAGGAGCAACCCATACCCGTCCACTGACACCCTCCTCCGCCTAGCAGAGTTGGTCCTCACCCTCAATAACTTCTCTTTTGACTCCTCCCATTTCCTCCAAACACAAGGCGTAGCTATGGGCACACGCATGGGCCCCAGCTACGCTTGCCTCTTTGTTGGGTACGTCGAACAATCCTTGTTCTCGGCGTACCAGGGCCCATCCCCGACCTCTACCTCCGTTACATCGACGACTGCTTTGGTGTCACCTCCTGCACTCACACACAACTGACTGACTTCATTCATTTCACCACCAACTTCCATCCGGCACTCAAATACACTTGGACCATTTCCGACATTTCCCTACCATTCCTTGACCTCACCATCTCTATTGCAGGTGATACACTCCTGACCGACATTACACTACAAACCAACTGACTCCCACAGCTACCTGGACTACTCTTCCTCCCACCCTGCTTCCTGTAAGGACTCCATCCCCTATTCCCAATTCCTCCGTCCACGCCGCATCTGCTCCCAGGATGAGGTGTTCCACACCAGATCATCACAAATGTCCTCATTCTACAGAGAACGGGGATTCCCCTCCCCCACTATAGATGAGGCTCGCACCAGGGTCTCCTCCATACCCCGCAACACTGCCCTCGCTCCCCATTCCCCCGCTCACAAACAGGGCAGAGTCCCCTGGTCCTCACCTTTCACCCCACCAGCCGGCAAATACAACACATAGTCCTCCGCCAGTTTCGCCACCTCCAACGTGACCCCTCCACTCGCCACATCTTCCCATCTCCCTCCCTGTCTGCCGTCTGCAAAGACCGCTCCCTCCGCAACTCCCTTGTCAATTCTTCCCTTCCCTCCCGCTCTACCCCTTCCCCGGGCACTTTCCCTTGCGACCGCAAGAAATGCTACACTTGTCCCTTCACCTCCCCCCTCCACTCCTTTCAGGGACCCAAGCAGTCCTTCCAGGTCCGACAGAGGTTCACCTGCACCTCCTCCAACCTCATCTACTGCATCCGCTGCTCCAGATGCCAGATGATCTATATCGGTGAGACCAAGCGGAGGCTTGGCGATCGTTTCGCCGAACACCTCCGCTCGGTCCGCAATAACCAAGCCGACCTCCCGGTGGCTCAGCACTTCAACTCCCCCTCCCATTCCACATCCGACCTCTCGGTCCTGGGCCTCCTCCACGGCCAGAGTGAGCAACACCGCAAGCTGGAGGAACAGCACCTCATATTCCTTGGGGAGTCTGCATCCTCTGGGCTAGAACATTGAATTTTCTCAATTCTATTAACCCTTGCTGTCTCCTCCCCTTCCCACCTCTCCCTCAGCCCTCGGGCCCTGGCATTCCCTCTATCTCTATCTCTCCCCCACCCTAGTCGCACCAGCTTCTCATTTTCACACCACAAACAGCTTACAATGGCTTGATCCCTTTATCATCGATACTTTTTTGCATATCTTTCACTCATTGTTCTTTATCTCTCCACATCACCGTCTATATCTCTCGTTTCCCTGATCCCTGACCAGTCTGAAGAACTCGATCCGAAACGTTGCCTATATCCTTCGCTCCTTAGATGCTGCTGCACCCGCTGAGTTTCTCCAGCCTTTTGTGTACCCTGCCTACTTTCAATGACTGGTGTACCATGACACCCAGGTCTCGCTGCATCTCCCCTTTTCCTAATCGGCCACCATTCAGATAATAGTCTACTTTTGCCACCAAAGTGGATGGCCTCGCATTTATCAACATTATACTGCATCTGCCATGCATTTGCCCACTCACCCAACCTATCCAAGTCACCTTGCAGCCTCCTAACATCCTCCTCACACCTAATACTACCCCCCAGCTTAGTGTCATCCGCAAACTTGGAGATGTTGCATTCAATTCCCTCGTCCAGATCATTAATGTATATTGTAAATAGCTGGGGTCCCAGCACTGAGCCTTGCGGTACCCCACTAGTCACTGCCTGCCATTGTGAAAAGGACCTGTTTACTCCTACTCTTTGCTTCCTGTCTGCCTTTGGTGCTGTGTCTCTAAACTAAACTAAACAAGTGTGTGTAGGATAGTGCTCGTGTGTGGGGATCGCTGGTCAGCGTGGGCCGAAGGGCCTGTTTCCGCTCTGCATCTCTCAACTAAAAAAATTTGGTCCTGGCACCGTGTCCAGCACTGACATTGTGGGCCGAAGGGCCTGTTCCTGTGCCGTGCTGCGTTCCACGTTGAATGGATTCTCTGCCTTTCTGCTCACCTCTCTCTCTCTCTCTCTCTGTCCCTCCCTCCCTCCTTCTCTCCCTCCCTCTCTCCCTCCCTCTCTCCCTCCCTCTCTCTCTCTCTCTCTCTCGTCAGCACATGGCTGTCAGCTCGGGTACAAGCCAGGCAGACTTGGAAAAGCTGTGCCAGATCCTGGAGTCTATTCCAGCCATCAACTACATCTGCCTCGACGTTGCTAACGGTTACTCCGAGTACTTTGTGGAATCTGTCAAAACTGTTCGGTCCAAGTTCCCAAAACACACCATCATGGTAAGTCTACAGTTGTGTACAGTTTTTGGTCCCCTAATTTGAGGAAGGACATTCTTGCTATTGAGGGAGTGCAGCGTAGGTTTACAAGGTTAATTCCCGGGATGGCGGGACTGTCATATGCTGAGAGAATGGAGCGGCTGGGCTTGTACACTCTGGAGTTTAGAAGGATGAGAGGTGATCTCATTGAAACATATAAGATTGTTAAGGGTTTGAACACGCTAGAGGCAGGAAACATGTTCCCGATGTTGGGGGAGTCCAGAATTCTCTGCCTCAGAGGGCGGTGGAGGCGGGTTCTCTGGATGCTTTCGGGAGAGAGATAGATAGGGCTCTTAAAAATAGCGGAGTCAGGGGATATGGGGAGTAGGCAGGAACGGGGTACTGATTGGGGATGATCAGCCATGATCACATTGAATGGCGGTGCTGGCTCGAAGGGCCGAATGGCCTACTCCTGCACCTATTGTCTGTTGGTTCCATTTATAATTCAGTGCAAACTTGATGTGTGCTTCAGTGAAGGGTTCTGGTTGTGACGGATTGTATTTTGTGGAGGGAAGGGGTGCCTTGGTGGCCCATCGCCCAGGGCAACGGAAGATAGGGCTCTTGAAGATAGCGGAGTCAGGGGATATGGGGAGAAGGCAGGAACGGGGTACTGATTGGGGATGATCAGCCATGATCACATTGAATGGCGGTGCTGGCTCGAAGGGCCAAATGGCCTACTCCTGCACCTATTGTCTATTGTCTGTTGTACGCTCCAGAGAATGCTCCTTTGTATTAAGCCATGAGTGATCGGAGCAGAATCAGGCCATTTGGCCCATCAAGGAGCTAAGATCTCGGGTGCGTTTTGAACTTGCTGACTTTGGGATGTGGCAACCTGCCATTGTGCTCTCCAGTATGGAGATCAGCGGCACGGTGGAGTTGCTGCCTCACAGCGGCAGAGACCCGGGTGGCATCCTGACTACGGGTGCTGTCTGTACGGAGTTTGCACGTTCTCCCCGTGACCTGCGTGGGTTTTTCTCCGGCTGCTCCGGTTTCCTCCCACGCTCCACATACGTGCAGACTTGCAGGTGAATTGGCTTCTGTAAATTGTCCCTCATGGCAAGAGTTCTTTAGTCAGAGGGCGGTGAATCTGTGGGATTCATTGCCACAGACGGCTGTGGAGGCCAAGTCAGTGGATACTTTTAAGGCAGAGATAGATAGATTTTTGACTATTGCAGGTGTCGGGGGTTATGGGGAGAAGGCAGGAGAATGGGGTTGAGAGGGAGAGATAGATCAGCCATGACTGAATGGCGGAATAGACTTGATGGGCCGAACGGCCTAATTCTGTCTCTCAAACTTGGTGTGTAGGATAGTGCGAGTGCACGGGGCGATCGCTGGTCGGCAAGGACTCAGTAGGCCGAAAGGCCTGTTTCTGCGCTGTGTCTCTAAATCTGAAGGCTAAAGTCACAAAAATAGCCTCTTCCCACAAGCCGAGTTTCCAAATTCTGGGAATTTGGCAACTGGAAAGTTGGAGGAGATGTCGGGAAGTTTCAAAGACTTGCCAAGCTTCAAACCTGGCACAAGTCGTAGGAGACGTGGGTGAGGCCGCACTGTGTTCGGTTTTGGTCGCCCTCCCTTAGGAAAGGTGTTGTTAAGGTGGAAAGTGTGGAGATGACGAGGACGTTGCCAGGACTCGAGGGAATAAGTTTAGAGACACAGTGTGGAAACTTGTCCTTCGGCCCACCCAGAGAACGTACAAACCCCGTACAGACAGCGCCCGCAGTCAGGATCGAACCCGGGTCTCTGTCCCTAGTGCGTAGGATAGAACTAGTGTACTGGGAGCGCTGGTCGGCACGAACTCAGTGGGGCGAAGGGCCTGTTTCCGTGCTGTACCGCTAAACTAAACAAAACTAAACAGATCAGGCAGTATCGTTAGAAGGGTATGGATAGGCGATGTTTCGAGTCGAAACACCCCAGAACGTCACCCATTCCTTCTCTCCAGAGATGCTGCCTGTCCCGCTGAGTTACTCCAGCTCTTTGTGTCCATCTTCAGTTTAAACCAGCATCTGCAGTTCCTTCCTACACAATCCCCGAGGGGTCAACTCTGGGCAAGGATTGGCATTGTCGCACCTGAGGTAAGGTTGTGGGATCAGGTCAACCTCCCAAATCTTGAGGGGCAAAAGGAAAAACAGGCTAGACAGTCCACAGCCATTCCTGCTTTAGTTCAGTTTATTGTCACGTGTACCGAGGTACAGTGAAAAGCGTTGTTGCGCGCTAACCAGTCAGCGGAAAGACAATACATGATTACAATCGAGCCGTCCACAGTGCACAGATACAGGATAAGGGAATAATGTTTAGTGCCAGGAAAAGCCAGTAAAATCCAATCAAGGATAGTCCAATAATATTTCAGCACCGCTCTCTGGTTGTGGTAGGATGGTTCAGTTGCCTGATAACAGCTGGGAAGAAACTGTCCCTGAATCTGGAGGTGTGCGTTTTCACACGTCTGTACCTTTTGCCCGATGGGGGAGGGGAGAAGAGGGAGTGGCCGGGGGTGCGACTGGGCCTTGATGATGCTGCTGGCCTTGCCGAGGCAGCGTGAGGTGTAGATGGAGTCGATGGAAGGGAGATTGGTTTGTGTGATGGTCTGGGCTAAGAGAGATTCTGAGAGTATCGCTGAGTTACTGTCTTTGCCTTCGTTCGTTCACTTGTGTGTCAGACGATGTAGCTCGCCGGTAGACAAAAGTGCTGGAGAAACTCAGCGGGTGAGGCAGCATCTATGGAGCGAAGGAAACAGGCAACGTTTCGGGCCGATACCCTTCTTCAGACTGATGCGGGGGGGGGGGGGGGGGGATGCAGGAAGAAGAAAGGAAGAGGAGCCAGAGAGCTGAGAAGGGGAGGAGACAGCAAGGGCTACCGGAAATTGGAGAAGTCAATGTTTATGCCACTGGGGTGCAAACTGCCCAAGCGGATTATGAGGCGCTGCTCCTCCAGTTTCCGGTGGTGCTCACTCTGGGCATGGAGGAGGCCCAAGACAGAAAGGTCGGATTGGGAACGGGAGGGGGAGTTGAAGTGCTG
>CM069132.1:154769032-154886532 GCA_035221665.1 Okamejei kenojei
CCACAAGCCGCTGTGGAGGCCATGGTAATGGATATTTTTGAGGCAGAGATTGACAGATTCTTCATTAGTAGGGGTGTCAGGGGTTATGGGGAGAAGGCAGGAGAATGGGGTTGAGACAGAAAGATCGATCAGCCAAGATTGAGTGGCGGAGTAGACTTGATTCTGCTCCTAGAACTTGCCCACATGACAGATATGTGGATACGTGAGTTAGATCTAGCTCTTAGGGCTAATGGAATCAAGGGATATGGACAGAAAGCAGGAACGGGGGACTGATTCTGGATGATCAGCCACGATCACATTGAATGGCGGTGCTGGCTCGAAGGGCCGATTGGCCTACTCCTGCGCCTATTTTCTACATTTCTATGTTTCTATGATAGGAAAGGCATCGCGGGATATGCGCAAACATAGACAAATGGGGACTCAGGAGGGCCATTTTGGTTAGCATGGACAGGTTGGGCAGAATGGCCTGTTTCCATGCTATTCTACTGCATCGCAAGCTCCCCGAGACATTTCTCTATTAGTAGAATATTGCATCAGGGGGAGGCATTAACAGCCTTGCCACAAAATGGTTCAGTTTCTGTTCAGTTTATTGTCACGGGTACCGAGGTACGGTGAAAAGCTTTCGTTGCGTGCTAACCAGTCAGCGGAAAGACAATGCATGATTACAGTCGAGCCGTCCACAGTGCACAGATTAAGCAAGACATGTTGCTGCAGGAGTGGAGATTTAAGAGTGTGGAACGATTGGAATAATTGATTGTAATTCGGCTTCTGTGGCGAGCACGCAAATGGTCGCCTGGGCTGGGCGCCATCTTGGTAATAACGTTCAGTGCAATGTAGAGCCAGCAACGTACTATCAAGGATAGTCCGAGCGTCACCAATGAGGTAGATAGTAGTTCAGGACCGCTCTCTGGTTGTGGTGGGATGGTTCAGTTGCCTGATAACAGCTGGGAAGAAACTGTCCCTGAATCTGGAGGTGTGCGTTTTCACACTTCTGTACCTCTTGCCCGATGGGAGAGGGCAGAAGAGGGAGTGACCGGGGTGCGACTGGTCCTTGATGATACTGCTGGCCTTGCCGAGGCAGCGTGAGGTGTAGATGGAGTCGATGGAAGGGAGACAAAGGTAGACAAAAATGCTAGCGAAACTCAGCGAGTGAGGCGGCATCAATGGAGCGAAGGAATAGGTGACGTTTCGGGTCGAAACCCTTCTTCAATGGCAGGGAGGTTGGTTTGTGTGACGGTCTGGGCTGCGTTCGCAACTCTCTATAATTTCTGGCGGTCTCGGATGGAGCTGTTCCCAACATAAAACAGTTTGCGGGAGTTGATAATTTTGTAGAACGATTACCAAAGCGGTTCACTTTCCGCTTGTGTGGATTGGAATCAAATGCTTGCTAATTGCTAACTGTTTTTTTCTTTTTACTTAAGGATGGAGGCTGCAGCTGTCCTGGTGATGTTGCCAAAGCATTCGGTAATGATTGAATCCAATCTCTCATGAATATATTGCAACTAAG
Source organism: Okamejei kenojei (assembly GCA_035221665.1). Taxonomy (NCBI): domain Eukaryota; kingdom Metazoa; phylum Chordata; class Chondrichthyes; order Rajiformes; family Rajidae; genus Okamejei; species Okamejei kenojei. Next base: position 154,770,540 of record CM069132.1, read on the forward strand.
TGTTCTAATTCACTTTGTCAGTGGCGTTGCAAATATGAACACGGTTTGTGCAGGAAGGAACTGCAGGTGCTGGTTTACACCGAAGATTGACACAAAATGCTGGAGTAACTCAGCGGGACAGGCAGCATCTCTGGAGAGAAGGAACGGGTGACGTTTCGGGTCGAGACCCTTCTTCAGACTGAGAGTCAGGGGAGAGGGCGGCTGGAGTTTTGGAAGGATAAGGTGTGAAAAGGACAGATCAAAGCAGACGGAAATGTAGAACGGTTCATTGTTGGATGAGGGGAAGGTGACAACGGGGTGTACAAACAGTAAAATTAATCAGGAGGACGGTGGAACCAGTCGGAGGGACGGAGAGAGGGGGAAAGCGCAGGGTTACTTGAAGTTCGAGAAACAGGTCAAGTCACTTTTATTTCTATAGTACATTTAAAAAACAACTCTCGTTGGCCAAAGTGCTTTACATTGGTATAAGAATAGTGTAACAAACAACAGTGGTTCATAGATTAAATACAAACATCACTACATACATATAGCCCTCGCTCAGAGGACGTCAAGAAAGGCTTGAGAGTAAAGATGAGTTTTTAGTCTCGACTTAAAGGAGTCGATGGAGGGGGCAGTTCTGATGGGAAGAGGGATGCTGTTCCACAGTCTAGGAGCTGCAACCGCAAAGGCGCGGTCGGTCACCCCTGAGCTTATGCCTGGACCGCGGGATGTTCAGCAACCCCAAGCCGGCCGGTCTGAGGGACCTGGAGGTGGTGTGGTGGGTGGGCAGACTTTTGATGTAGGTGGGGGCAAGCCCGTTAAGGGCTTTGTAGACATAAAGGAGGATCTTGAAATTTATTCGGAACCGCACAGGGAGCCAGTGGATCTTGAAGTCACTGTTCATACCGCTGGGGTGTAAGCTGCCCAAGCGAAATATGAGGTGCTGCTCCTCCAATTTGCGCTGGGCCTCACTCTGACAGTGGAGGAGGCCCAGGACAGAAAGGCCAGTGTGGGAATGGGAGGGGGAGGGAGGTTGTGTAGACTAGGAGTCTGTAAAAGGGTCTCGATCCGAAATGTCACCTATTCCTTTTCTCCAGAGATGCTGCCTGACCCGCTGAGTTACTCCAGCACTTTGTGTCTACCTCAGGCTGGGACTTTATTTCTTGGAGCGCAGGAGGATGAGGGCTGATCTTAATAGAGGTGCACAAAATCATGAGAGGAATAGATCGGGTAGACGCACAGAGTCTCTTGTCCAGAGTAGGGGAATGGCGAAGATAGAGCGAGCTCAGGGAAGCTGGCGTCTACAGACTAACTTCGTATTCTGACATTCTTGTTGTTTGCTCATCCTCGCATTCTGCCGCGGAAATAAATATTGCAGTCGGCGACAGACCAGCGATGCGTAGGGGTTGCAGCCGACTGTGGAATGGTGCATTGGTGCAGAGCCATGCAACCTGTGAGAGCACGATGGTGCAGCGGTAGCGTTGCTGCCTCACAGCGCCAGAGGCCCGGGTTCTATCCCGACTACGGGCGCTGTCTGTACAGAGATTGTACGCTCCCCCCGTGACCGCGTGGGTTTGCTCCGGGGGCTCCGGTTTCTTCCCACACTCCAAGGACGTGCAGGTTTGTCGGTGAATTGGCTTCGGTAACGTAGAACTAGTTTTTAGTTTTTCTTTAGTTTTAGAGATACAGCACGGAAACAGGCCCTTCGGCCCACTGAGTCCGCACCGACCAGCCATCCCCGCACACTGTGGAACTCCCTGCCACACAGGGCAGTGGAGGCCAAGTCACTGGATGGATTTAAGTGAGAGTTAGATAGAGCTCTAGGGGCTTGTGGAGTCAAGGGATATGGGGAGAAGGCAGGCACGGGTTATTGATTGGGGATGATCAGCCATGATCACAATGAATGGCGGTGCTGGCTCGAAGGGCCGAATGGCCTCCTCCTGCACCTATTGTGCATGTTTCTATGTTCACACTAACACTATCCTACACACGCTAGGGGACAATTTACTATTATACCAAGCCAATTAGCCTACAAACCTGCACGTCTTTGGAGTGTGGGAGGAAACCGGAGCACCCGGAGAAAACCCACTCAGGTCACGAGGAAAACGTACAAACTCTGCACAGACATAGAAAACATAGAGAAATAGGTGCAGGAGGAGGCCATTCGGCCCTTCAAGCCATCACCGCCATTCAATATGATCATGGCTGATCATTTCCCCATATCCCTTGATTCTGTTAGCCCGAAGAGCTAAATCTAACTCTCTTGAAAACATCTAGTGAATTGGCCTCCACTACCTTCTGTGGCAGAGAATTCCACAGATTCACAACTCTCTGGGTGAAAAAGACAGCACCCGTAGTCAGGATCGAACCCTGGCCTCTGGCGCTGTGAGGTAGCAACTCTACCGCTGCGCCACCGTGCGCCAACTGGTGTGAACGGGTGATCGACGGTCGGTGTGGACTCAGTGGGCTGATGATGTTGTATCTCTAAACTAAATTACTATTTTTGGGCCTGCCCCACTTGGGCGTCATTTCAAGAGAGAGCTAGACAGGGCTCTTAAAGATGGCGGAGTCAGGGGATATGGGGAGAAGGCAGGAACGGGGTACTGATTGTGGATGATCAGCCATGATCACAGTGAATGGCGGTGCTGGCTCGAAGGGCCGAATGGCCTCCTCCTGCACCTATTGTCTATTTGCGAGTCACGAAGGTGGCGCGCAAAGATTTTGTGAATCCCATAATCCTGGGGCGCTGCGCACGACCGGGCGTCACTGCCTACGCTACCACGTCTCCCCACGCGCCATGTGCGCGTAGTGCACAGGTCACGATGCGTGCGTGACGCTAAATGATGACGCGTAAATAACACCCAAGTGGGACTGGCCCTTAAGGTGGAGTCTCTGGCGGTTTCAGCTGCTTTCCCTTCCTCCACCACAGGAGGGCAGCCTTGGTCAAGTGTTAGTGATCCCTGTCACATCTTGACTATCTCAGGGCAGTACTTCAAGATTCAAGAGAGTTTATCGTCACGTGTCCCAGACAGGACAATGACATTCTTGCTTTGCCTCAGCACAACACAATACTGTAGGCATAAATAAATACAGAACAGAACAGTGTGTCCATATACCATTGAATATATATACAGATACTTGAGTGTGGAGTGTTAAAGAAGGAACTGCAGATGCTGGAGAATCGAGGGAACACAAAATGCTGGAGAAACTCAGCGGGTGCAGCAGCATCTAAGGAGCGAAGGAGATAGGCGACGTTTCGGGTCGAGACCCTTCTTCAGGGTGAGTGTGGAGTGGCTCATTGCCGATGATGCCATCTATTCGAGGGCATTGAATCGGGGCATTGAGTAAAAGAACCAGGAAGTAGCAGGATGGTGGGTGCATGGGACGAGCTGCCAGAGGAACATGTTCGGACAGGTTTGGAGGGCAATGGACTGAGGCTGAGAATTCCACAGATTCACAACTCTCGGGGTGAAAATGTTTTTCCTCATCTCAGTCCTAAATGACTTGCCCCTTAAGGGCCTGTCCCACCAGAATGCGACTGCATGCGGCGAGCGCGACCTAACGTGATGGCTTGAGCCGTACGGCCTCGTGTGGCCGGTTCCACTTCGAACCGCGGAGCCGTATGGAGTTGTGCGGGGCTGGTCCCGACATCATACTCACCAATCAGCTGGGCAGGAGGTGGGCCGAGTCAATATGGACGTCGCACGGCGTCGGGTGGTGACGTCATCGCGCAACGGCACGCTGGGCGGTGAGGTCATCGTGCAACGCCACGCGCTAGGCGTATGCCGTCAAGACGCTGCGTACGGCCTCAATGCGCCATACGGCTCCGGCGATCGAAGTGGGACCGGCCACGCGAGGCCGTACGGCTCAAGCGACCACGTTAGGTCGCGCTCGCCTCATGCAGACGCATTCTGGTGGGACAGGCCCTTAAGGGGCAAGTCATTTAGGACTGAGATGAGGAAAGACTTTTTCACCCAGAGGGTTGTGAATCTGTGGAATTCTCAGCCTCAGAAGGCAGTGGAGGACGATTCACTGGATGTTTTCAAGAGAGTTAGATTTAGCTCTTGGGGCTAAGGGAATCAAGGGATATGGGGAGAAAGCAGGAACGGGGTACTGATTTTGGACGATCATCCTGGCCACACACTCATCTCTCCATTGCCATCGGGAAGAAGGTACAGGAGCCTGAAATCTGGAACATCCAGGTTCAGGAAAAGCTACTTCCCCACAGCCATCAGGCTATTAAACTCACCAACAAACAAATATCTGAACAATAACACCCTATTGCACTTTATCTGTTTATTTATTGTGTATATGTAGGGTCTATGGCATATAGACACACTGAACTTTTATCTTCTGTTCTGTATTATGTTTACATGTTCTGTTGTGCTGCAACAAGCAGGGATTTCATTGTCCTATCTGGGACACATGACAATAAAACTCTCTCTTGGCTCTCTTGATCATGTTGAATGGTGGTGCTGGCTCAAAGGGCCGAATGGCCTGCTCCTGCACCTATTGCCTGTGTTTTCTACCGAGTGTGTACGTTTTTCCTCGTGACCTGAGTGGGTTTTCTCCAGGTGCTCCGGTTTCCTCCCGTTGTTGCTAAGAAGCTTTCTTGCGCTGTCTCCAGGGGCGGGAGCGGACTTTGTGATGCTGGGCGGGATGTTTGCGGGCCACGACCAGTGTGCTGGAGAGGTCATCGAGAAGGACGGGAGGAAGGTGAAACTCTTCTACGGAATGAGCTCGGACACGGCCATGAAGAAGCACGCGGGCGGCGTGGCGGAGTACAGGTAATCCCTTCAACTTTAGTCATCGTCACTGGATAAATGGGTAGAGTTATCATCAGTATCAATAGGCAATAGGTGCAGGAGTTGGCCATTCGGCCCTTCGAGCCGGCACCGCCATTCAATATGATCGTGTCTGATCATCCAAAATCACTGCTTTCTCCCTATACCCCTTGATTCCGTTAGCCCTAAGAGCTAAATCTAACTCTTTCTTGAAAACATCCAGTGAATCGGCCTCCGCTGTCTTCTGTGGCAGAGAATTCCACAGATTCACAACTCTCTGGGTGAAAAAGCTTTTCCTCATCTCAGTCCTAAATGGTCTACCCCTTATTCTTAAACTGTGACCCCCGGTTCTGGACTCCCCCAACATCGGGAACAATTTTCCTGCATTTTGCCTGTCCAATCCTCTAAGAATTTTATATGTTTCTAATCATCGGAGATCAGCCATGATTGAATGGCGGAGTAGGCTGGATGGGCCGAATGGCCTAATTCTACTCCTATGCCTTGTGAACTATCGTATATGCCTCCCCCCCCCCCCCCCCCCCCCCAGAGGCACCCACCACTCCCTGTGTAAAAAAAAATACTTTGCTCACCGTAAAGCTATGCCCTTTTATCCATGACATTCCCAGCCTAGGAAAAAGATTCCGATTGTTTCCCGTATCCTACATCAGGGCGATACACGGTGGTGCAGCGGTAGAGCTGTTGCCTCACAGTGCCAAAACCTGGGTTCGATCCTGACCTCGGGTCCGGCCTGTGTGGAGTTTGCACGTTCTCCCCATGACCTGCGTGGGTTTTCTCCGGTCGCTCAGGTTTCCTCCCACATCCCAAAGACGTGCAGGTTTGTAGGTAAATTGGCCCTCTGTAAATTGCCCCTAGTGTGTAGGGAGTGGATGCAAAAGTGGGATAACATAGAACTAGTGTGAACGACCGATCGATGGCCAGCATGGACTCGGTGGGCCGAAGGGCAGGTTTCCATGCTGTTTCTTTCAACCAGTCTTCTTTCACGCACACACTTTCACGACAGCAGCTCAGGGGTTCGAGTCCAGGACCAGAGGTCACAGCCTCACAATAGACAACAGACAATAGGTGCAGGAGTAGGCCATTCGGCCCTTTGAGCCAGCACCGCCATTCAATGTGATCATGGCCGATCAAAGAATAAAAGGATGTGTACCTTTAGAAATGAGGTGAGGAGGAATTTCTTTAGTCAGAGAGCGGTGAATCTGTGGAATTCAGTGCCGCAGAAGGCCTTGGAGGCCAAGCCAGTGGGTATTTTTAAAGTGGAGAGTGACCAGTAAAGGCATCAAAAGGTTACTTAAGGCAGGAGAATGGAGTTGAGAGGGGAAAATAGATCAGTCATGACCGAACGGCATGGTAGACCCGATGGGCTGAATGGCCTACTTCTCCTCCTGTGTCGTATGGTTTTATAGATGCACACTGGCGGTGGAGTTGCTGCCTTACAGGGCCAGAGACCCGGGGACCACCCTGACTACATCATGTGCTGCCTGTGGCTTTCCTCTCACAGTCCAAAGGCGTGCAGGTTTGCAGGTTAATTGGCTTGGTATAATTATACATTGCCCCTGGTGTGTGTGAGGCAGTGTTGGTGTGCGGGGATCGCTGGTCACTGCCGATCCTGTGTCTGAAGGGCCTGTTTCTGTGTTGTATCTCTTAAAAAAGGACAAAAGAATCTAGTGTCCAATGTTACCTTAAATAGCCATGCAGTTTTAATGTTTTAGTTTTAGAGACAGGGGCCCTTCAGCCCAATTAATTCTTCTCCCATGTGTTAGTTAGTTAGTTTAGATTATTGTCACGTGTACCTAGGGAGTGAAAAGCTTTTGTTGTGTTCTAACCAGTCAGCGGAAAGACAACGCATGTTACAATCGAGCCGTCCACAGTGCACAGATACATGGTAACAGATTGACGTTTAGCGCAAGGTAAAGCCAGCAAAGTCCGATCATGGGTAGTCCGAGGGTCACCAACGAGGTAGATAGTAGTTCAGGACCGCTCTCTGGTTGTGGTGGGATGGTTCAGTTGCCTGATACAGCTGGGAAGAAACTGCCCCTGAATCTGGAGGTGTGCGTTTTCACACTTCTCTATCTGTTACCGATAGGGAGAGGGGGGGATGAGTTAGTGGCCGGGGTGCGACTGGTCCTTGGTGATGCTGCTGGCCTTGCCGAGGCAGCGTGAGGTGTAGATGGGGTCGATGGACACTGGTGTCTGTACGGAGGCAGCAACTCTACTGCTGCGGCACTGAGCTGTATTAGTGCAGGGAAAAGCCGGTAAAGTCCGATCAAAGATAGTCCGAGGGTCACCGGTGAGGTCATGAATAGGAGTAGAATCAGGCCATTTGGCCCATCGCGTCTACTCCGCCATTCAATCCTGGCTGATCTATCTCTACCTCCTAACCCCATTCTCCTGCCTTCTCCCCATCACCTCCGACCCCTGTCCTAATCAAGAATCTATCTATCTCTGCCTTAAAAATATCCACTGACTTGGTCCCCCCTCATTATAGACAATAGGTGCAGGAGTAGGCCATTCGGCCCTTCGAGCCAGCACCGCCATTCAATGTGATCATGGCTGATCATCCCCAATCAGTACCCCGTTCCTGCCTTCTCCCCATATCCCCTGACTCCGCTATCTTTAAGAGCCCTAGCTAGCTCTCTCTTGAAAGTATCCAGAGAACTGGCCTCCACCGCCCTCTGAGGCAGAGAATTCTACAAACTCACAGCTCTCTGTGAGAAAAGGTGTTTCCTCGTATCCGTTCTAAATGGCTTACCCGTTATTCTTAAACTCTGGCCCCTGGTTCTGGACTCCCGCAACATTGGGAACATGTTTCTTGCCTCTAGCGTGTCCAAACTGAATAAGTGTTTCGGCCCGAAACGTTGCCTATTTCCTTCGCTCCATAGGTACTGCTGCACCCGCTGAGATTCTCCAGCATTTTTGTCTACCTTAATAATCTTACATGTTGCAATAAGATCCCTTCTCATCCTTCTTCTAAACTCCAGCGAGTCCAGGCCCAGCGCTGAGAGTCGCTCATCGTAGGTTAATGAGACGTTGTAACCCAGCGGATTGCATCTTTTGTTTGCACCCAGGGCTTCGGAAGGCAGGACGGTGGAGGTTCCATACAAAGGGGACGTGGAGAAGACTATCCTGGACATTCTGGGCGGTTTACGGTCCACGTGTACGTACGTGGGAGCCGCCAAGCTGAAGGAGCTGAGTCGAAGGACGACCTTCATCCGGGTGACCCGTCAGTTCAACCAAACGTTCTCTTAGCCTGCCTCGTCACGGTCAAACAAACAGGGAGTTTAATTTCTCTGCCGTTCCCCTCCTTCAACACGATGAACTTTAACCATGCACGCTGTGATATTTCCCAGATTCAAAAAAAAATTGCCTGCAGAACTTATCGAGCTGGCCTTAATACGGCACGGTGGCGCAGCGGTAGAGTTGCTGCCTCACAGCGCCGGAGACCCGGGTTCGATCCCGACTACGGGCGCTGCCTGTGCGCTCTCCCCGTGACCTGCGTGGGTTTTCTCCGGGTGCTCCGGTTCCCTCCCACACTCCGAAGACGTGCAGGTTTGTAGGTTAATTGGCTTCAGTATAAATGTAAATTGCCCCCTAGTGTGTGTAGGATAGTGTTTGTGTGCGGGGATCGCTGGGTGGGCTGAAGGGCCTCTTTCCGCGCTGTATCTCTGAACTAAACTGAAATAAACTAAACTGCATCTGTCTTCCACTGTGCTGTCTAAAATATGCTGGCAGTACTTTACTGTGCTACTGTTGGCTTGTAAGCTACATCGAACCCCCCCCAATATTATGTTACCCTCTTTTGTACCTCTCCCTCTACCCGAGCATGCATCCATTTCATCCCCCACCTCGCCCCGTCCCCCCTTCCACCGCTCCCCTCCCCTCCGTCTTCAAGTTTCATTCTTCTTATCCCTATCCTTCACCTGTTTGTCTCCTTTTCATCTCTAGTCCTTGACAACCCATCTTCCAGTGAACCCCCCCCCCTCCCTCAGCTGTATCCACCTATCACTTAAGAAAGGTGACGTCTCAGAACCTCAGGGTCCGAAGGAGGGTCCCGACCCGGAAACGTCACCGATGCCTTTTCTCCTGAGACGCTGCCTGACCCGCTGAGTTACTCCAGCATTTTGTACCTGTCTTGTACAAACCAGCATCTGCGGTTACTTCCTGCACGTCCGCCCATCGCTTTGAGCCAGACTTTGTCCCGCTCCCTCCTCCCTATTCCAGCTTTATCCCTCCCTCCCCCCCCCCCCCGACAAGATTAGTCTGAAGGAAGGTCCCCGATCTAAAATGCCACCGAACCATGTCGACCAGAGATGCTGTCTGACCCGCTGAGTTAGTCCGCCATGGCATTTTCCTCAGTATAGTAACAATGATGCTGCTTTACACAACAGGACACAAAGTGCTGGAGTAATAGCCCTGTCCCACGGAGTGAGTTCAATGCAAGAGCTCTCCCGAGTTTGCCCTGATTCGAACTCGGAGATTTACGGTAATGGCCGCTCAACTTTTCAAGTTGAAAAATCTTCACGAGTCTTCCCGTGCTTACTTGCCGTTAGCGAGTCTTCCCGAGTACCTGCTGTTAGCGTTACGAGCCGCTAAATGACGTCCCCGAGCTCCGACGTACCCGCTACGTTCATTCTCCGCGCTTACCACGAGTTTGATTTTTTTTAAACTCGGGTGAGCTCTTGGAATGAACTCGCACCGTGGGACAGGGCTTTAACTCGGCAGGTCAGGCAGCATCTCTGGAGACCATGGATAGATGACGTTTCGGGTCGGGACCTTTCTTCAGCCTTGTGTTTTATTTTTATCCACCGAAGATTATATTTTGATGTGAAAATCAGCAATTGCTTCAACCAAAAATGAATGTACAGCCATTATTTTATTACTGAATGGACTGCTTAGGAATATACAATTATGAATGCGAGAAATCAAATTTATTTCAAGCAGAATTTTAAGTATATAAATTCTTATGTATTTATAATGTTTGAGGATGTGAAATAAAAATGATATACTTAAAATTTACGGTTCAATTTTGAGTCAATGTAGTTCTGAGCTGAGAGATTATTGTATATGTATTGGAATATACATAGGCTGAAGATTTTGCCAGGACTCGAGGATCTGAGCTACAGGGAGAGGTTGAGCAGGCTGGGACTCTATTCCCTAGAGCACAGTAGGATGAGAGGTGATCTCATAGAGGTGTACAAAATCATGAGGGGAATAGATCGGGTAGACGCACAGAGTCTCTTGCCCAGAGTAGGGGAATCGAGGACCAGAGGACATAGGTTTAAGGTGAGGGGGGGGGGGGGGGGGGGGAAAGATTTAATAGAACCTGAGGGATAACTTTTTCACACAAAGGGTGACGGGAGTATGGAACGAACTGCCAGAGGAGGTTGTTGAGGCAGGGACTATCGCAACATTTAAGAAACATTTAGGCAGGATAGGACAGGTTTGGATGGATATGGGCCAAACGCAGGCAGGTGGGACTAGTGTAGATGGCGCATGTTGGCCGGTGTGGGCAAGTTGGGCTGAAGGGCCTGTTTTCACGCTGTGTCACTCGATGATGATGAACGAACAAGAGTCTTTTACCCAGCGTAGAGGAATCAAGAACCAGAGAGCGTAGGTTTAAGGTGGGAGGGGAATAGGGTGAGAGGGGAAAGAGTTAAAAGGAATCTGAGTGTCACCGTTACTTGTGATCAGACAGTAGTGGGTATATGGAACGAGCTGTCTGAAGAAGGGTCCCGACCCGAAACGCCACCTATCCATGTTCTCCACAGATGCTGCCTGACCCGCTGAGTTACTCCAGCACTCTGTGAAACGTCACCTATCCATGTTCTCCACAGATGCTGCCTGACCCGCTGAGTTACTCCAGCACTCTGCGTCTATGATTGAATCTTATAGAAACATATAAAATTATAAAAGGAATGGACAAGCTAGATGCAGGAAAAATGTTCCCAATGTTGGGGGAGTCCAGAACCAGGGGCCACAGTCTTAGAATAAAGGGGAGGTCATTTAAGACTGAGGTGAGAAAAAAACTTTTTCACCCAGAGAGTTGTGAATTTGTGGAATTCTCTGCCTCAGAGGGCGGTGGAGGCCGGTTCTCTGGATGCTTTCAAGAGAGAGCTAGATAGGGCTCTTAAAGGTAGCGGAGTCAGGGGATATGGGGAGAAGGCAGGAACGGGGTACTGATTGGGGACGATCAGCCATGATCACATTGAATGGCGGCGCTGGCTCGAAGGGCCGAATGGCCTACTCCTGCACCTATTGTCTATTGAATGTACATGGAATAAGTTGCCAGAGGAAACTGTAAAAGGTCCAATTGTAATGTTTAAGGGGCTGTCCCACTTGGGCGACCTAAGCTGCGAGATTAGAAGAGTTTGCTCTTCTCAAACTCGCAGCATGGTTGACATGAGATCCTAGGAGGTCGTATGAGGTGGCTGGAACTCTACTTCATGCTTGAGGGAGGTTCCCACCTACTCGCAGCCTCAGCCAGGTCGCAGACATTTTTTCAGGATGTTGAAAAATTTTCCGCGAGTAAAATTTGGTCGGAATGGGTCTTTTTCATAGAATCATGGAAAATAGGTGCAGGAGTAGGCCATTCGGCCCTTCGAGCCTGCACCGCCATTCAATATGATCATGGCTGATCATCCAACTCAGTATCCCGTACCTGCCTTCTCTCCATACCCCCTGATCCCTTTAGCCACAAGGGCCACATCTAACTCCCTCTTAAATATAGCCAATGAACTGACCTCAATTACCTTCTGTGGCAGAAAATTCCACAGACTCACCACTCTCTGTGTGAAAAATGATCTTCTTACATGGTAAATGGTAGGGAATTGAGGAATGCTGTGGAACAGAGGGATCTAGGAATAACTGTGCATAGTTCCCTGAAGGTGGAATCGCATGTAGATAGGGTGGTAAAGAAAGCCTTTGGTGTGCTGGCCTTTATAAATCAGAGCATTGAATATAGGAGTAGGGAAGTAATGTTAAAATTGTACAAGGCATTGGTAAGACCAATTCTGGAGTATGGTGTACAATTTTGGTCGCCTAATTATAGGAAGGATGTCAACAAAATAGAGAGAGTACAGAGGAGATTTAGTAGAATGTTGCCAGGGTTCCAGCAACTATGTTACAGAGAAAGGTTGAACAAGTTAGGTCTTTATTCTTTGGAGCGCAGAAGGTTAAGGGGGGACTTGATTGAGGTCTTTAAAATGATGAAAGGGATAGACAGAGTTGACGTGGATACGTTTTTCCCATTGAGGGTAGGGAAGATTCAAACAAGAGGGTATGACATGAGAATTAAGGGACAGAGGTTTCGGGGTAACGTGAGGGGGAACTTCTTTACTCAGAGGGTGGTGGCTGTGTGGAATCAGCTTCCAGCAGAAGTGGTGGAGGCAGGATCGATTGTAACATTTAAGAGTAAAGTGGATAGGTATATGGACGTGAAGGGAATGGAGGGGTATGGTCTGTGTGCAGGTAGATGGGACTAGAGGAAAACAAATGGTCGGCACGGACTGGAAGGGCCGAGAGGGCCTGTTTCCGTGCTGTAATTGTTATATGGTTATATGGTTCTCATCTCGGTCCTAAAAGACTTCCCCCTTATCCTTAAACTGTAACCTCTTGTTCTGGAGTTCCCCAACATCAGGAACAATCTTCCTGCATCTAGCCCGTCCAACCCCTTAAGAATTTTGTAAGTCTCTGTAAGATCCTCCCTCAATCTCCTAAATTCCAGCTAGTACAAGCCGCGTCGATCCAGTCTTTCTTCATATGGAAGTCATGCCATCCCAGGAATCAGTCTGGTGAACCTTCTCTGTACTCCCTCTATGGAAAGAATGTCTTTCCTTAGATTAGGAGACCAAAACTGTACGCAATACTCCAGGTCTGGTCTCACCAAGACCCTGTACAACTGCAGTAGAACCTCCCTGCTCTTGTACTCAAATCCTTTTGCTATGAATGCCAACATACCATTCGCTTTCTTCACAGCCTGCTGCACCTGCATGCCTACTTTCAATGACTGGTGAACCATGACACCCAGGTCTTGTTGCATCTCCCCTTTTGCTTATCGGCCACCATTCAGATAATAGTCTACCCTCCTGTTTTTGCCGCCAAAGTGGATAACCTCACATTTATCCACATTATACTGCACTAGTTTTTCACTCGTAGTGCAGTAGAGTGGGGCCGCTATTTACTTACAGGCAGTCGAGGGCAGCCGTAGACCATCTCCTTCGCTGACCAGGCATTTTGATTGGCTTATTGGAGTTTCAGGTTGGTAACATGCCGCTAAACTTTATTAAACTTAAAACTGTCTCCACTCCTTCTCCCCCCCTTCTCTCCTCTTCTCTCTCCGTTCCCTCTTCCCCCCCCCCCGCGCTCTCTAAAGCACTTACGGTACTCTGTGGCAGCCGTCTACCTACCTTCCTCTTCATTGTGCAACAGCGCTCGTCCGCTTTCCTTGGCCTCCACCTTTGCGATGTGTTTGTGTGTGTCTGTATATGTGTGTGTACGGTCGGTAGATGCAGCTCGCGGTTTGGTCGATCCAGCTCGCGGTTTCAACGCGGCCGGTCGATCCAGCAGAGCGCCCTCGAGCTTGAAGGTCGAAGGCATTCTTCGGGACTCGCGGATTAGGTCGCTCGAGTGGGACAGGCCCTTGAGACACTTTAGACTTTAGAGATCCAGAGTGGAAACAGCCCTTCGGCCCGCAGAGTCTGTGCCGAACGGCGATCACCTAGCACTATACCGAAGCCAATTATGCTGCAAACCTACGTCACGCACAATCGCTGTGCTGAACATACTGCTAAGAATTTATCTGCCAATTATCTTTTCTACAGTTTCGGCCCACCGAACCCTGCCATTATTCCACTGGGGGCAATTTACAATTTATTACCTGAAGCCAATTCACCTACAAACCTGCACGTCTTTGGAGTGTGGGAGGAAACCGGAGCACCCGGGTAAAACCCACGCAGGTCCCAGATTCGGCCCTAAATCGTACGAAGCGCGGCGAAGAGTGCTGTGCGGCTGCAGGGAAGGATTCCATTGTTCCACTTCAGACACACGACAATAAAACACTCTTGACTCTTGAAAGAGTTAAAAAACCAGAAAGAAGCAAGCAGGGGAAGCGGCCATGGTTGGCACTGTTATTTTATTAGTACGAGTATACTGAAACAATAAACTTGTACTGGTATACAGACAATTTCTTTAAAACAAAATTTGTTCAAAGTCTGAATCAAATATTATCATAATAATGAAATAACTTCTAACTAGAAAACCTGCAAGCACCAAAGAAAGGGACCATAAAATTCAACAGATCCAGGTGTATCCTTACAAATAGACACACCACGATTAGAAAATAGAATATGAATTCTTCCATTTGTATAATTGTTTTTAAAAAAAGCTAGTGCAAGTACAATATTGTACACTGGAATTACATGGAATACACACGTGTACGGAAAAACGTCCCCCCCTTTCACAATGAAAGCTCGTAACTACGTATTTATGTACTGAAAAAACTCTCTCTCTCTCGTTTAACAGTAAGGTGCAAAACATTTTAATCCCTCCCCCATTTTCTTACCTCTACTGGCCATTTCAACATTATTTGACCACAGCTCAGTCCACAAGTCCACAAAGAAAATAATTGACGATAATCGCCGCCTCGAATTGATTCTCAATGGAAGACTTTAAAAAACGTCCGGAAAGGTACTCACACAACCCAAGAGTCGTGCAAATTCAGGATTCTGCCTGGAATCTATTCATGAACTGGCTGCACTTCCTAAAGCCTACTTTGTACGCACAGTAAAGGGCCTATCCCACTTACGCGACTTTTTCAGCGACTGCCAGCACCCGTCATAGGTCGTCGAAAATGTTCAACATGTTGGAAAATTGTGCGGCGACCAGAAAGACGCTACGACTCTTTGGTTGACTAGGAGACGACTCACGACCGTACAGGCGACATGTCGCGGGGTGAAGGCTGTATGGTCGTGAGTAGTCGACCAAGGAGTCGTACCACGTTCTGGTCGCCGTTGGATTCTTGTTGAATGTTGGACATTCAATAAGAATAATAAGAATCCAACGGCAACCTGTGAAGGGTGCCGGCAGTCGCCGAAAAAGTCGCGTAAGTGGGACAGGCCCATTAAGTACTTCCATCTCTCCACAGCCTGAATAGACCAGTCTCCTGGACATTGCAAATGAACACATACAACTATAAAGGGAACCTTCAACTTTTGTATTAGTTAATTTCTCCTCCCCCCCCCCCCACCCCACCCCCCCCCCCCTCCCCACCCCGCGTCCCCTCCCCTCTCCAATATTTTTACACGGTATGAAATTCAAAGCTAATTTAAACAGTATCTGAGCCTTTCGAGGAACTGCGTACCCTCCCCCCCCCCCCCAACATTCCGCCTCCCATGTGCAATAGTTTCACATTACCTATACTAATCAACGTATATGTGTGAGCCGTCACTTCCAAAACAAACTTCTGTCTACGTGATGCCGCCTAGGGACGGCGAGCGCCCGCCACAAATGATCCGATTAGTAAGGTAACGTCGTTTGAGGCTAGGTCTGTTAAAAAATAAAGTAGGCTTCGGAGTTAGTGAAAGTGCTGTCTCTGGTTACATCAGTGTTCCACATACATACCAGCCCATCCCTGAGTAAAAGGCGTGAAAGGCTTCTGCAGATCACTCCAATCATCCTATCCAACAAATTAAAAAGGTGTCTAGGTGGAAATTTCTACTACCAGTAGGAATAACCAGCAAATTGTCTACAAACAGGTTGGGGTCACCCTGACTTTATATATTTTTTTTTTTGTGTGAGTTTTGTTTTAAACATTTTTCTTTTGCTCACCACAAACTTTTTTTTTAGAAAATAGTTGTCAGTTAACTATTGCAAATCAGACTTTGTACAGAAGCACGCAGCTGATGTGGTTATAAACGTAAAAGGCTCTCCATGTCTGATCAGTCTGAAGAAGGGTCTCGGCCTGAAACGTCACCTATTCTTTCCCTCCAGAGATGCTGCCTGACCCGCTGAGTTACTCCAGCACTCTGTGAAACGCCACCTATCCATGTTCTCCACAGATGCTGCCTGACCCACTGAATGACTCCAGCACTCTGTAAAACGTCACCTATCCATGTTCTCCAGAAATGCTGCCTGACCCGCTGAGTTACTCCAGCACTCTGTGACTGTCTAAAGCTTGTCTTCTGATTCAACATTCTGATTCAACGTCTGTCTTTGTAAGGAGGCCTTGGTTTAGGGCAGGGGGGAAAAAGAAAGGCAGCGGGGAAAAGGTTAGCGAGAGAAATGCAAATGATAATTCTTTTTTTTTTAAATGTAAGCGAAAAGATGTGAACTATCGTCTTACACCTGGCACTTTCGACAAATGGTTATTGCACGTGCTATTCAAGCAAATAGTTTCAGAGTTTGTGTCTGGGTGCGTCGACGTTTGTGGAATTCGAATTCCTACTTGTACATCAACATAAGACAAGTCACTGAATCGGTCGTATTGCATCTGACTATTTCCTGTAGTGTTTCTTCAGTGGATTCGGGCAGTTTAACGAGTCCCTGCTCCCACTCCCAGTCGTGAAAAGAAAAAAACCACGCCTCTGACTGTGCAGCTGTACTGAATCATTTAGCTAAAATCTCCCTGCGCTTTGATTTCCTCTTGCCTCAAGTAAAAAATATAAGAACTTGAAGGCCCTGCATGTGTTAATGGAAGGGCTCACACATGTAGGTTAGTCTACAGTTACAGCGCGGAAACAGGCCCTTCGACCGGTGCTCCCCGCACATTAACACTACATACACACTAGGGACAATTTTTTAAAAACATTTACACCAAGCCAATTAAACCTACAAACCTGTACGTCTTTGGAGTGCGGGAGGAAACCAGGGAAAACCCACGCAGGTCACGGGGAGAAGGTACAAACTCCGTACAGACAGCACCCGTGGTCAGGATCAAACCCGGGGTCTCTGGCGCTGTGAGGCTGCAACTCCACCGCTGTGCCACCATGCCACCCAAGTGAAACCCCAATTCTATCATTAGGAACCCAGCATTAGTAACCAAGTAATGTTAATGTGCAATATAGGAAAGCTTGTTCAGCTATTTTGGTGCACTGTTCAGAGGTTTTGTTCACATGAACGTCAGCAGTACTCGAGCTTCTTCGCCTCTCTGATCCCATCCCCATTTCTTTCATTAGGATCTCAAAACAGATTTGGGTACATTCATAACAGAGGCAAGCCAAGAGGTTATTTGACACTAAAAGCCAGGTTTTGAGTAATTTGCACATTTTAAAAAGTCAGCCATCCCCCCCCCCCCCCCCCCACCAAAACCCACCCTACATTTTCAATGCTGATCGACGATCTATTATGAAACAAGCCTATATTAAAAGGAGCAGGGAGTAAGTGCAGATGCTGGTTTACACCGAAGGTAGACACGAGGAATGGGTGACGTTCTCTTTGTACCCTTCCGTATCTCCAATCTCCCTCTCCACCGACTCTCAGTCTGTAAAAGGATCTCGACCCGAAACGTCACCCATTCCTCCTCTCTGCCTGTCCCGCTGAGTTACTCCAGCATTTTGTGTCTATACTAAAGGATGCTTTGTTGATTTTAAATACCGTGTTCCTCATGAATTACATTTTGAGTGTTATCGTATCATGTGTTTCAAAAAGCCATTGCACACTCTAAAATAATCGATGAGCTCATTGAAGGTGGCTCAGAACTAAGATTTGAACGATAAAACCCTGTACAATTAAAAAAAAAATTGATATCACTGATATGCACTGATTTTGTTTAGTTTAATTTAGAGAAACAGTCCCTTCGGCCCACCGAGTCCGCACCGACCAGCGATCCCTGCTCTACACACACTAGGGACAATTTACATTTACACCAAGCCAATTAACCTACAAACCTGCACGTCCTTGGAGTGTGGGAGGAAACCAAAGCACCCGGAGACGCAGGTCACAGGGAGAACGTACAATCCCTGTACAGACAGCACCTGTAGTCAGGATCGAACCCGGGACCCTGGCGCTGTAAGGCAGCGACTCTACCACTGCGCCACCGTGCCACCCTATAATCATGGGTAAAATATAAGCAGGGAAGGAAACCTACTTTTGTTACACAACCATTTTTAATTTTTGCCACAGCCTGAGATCTCCTAAAAATTGGAAAAATTACTGGAAAGGTGTATCCTTTCGAACTGTCTTGGGGAGGTTAATAGATATGACAGGCTTCGAGTCCATCGCTCAACATGATAAACAACACTGTGGGAAGGTCCCAATGCCAACACAGGCCAAACAATATCCGCTACATCGCTTTTATTTAAAGTTTTCCCCTTTTCAAAAAGAAAAAGGCTCGAAAGAAAACAAAAAAAAAAAACAGCACAACTGACAGACTGACTGGATGATTGTTTGACTATCGAGATGTGCAAATTGCCAAATGCTTTCAAAGTACAACAGTTAAATACTGGATAACTCATAAGATAATTCTTCCAGCTTGCGTCTCAACGCGCCGGCTATTCAAACCCCCACTCCTCTTCTTTTAAGCATTAGATTTAAAAAGTGCGTTCTGATAAAGCAGTCTCCGACAGACCACTACTATCGTATTAAACCATTCACTCAGGAATCATCACCGCTGATTCTCATTCTTCCAAACAAACTCGATTCTACAATTGGTTCCACACTTGCGTCTTCTATACAAACGTCATTCTTCAGTTTCCGTTTCTTTCTCAACGTTCAGTATCTAGTTTAAGTGGATGACAGTGTTTTTACAGATAATACTAAACTCGTCAAATTTGGTATGATGTTGGGGCCTCTCGAAGGGAGAGGAGGAAGGCCCAGCAAAATAAATATGACTTAAAATTGCAAATGCCCAAAGGGTCACCCTGTCCCACTGTGGATTGTACACAATGTACACACACAAGTCAGGGGGAACTAAAGAAAGTGGCACACACTGTCACTAAATATGAACCAAATTTAAAAAAAAAAAAAAAAAAACAGTACCAGAGAAGACTATAATGGATTCTAATCATGACAGGAATAATCCAGGTGAGAATTTTCATAAGGGCATTCAATAAACAGTGAACAGTCAACGCTATGTGGAAAGAACACCTACCTGTCTTCTCCTTAACACCATTCGAAATTATTACATGTTATTAACAAAAAACCTAAAATAACAAGCAGATAACATGTAAATACTGGGGTTTTTTTCTAGCTTTAAGTCTACAGTACAGTATTATAGTTTTAACATTTTTTTTTTGATGTGTGAGCAAGTGTCACTCCACCCCAAAGTGCCTTCCTTCGTCACTTGCCGACGTTGGATCGGCCTTCAATGCAAATCTTCACCTCCTGAGGAATGAAGGATGGTTTGGGGAGGAGGAATGGCTGCTCCTCGGTCTTCTCCACTTTCCGTGTCTCGGGAGCGGACCACCTGCGCTTCCTGGTCAGGGTGCGCCCACCGACCTCTGTTTTGCCGAGCCAGGGCTTGGCGCGCTGGAGGTCGGGCGGCCTGCCGTTCTCCGAGACGTCCCCCTGAACAATCCCGTTTTCCCGCTCCAGGTAGCGGGGGGGCCTGCAGGCGGCCGGGCTGTAATTCCTGGGGTGCCTCGGTGGGCCCGTGTCCGCGGCGGCCTGCCCCTTGCTCAGGGAGCCGTTCTTCCGGTTCCTCAGCGTGAGGGATATGCAAACATCGCCCACCGTCAGTTTGGAGCAGGGCAGGCCAAAGAGTTGCGAGGTCCTCTCGGGGCAGCACGACGACCAGCCTTTGCCAAAGACAAAAAACGGGTGTTCCGCCAGCACCTCCACACTGACCTGCAAAATCAAATGGTTCAAGAGTGAGTGAAACCTGGATCCCGTCAAATGGAAAAAAAAGCACAAGAACACAAACTTCATCAGACTTGCACGTGTGCTCAAAGACCAAATTGAATAAGATTTTCCCAACTGTCTCCCCTCTCTGTGATAAATGTCACATCCAAGAAGCTACCCTAACCCATTCTTTTGTATCCTGTATAAAAATACAAAATTTCTGGATGGGAATATTCAATACCATTTCTAAAACACTCAAAATTCAATTGGAGTCAGATTCAAAATTGATAATATTAGGAATGTCAGAGGGCTGCCCCAAGTTAACGGCATTCCAAAGACATTTCCTTGACTATGGCTTAAAAACTTCTGGAAAAAGATAACAGTTCCCACAGTGAAGATGTGGATCACAGAAATGACCAGGACTCTACATGTAGAAAAAACAAGGCTTGTTTTGGCTGATAAATCAGACCAGTTTTCCAGAAATATGGTCTCCTTTCATTAAATTTCTTCAACAACAAGGGTTTTTTCTTCTCTCTTTTTTGTATCTTTCTTCTTTCTCTTCATTCTTCCCTTTTTACTTTTTTTCCGATTCATTTATCAGTTTATAAAATGTTAAAACTGAAACTGTACGAAAATTGTATAATTGTTATGTCGATTGCTTTATTCTTGTACAATTGCTTCTAATAAAATAAACATTAAAAAAAAGACTTGCAAGCGCGTGACACCAGTGTAGAAGGACGAGGGGCGGTGAATCTGTGAATATCATCGTCACAGACGGCCAACTCAATGGGAGCTGAATAGGGCTCTTAAAGATAGTGGAGTCAGGGGATATGGGGAGAAGGCAGGAACGGGGTACTGATTGGGGATGATCAGCCATGATCACATTGAATGGCGGTGCTGGTTCGAAGGGTCGAATGGCCTACCCCGCACCTATTGCCTATTGTATTTTTTAAGGCAGATATAGATAGATAGATTCTTGATTAGTATGGGTGCTGGGGGCTATGGGGAGAAGAGGCAGGAGAATGCGGTTAGAAAGGAGAGATAGATCAGCCATGATTAAATTACTTGATGGAACAAATTCTACTACATAGAAACATAGAAAATAGGTGCAGGAGCAGGCCATTCGGCCCTTCGAGCCTGCACCGCCATTCAATATGATCATGGCTGATCATCCAACTCAGTATCCTGTACCTGCCTTCTTTCCATACCCGCTGATCCCTTTAGCCATAGGGGCCACATCTAACTCCCTCTTAAATATAGCCAATGAACTGGCCTCAACTACCTTCTGTGGCAGAGAATTCCACAGATTCACCACTCTTTGTGTGAGATTTTTTTTTCTCATCTCGGTCCTAAAAGACTTCCCCCTTATCCTTAAACTGTGAACCCTTGTTCTGGACTTCCCCAACATCGGGAACAATCTTCCTGAATCTTGCCTGTCCAACCCCTTAAGAACTACTGCCACTTATGAATTTATAGAGGTGTACAAAATCAGGTATGGATCAGATAGATGCACAGAGTCTCTTGCCCGGAATAGTGGAATCGAGAACTAGAGTACAGATTGGGCGATCGTTTCACTGAACACCTCCACTCAGTCCGCCTGGACCTGCCTGATCTCCCGGTTGCCAAATACTTTAACTCCTCACTCCCATTCCCACACTGACCTTTCTGTCCTGGGCCTTCTCCACTGTCGAGTGAGGCCCAGCGCAAATTGGAGGAACAACTCGTATTTCGCTTGTGCACCTCACAGCCCAGCGGTATTAAAGTTGATTTCTCTAACTTCAAGTCACCCTTGCATCCCCTCTCTCACTGTTCCTCCCCCACCCTAGTCGTCGTACTAGTTTCACTGTCGTCCTGTTGAGTTTCACTGTTCGCATAACTCGTCATCACCTTCCCCACAGTCAACAACGGACCATTGTGGGCTCCGCTTTTCCACAGTCATCATTGTTTTTTGCGTATCTTACATTCGTTTGTTCAATGTACCTATTCACACCTCCCGGTTTCCTCTCCCCTGACTCTGCCAGAAGAAGGGTCTCGACCCGAAACGTCACCTATGCCAACCTTCCAGAGCACAAATCAGTAATCATAAGGCTAAAAATCAGTAATTTGGAGACAAAATCAGTAATTTTTTGCGCGAAGCAATTTTTTTTCTGCATGATGGCAAGCGCGGCTCCCACAGGCAAGCGATAGCGCATAATGTTAACATTAACATACCTGTATGTTCATTAGTTGGTATTACATAAACGTGACACACACACTCACACATATATACGCGCACACACACACACACACACACACAGACACACTCACACACACACAGACACACTCACACACACAGACACACACAGACACACTCACACACACTCCAGTGATGGAAATGGGTTTAGGAACTAAGGGTACTCTGGGTCCGTGAAGCTGAGGTTGGGAAGGAGGGGGGAGGGGGGGACTCTGTCTCTGTCTGTGTGTGTGTGTTGGCTGCAGCCATCGTCTGCTTTAGTGAGGGAAGCAGGTCGGTGATTGATCAAAAGGCCCCTAGGAGACTGTCTGATTGGCTGCCAAGTGACCAGCGCATTATGTGATTGGACACAATGCCCTTGGAGACGGCGGCTGATTGGGCGGGAGGAGACCGATTTATTGATTGGACGGGAATTTTAAGGGTAGCTGGTCGGTGATTGGACGCAACCCCCTTAGAAACAGTCGTTGATTGGCCACCAAATAATCGGGCGCAAAAAAAAAAAAAATAGGAAAACAATAAAATCGAAATTACGATTTAAATCGGAAGAATATCATGCCTGATCTGCAGCAAAGATACTAGTATCCGCTCTAGTATCTTTGATCTGCAGTTCCTTCCTATTGAAGAAGAACCCTGGCCCGAAACAACTCGTAATCCATTCCCTCCACAGATGCCGCGAAGCCCGCTGAGTTCCTCCAGCACTCTGTGTTTTTTTATTTAACTCTTGAAATTTAAGTTAGACATACAGCTGGAGTAACTCAACGGGACAGGCAGCGACTGGAGAGAAGACTCTTTTTCAGACTGAACTGAACTCTCGTCGGTGAGAGTACTTGTGATTATCTGCAGAAGGATCTCGACCAGAAAAGTCATCCACTCCCCAGAGCCGGCGCCCGTCCCACTGAGCCACCCCAGCCCCCCCACCCCCCTTATAATTTCCGTACTTTTTCGATAGCTGCCATGACCCATTTGATGTCATCCTGCACCCTGCTCCTGGTCCCGGCCCGCGCCGATCTGCGTGTGTGCGTGTGCGTGTGTGTGTCGGAGTCTGAGCGGAGAAGCGCCGGCACCAAGAGTGAGTGAATGCATGGACAGACGGACGAAAGCAACCATCGTAGAGCGCAATAGGTGACATTTTGGGCAGAGACCCTTCTTCAGACTGACAATCAAGGGAAAGGGAAACGGGAGGCATATCTTCCATTCGTTTGTCCTTAGTGCCATCTATATCTATTGTTCCTCTTTCCCCTGACGGTCTGAAGAAGGGTCTCAATCCGAAATGTCATCTATGATCGTTGATCATTCCTTTCGCCCGTCTGTCCGATTGTTCGCTCGTCCTTGGATTAAGTAGCGCAGGATAAAGCTGGGAATTCATGCACAGGATGGAAACTGGAACGTAGGAGAACGTCGTCCCTCTGCGTACCCCCCCATTTCCATCACTGGCACTCACACACACACACACACACACTCACACACTCCCAAACACACACAACAAGTATGTGCTAACTTAAAATCGGCAAAATCCGGGATTTATGATATGAAAATCGTACCGCCCGTAATTGGCCAATTTTCCGTAGAAATTACGGGAAATCCTTACCAGTTGGCATCTCTGCGAAACGTCACCTATTCCTTTTCTCATGAAATTCTACCTGACGCTCGGACAGTGGAGGGGGCCCAGGACAGAAAGGTCAATGTGGGAATGGGAGGGGGAGTTAAAAGTGTTTGGCAACCATGAGATCACGTGGGCCAAGGCGGACTGAGCAGAGGTGTTCAGTGAAACGATCACCCAATCTGAACTCCGGTTCTCGATTCCACTAATCTGGGCAAGGGACTCTATGCATCTCTGTGCAAAAAGCAACGATGATTGAGTAAAGGCGGAGCATTGAGTAAAGGCGGAGCCCACAATGGTCCATTGTTGACTGTGGGGAAGGTGATAGAATTACTCAGTTTAGTTTATTATCGCGTGTACCCGAGGTACAGAGAAAAGCTTTTTGTTGCGTGCTAATGTCAGCGGAAAAAACAACACATGATTATAATCGAGACATTTACAGTGTATTGATCCATGATAAGGGAATAACGTTTAGTGCAAGGTAAAGCCAGCAAAGATCGATCAAGGATAGTCCGAGGGTCACCAACGAGGTAGATAGTAGTTCAGCACTGCTCCCTGGTTGTGGTAGGATGGTTCAGTTGCCTGATAACAGCTGGGAAGAAACTGTCCCTGAATCTGGAGGTAGACAAAAATGCTGGAGGAACTAGAGGGTGAGGCAGCATCTATGGAGTGAAGGAATAGGTGACGTTTTGGGTCGAGACCCTTCTTCAGACTGGTGAGGGGGTGGGAAGAAGAAAGGAAGAGGCGGAGACAGTAGGCTGTGGGCGAGCTGAGAAGGGGAGGGGAAGGAGGGAGAAAGCAGGGACTACCTGAAATTGGAGAAGTCAATGTTCATACCGCTGGGGTGTAAACTACCCAAGTGAAATATGAGGTGCTGCTCCTCCAATTTACGGTGGGACTCACTCTGGCCATGGAGGAGGCCCAGGACAGAAAGGTCAGATTCGGAATGGGAGGGGGAGTTGAAGTGCTGAACCACCGGGAGATCAGGTTGGTTATTGCGAACTGAGCGAAGGTGTTGGGCGAAGCGATTGCCAAGCCTGCGCTTGGTCTCACCGATGTAGAGCAGCTGACACCTAAAGCAGAGGATGCAATAGATGAGGTTGGAGGAGGTGTAGCAGCTGACACCTAGAGCAGCGGATGCAATAGATGAGGTTGGAGGAGGTGATAACAGCTGGGAAGAAACTGACACTGAATCTGGAGGTGTGTATTTTCACACTTCTGCACCTCTTGCCCGATGGGAGAGGGGAGAAGAGGAAGTGGCCAGGGTGTGACTGGTCCTTGATTATGCTGCTGGCCTTGCCGAGGCAGCTCTCCAGCATTTTGTGTCTATCTTCGGTGTAAACCAGCATCTGCAGTTCCTTCCTACACTGAGGGGTAACTTTTTCACACAAAGGGTGAGAGATGAGAGGGGAAAGATTTAAAGGAGATGTATGGGGCAAGTTTATTTACTTACAGTGGTTAGGCCCTGGAGCATGCTGCCAGGGGTATTGGTGGTGGCAGATACGATAGAGGCAAATGAGGCTGTTAGATGGGCACACGGATATGCAGAGAATGGAGGGATATATGGATCATGTGCAGATTGGTGAGACTATTTGAATGTTCACTAAATCACGTTATAGTAGTAGAATTAGGCCATTCGCCCCATCGAGTCCACTCCGCCATTCAATCATGGCTGATCTCTGCCTCCTAATCCCATTTTCCTGCCTTCTCCCCGTAACCCTTGACACCTGTTCTATCAAGAATTTGTCTATCTCTGCCTTACAAAATGTCCACTGACAGCCTCCACAGCCCTCTGTGGCAATGAGATCCACAGATTAACTGCCCTCTGACTAAAGAAGTTCCTCCTCACCTCCTTTCTAAAAGAGCGCCCTCTAATTCTGAGGCTGTGACCTCTGGTCCTAGACTCTCCCACCAGTGGAAACATCCTCTCCACATCCACTCTATCCAGGACTTTCATTATTGTGTAAGTTCCAATGAGGTCCTCCCTCAACCTCCTAAACTCCAGCGAGTACAGGCCCAGTGCTGTCACACGCCCATCATATGCTAACCCACTCATTCCTGGAATCATCCTTGTAAACCTCCTCTGGACCCTCTCCAGAGCCGGCACATCCTTCCTCAGATATGGAGCCCCAATTTGCTCACAGTTCTCCAAATGTGGCCTGACCAGCGCCTTACAGAACCTCAGCATTGCATCTCTGTTTTTGTATTCCCGCCCACGATATAAATGCCAGCATTGAATTTGCCTTCCTTGCTACCGAATGTATCGTGCTTGGCATTGAACCTTCTTCAGAAAGGGTCTCGAAAGGGCTGCATGGAGTGGATGTGGAGAGGAAGTTTCCTCAAGTGAGAGAGTCTAGCACAAGAGGCCACAGCCTCAGAAAAAAATCAATGCACCTTTTGGAAGGAGATGAGGAGGAATTTCTTTAGTCAGAGGGTGGTGAATCTGTGGAATTCTTTGCCGCAAAAGGCTGTGGAGGCCAAGTCAATGGAGATTTTTTAAGGCCTTGATAGACAGATTCTTGATTAGTACAGGTGTCAGGGGTTATGGAGAGAAGGCAGGTACAGGATACTGAGTTGGATGATCAGCCATGATCATATTGAATGGCGTGCAGGCTCGAAGGGCCGAATGGCCTACTCCTGCACCTATTTTCTATGTTTTTATGAATGGGGTTAGGAGGGAAAGATAGATCAGCCTTGATTGAATGGCGAAGTAGACTAGATGGGCCGAACGGCCTAATTCTTCTCCTATCACCCATGAACTACCAGGCGTATGAAAACCCCAATTGATGCAGGCATATAGCATTTACTAAAAATAGGTTATAGCCCAAAAACATTGAATCATGGAACTGGTCAAATAAGTGAACAGTAACTTCAAGCTATTTAATGAGATTTAAATATTTAGTTGTTGACTTGCTGTGAACAAGCAGTAACATTCCTTCGCTCCATAGATGCTGCCTCACCCGCTGAGTTTCTCCAACATTTTTGTCTACGTTTGATTTTTCCAGCATCTGCAGTTCCTTCTTAAACAAGCAGTAATATGCATTCAGTGAATCTTTCTCCACCAACACACATACTGCAATAACTTTCCGCTACAATTCCCTAAGTCCTCATTTTTTAAACAGATGTCACCTACATAATCTTGTCACGCTGTAATTACACTCACTCCGGAGGCACTTGCTACCTTGGAATCAAGAACGAGGGGAGCAGGAGCCATTAAGCGCAAGTCGGTATTATTATCATGTCTGAAATTTTTAGTTTTAGTTTTCATCAGCCCGTACTTTTGTAGGTGCGATTTGATACGTAGTAGGGGTGTGTTCTTTTGTTAGAGGAGTCTAGCGCAGACTCTCCGATTGGAAGTTTCAGTTTGGTGTCGGATAATGAGGGGAAATAGTTTTCTACCATGATCACGACGCACACTTGGTACGAGACGACATACCTTTATAAGAAGCTTTTATGTGATTTATATGATGTGAATGGAACAGCGATTAAGAACGGAAAGTTATGACTTATTTCTTTGGTTTGTATTACTTCAATAAAAAAGCAATTAATCAAGAAACAACGTCTTATGCTGAGAGAATGAAGCAGCTGGGCTTGTACACTCTGGAGTTTAGAAGGATGAGAGGGATTCTCATTGAACCTTATTTTCTACATGTCTATGATCCCTGGAATAATTGGGTTAACATATGATGAGCGTTTGATGTAACTGGGCCTGTACTCATTGGAGTTTAGAAGGATGAGGCTGGACCTCGTTGAAAATTATCTATGAAAGGCCTGGATAGAGTGGATGTGGAGAGGATGTTTCCACTTGTGGGAGAGTCTAGGACCAGAGGCCAGAGCCTCAGAATAAAAGGACCTGCCCTTAGGAAGGAGATGAGGAGGAGATTCTTTTGTCAGAGGGTGGTGAATCTATGGAATTCATTGCCACAAAAGGCTGTGGAGGCCAAGTCAATGGATATTTATTAAGGCAGAGATAGATAGGTTCTTGACTAGTACGGGTGTCAGGGGTTATGGGGAGAAAGCTGGAGAATGGGGTTAGGAGGGAGAGATAGATCCGTCTCGGTGGCGGTGGGGCCTCGCGGTCGATGAGCACGAGGGGGAGGGGGAAGATAATGGGGACCCGGCATGAGGGACATGTGGAAGAACAAAGGGGGACCCTGTGGGGGGGAGGGTGAGAGGGTGGGGCACTCTAGTTTAGAATCCCTTCCCAGGGGATAAGTCTGTGTTTGTTTGTTGGTTCATTTGTTCTGGTGAAGGCGCTGTGCATAAGGCAGCCAACCAACAGTCGTTTGTCTTTTTCCTTTTATTTTCATTTTTAATTTCATGTTTTTGTGTACCTTGTGCATTGTGACTGTCGGCCGACCAATTTTCCTCCGGGGATGAATAAAGTTTTATCATATCGTATGGCATTGAATGGCGGAGGAGACCCGATGGGCTGAATGGCCTAATTTTGCTCCAATAACTTATGAACAAAGAAAAGCACCATTGTAGCCAGCAACAAATGCTTATCCCCACTGTCCATGAGAGGGCGGTAGTGAGCCATCCCTTCAACTGCTACACACCTGCGGTGAACAATTTGTCCTTCGGGCAGTTGTGATAGGACTCTCAGGTCACGCAGCGCTTGCTGGCTGGGCTGAAGCGTTGTTTCCACGCTGTATCTCCAGAACTAAAAACTAAATGCAAGACTCTTTCTCTCTTTAGATTTATTTTCTGGCTCCCGAATGCCTTTCTCCAAGTTTAGTTTCTTATTGCCTCGCGTACCGTGGGACTAGTGAAGATGGGACATGCTGAGCCAAAGGGCCTGTTGCCATGCAGGATGTCTCTATAACTCTATGCAAGTTATGTTGTGAAACTGAATGAATAACTTTAACATTGCAATCATTATTTTAACTTGCACAATAGTTGTCCAGAACATCTAACTGTGTTTACTGCTCAAGATGCTAATGGGGCTGTCCCACTGTACGAGCTAATTCAAGAGCTCCCTCGAGTTTCCCCCGATTTGAACTCGGAGAATTACGGTAACAGCCGCTCGTCTGTACTAGGGGCTCTCGTGGATATTTTTCAACATGTTGAAAAATCTTCACGAGTCTACCGCGTTTCCCGAGTACCCGCCGTTAGCGTTACGAGCCGCTAAGAGACGTCCGAACTCCGACGGAC
Source organism: Okamejei kenojei (assembly GCA_035221665.1). Taxonomy (NCBI): domain Eukaryota; kingdom Metazoa; phylum Chordata; class Chondrichthyes; order Rajiformes; family Rajidae; genus Okamejei; species Okamejei kenojei. The sequence goes on from CM069132.1 coordinate 154,799,080, forward strand.
CTGCTACGTACATTCCACGTGCTTACCACGAGATTGATTTTTTTTTAAAACTCGGGAGAGCTCTTGAATTAGCTTGTACAGTGAGACAGGGCCATTAGTCCATGTATCTGTTCAGTAGATCCATTCATGGTATTTTTAGTTAACTTTATTTTAGTTTAGAGATACAGTGCAGAAACAGGTCCTTCGGCCCATTGAGTCCGCACCGACCAGCGATCCCCGCACATTAACAAGTGTAACATTTCCCTACACGCACTTGGCACATAGAAAATAGGTGCTGGAGGAGGCCATTCGGCCCTTCGAGCCAGCTCCGCCATTCATTGTGATCATGGCTGATCATCCACAATCAGTAACCCGTGCCTGCCTTCTCCCCATATCCCTTGATTCCACTAGCCCCCCAGAGCTCTATTTAACTCTCTTTTAAATGCATCCAGTGAATTGGCCTCTATTGCCTTCTGTGGCAGAGAATTCCACAAATTCACAAATCTCTGGGTGTAAAAGTTTTTTCTCATCTCAGTTTTAATAGGTCTCCCCTTTATTCTAAGACTGTGGCTCCTGGTTCTGGACTCCCCAACATTGGGAAATTTTTTCCTGCATCTAGCTTGTCCAGTCCTTTTATAATTTTATATGTTTCTATAAGATCACCTCTCATCCTTCTAAATTCCAGTGAATACAAGCCCAGTCTTTGCAATCTTTCCTCATATGACAGTCCCGCTATCCCGGGGATTAATCTCGTGAACCTACGCTGCACTGCCTCAATAGCAAGGATGTCCTTCCTCAAATTAGGAGACCAAAACTCTGTACAGGGCCCTGTACAATTGCAGAAGGATCTCTTTACTCCTATACTCAAATCCTCTCGTTATGAAGGCCAATATGCCATTAGCTTTCTTCACTGCCTGCTGTACCTGCATGCTTACTTTCAGCCCGTAAGTCTTTGGAGTGTGGGAGGAAACCGAAGATCTCAGAGAAAACCCACGCGGACACAGGGAGAATGTACAAACTCCGTACAGACAGTACCCATAGTCAGGATTGAACCCGGTTCTCTGGCGCTGTAAGGCATGAACTCTTCCACTGCTCCACCGTGCCGCACAACCGCCATACTCTACATTATACGGTATGATCTGCCTGGATAGCAAGCTAAATGACTTTCATTGTATTTCGGGTACGCGAGAATAAACCTAATGACCAAGTAAGCGATACTTTCTACTTTTCATCGCTAAAGGGCCTGTCCCACTTACGCAACATGCTGAAAATTCAGCGGTGACCAGAAAGACGCTACGACTCTTTGGTCGACTGAGGAGAATACTCACGACCATACAGGCGACACCCTGGTGACATGTCGCGGGGTGAAGCCTGTATAGTCATGAGTAGTCGCCCAAAGAGTTGTACCTTCTTCTGGTCGCCGCTGGATTTTCAACATGTTGAAAATTTTTGGCGACCTGTAACGACCTATGACGGGAGCCGGCAGTCGCCGAAAAAGCCCCATAAGTGGGACAAGCCCATTAAGTCTGAGTTTCATGGCATTCACTGAGGTCAATCAATCAGCGAATTGTTGACAAATCTGTACAGCAAACTACACCTGAATAGGAATGAAAAAGTTGACACTAGCATCGGTCCTGAATGATCCAAGAACACAACAAAATTGCACAAATTTGTTCCAGTGAATATCAAATGCTAAGATTTTATACTTGAGAGACATGGCGCGGACACTGGACCTTCGTCCCACCGGCTCCGTATCGACCAGCGATCACCCCGTGCACTAGCACTATACCACACACTAGGGACAATTTGAGATCAGCCATGATTGTAGGCTCGATGGGCCGAATGGCCTAATTCTTCACCTATGACACATGAGTATGATTTGTAAGGACTGAGAGATATAGATTGGGTAGACACACAGAGTATTTTGCATAGAGTAGGAGAATCGAGAACCAGAGGGCATGCGTTTACGGTGAAGGGGGAAAGATTTTGAGGTAATCTGAAGGGTCACTTTTTTGCACAAAGGGTGGTGGGTATATGGAATGAGCTGCTGGAGGAGGTAGTTGAGGCAACGTTTAAGATACTTTTGGACAGGTAAATGGATGCGACAGGTTCAGATGGTACATGTTGGACTAATGCAGATTGGATTTGTTGGTCGGTTTGGGCAAGTTGGGCCAAAAGGCCTGTTTCCACTCTGTATGACTGACTTGAAAAATTAAGACAACAGAAGACGATTAACAAAGTTTGATTTGAAGGGACTTCTTGAAATCGAGAACAAATTCTGCTATTAGGGCAGCACGGTGGTGCAGCGGTAGAGTTGCTACCTTACAGCGAATGCAGCGCCGGAGACCCGGGATCGATCCCGACTATGGGTGCTGTCTGTACGGAGTTTGCACGTTCTCTCCGTGACCTGTGTGGGTTATCTCCGAGATCTTCGTTTTCCTACCACACTCCAAAGACGTGCAGGTATGTAGGTAAATTGGCTTGGTGTAAATATAAAATTGTCCCTAGCGTGTGTAGTATTTTATTTAATTCACATTTTATTTAATCAATAATCTTTTATTATTAATGTTTAATGTTTTATGTGTCATTCCTAACTGTCACTGTATGTCAAGTTGTCACTTGCGGGCGGAGCACCAAGGCAAATTCTTTGTATGTGAATACTTGGCCAATAAACCTATTCATTCGTTCATTCATTCATATCCATGCACCTGTCTAACTGTTTCTCAAATGTTGCAATAGTCCCTGCCTCAACTACCTCCCCTGGCAGCTCGTTCCTCTGGTTCAGCAAGGAATAGGAGCAAAGAGGTCCTTCTGCAGTTGTACAAAGCCCTAGTGAGACCACACCTGGAGTATTGTGTGCCCTAATTTGAGGAAGGACATTCTTGCTATTGAGGGAGTGCAGCGTAGGTTTACAAGGTTAATTCCCGGGATGGCGGGACTGTCATATGCTGAGAGACTGGAGCAGCTGGGCTTGTACACTCTGGAGTTTAGAAGGATGAGAGGGAATCTCATTGAAACATATAAGATTGTTAAGGGTTTGGACAGGCTAGGGGCAGGAAACATGTTCCCGATGTTGGGGGAGACCAGAACCAGGGGCCACAGTTTAAGAATAAGGAGTAAGCCATTTAGAACGGAGACGAGGAAACACTTATTCTCACAGAGAGTGGTGAGTCTGTGGAATTCTCTGCCTCAGAGGGCGGTGGTGGCCGGATCTTTCTAGAGAGCAAGATAGGGCTTTAAAAAATAGCGGAGTCAGGGGATATGGGGAGAAGTCAGGAATGGGGTACTGATTGGGGATGATCAGCCATGATCACATTGAATGGCAGTGCTGGCTCGAATGGCCTAGTCCCGCACCTATTGTCTATTGTAGGATAGTGTTAGATATGTGAAGATATGTGAAGAGAAAGAGATTAGTTAAAACAAATGTAGGTCCCTTGCAGTCAGAAACAGGTGAATTGATCATGGGGAACAAGGACATGGCAGATCAATTGAATAACTACTTTGGTTCTGTCTTCACTAAGGAAGACATAAATAATCTGCTGGAAATAGCAGGGGACCGGGGGTCAAATAAGGTGAAGGAACTGAGTGAAATCCAGGTTAGCCGGGAAGTGGTGTTGGGTAAATTGAATGGATTAAAGGCTGATAAATCCCCAGGGCCAGATAGTCTGCATCCCAGAGTACTCAAGGAAGTAGCCACAGAAATAGTGGATGCATTAGTGATAATTTTTCAAAACTCTTTAGATTCCGGAGTAGTTCCTGAGGATTGTAGGGTAGCTAATGTAACCCCACTTTTTAAAAAAGGAGGGAGAGAGAAAACAGGGAATTACAGACCAGTTAGTCTAACATCAGTAGTGGGGAAACTGCTAGAGTCAGTTATTAAAGATGGGATAGCAGTACATTTGGAAAGTAGTGAAATCATTGGACAAAGTCAGCATGGATTTACGAAAGGTAAATCATGTCTGACGAATCTTATAGAATTTTTGGAGGATGTAACTATTAGAGTGGATAAGGGAGAACCAGTGGATGTGTTATATCTAGACTTTCAGAAGGCTTTCGACAAGGTCCCACATAAGAGATTAGTATACAAACCTAAAGCACACGGTATTGGGGGTTCAGTATTGATGTGGATAGAGAACTAGCTGGCAGACAGGAAGCAAAGGGTAGGAGTAAACGGGTCCTTTTCAGAATGGCAGGCAGTGCCTAGTGGGGTACCGCAAGGCTCAGTGCTGGGACCCCAGCTATTTACAATATATATTAATGATTTGGACGAGGGAATTGAATGCAACATCTCCAGGTTTGCGGATGACACTAAGCTGGGGGGTAGTGTTAGGTGTGAGGAGGATGCTAGGAGGCTGCAAGGTGACTTGGATAGGCTGGGTGAGTGGACAAATGCATGGCCGATGCAGTATAATATGGATAAAAGTGAGGTTATCCACTTTGGTGGCAAAAACAGGGTAGACTTATCTGAATGATGGCAAATTAGGAAAAGGGGAGTTGCAACGAGACCTGGGTGTCATGGTACACCAATCATTGAAAGTAGTCATGCAGGTGCAGAAGGCAGTGGAGAAAGCAAATGGTATGTTAGCATTCATAGCAAAAGGATTTGAGTATAGGAGCAGGGAGGTTCTACTGCAGTTGTACAGGGTATTGGTGAGACCACACCTGGAGTATTGCGTACAGTTTTGGTCTCCAAATCTGAGGAAAGACATTCTTGGCATAGAGGGGGTACAGAGAAGGTTCACCAGACTGATTCCTGGGATGGCAGGACTTTCATATGAGGAAAGACTGGATAGACTTGGCTTGTACTCGCTAGAATTTAGAAGACTGAGGGGCGATCTTATAGAAACTTACAAAATTCTTAAGGGGTTGGATAGGCTAGATGCAGGAAGATTGTTCCCGATGTTGGGGAGGTCCAGAACAAGGGGTCAGTCTAAGGATATGGAGGAATTCCTTTAGGACCGAGATGAGGAAAACATTTTTCATACAGAGAGTGGCGAGTCTCTGGAATTCTCTGCCACAGAAGGTAGTTGAGGCCAGTTCATTGGCTATATTTAAGAGGGAGTTAGATGTGGCCCTTATGGCTAAAGGGATCAGGGGTATGGAGAGAAGGCAGGTACAGGATACTGAGTTGGATGATCAGCCATGATCATATTGAATGGCGGTGCAGGCTCGAAGGGCCGAATGGCCTACTCCTGCACCTATTTTCTATGTTATTGTGCGGGGATCGCTGGTCAGTGCAGGCCCGTTGGGCCGAAGGGCCTGTTTACGCGCTGTATCTCTAAATTGAACTAAAATGAACAAGGAAAGGAGCAGCACTCGAGGTGACCGATGGCATGTTGGGTCATACCTGCGTTCGATGTTCCCCTACAGCAAACTGCAGAACGGCAAAGCTGGAGGCCTGACTGCCCTCCACACGCTCCACAGTGCTAGAGTCAATCTTCAGATCGCTGCTGATTTCAGCGCTCTGGATGAAGTCCTCTGTTTTCAAGTCTTCCACTCGCTTCAGTTCCCCGTTGGCCAGCTGTATGATGGAGCCCTTCATGAAGTAGGGGGGCAGCTGAGTGGAGGTGGCCACCGGGGAGCTGACCGGCTGGAGCAGGGGCAGGTGTACCTGTGCCTGCACCACGGCAGTGTGGTAGGCCGGCTGTGGCTGTGGGTGTGGGTGTGGGTGTGGGTGTGGGTGGGGGTAGGGGGCCTCGGCCTTGTGGCCGGCGCTGCTGGCGAAGGGGTGGGACACGGCGGCGTACTGCGGCGAGGACGTGACGATGGCCGGGGCCTCCACCGCCGTGCCGCACACGGGGATGAGGAGCGGGTGGGCGCCGGGGATGACCAGGTGCGGCTGCAGGTTGCCGTGGTAGCCCAGGCCCTGCTGCTGGCTGCTGATGTAGCCGATGAGCGGCTGCTGAGGGCTGGAGTAGACGGCCCCGCTGGGCGGGCCGATGGCGATGTGGTCAGTGGGGGTGTGTGTGGTCTGTATGACGGACTGCGGAGAGAAGGTGGCCTGGCCGTGGTTGAGGTTGAGGTTGACGCTGGCCTTCTCGTACAATGCCAGGGGGGAGCAGTCGCTGCCCGTGGCCTGCTGCCCCTCCAGGTCCGTGGCGGGCGTGTGGCTGTTGGGGATGATCATCACCGACGCCCTGGGGGCCAACGTCTCGTGTGCAGAGTAGTCGGCGGGGCCCGGGTGGACGACCACGTGGGCCCCGTGCCTGATCTCGTAGTGCCGGGGCAGCGCCTTGGCCCCCGCCTTGTCCGCGCTCGGCTCGTAGCGCCGCCCTTTGCCCGCCTCGCCGTTCAGCACCTCCCTGCGCGGCGGCGGCGGCGGCGGCGGCGGGTGCGGCCTGGGCTCGCCCGCCTTCCTCTGGGCCTCCCGGTGCGCCGCGTGGTAGCCGGCCTCGGCGTACTGGAGCAGCAGGGGCGAGCCGGCGGCGTGGGAGCGCGGCGCCAGCGACAGCGGGTGCAGCGGGTGGAGCGGGCCCGGGGAGTGAGGCCTGGTCACGTTGGGCGACGGGCTGGGGGCCCGCGCGTAGTGAGACGCGGGCATGTCTCTGCGCGTCCTGCCCGCCTGCGGCTGCTGCTGCTGCTGCGGCTGCTGCTGCTCCACCCCCGCCCCCGCCTTGTGCTGCGACGGGCCGCCGAAGATGGCCGAGTAGGGGGGCTCCAGGTGGGAGTACTGCGCCGGGGAGGCGGAGGCCTGGGACACCGAGGCGGCGAAGGCGGGCGGGCCCACGTAGGCCCCGCTGAACGACGGCGGCGGCGGCGGCGGCCCGACAAACTGGAAGGCGGCCGGCTGCAGGGGCGTGTACTCCACCGGAGACATGGAGGGCCCCGGCTGGGACAGGCCCGACGAGGAGTACACCGCCCGGAGCTGCGTCGCGCCGGGGGCCCCCCTCGCATTCCCGGGCGACGAGTAGTCCACGGCTGTCGGGAGCGGCTTGTACAGCGGCAGGCCGGTTTCCAGCGACGTCTCTCCTGCTCCTTTGGCGTGTCCGTACTTCACGCCCACGCTGCTCTGGCGGCTGGCGATGTTGGCCAGCCAGGCCAAGTTCTCGCTGCGGCTCCTCTCACTGCCAGTGGCCGTGGCAACCGCCTTCTCTGCCAGGCCGCTGACTGGAAACTCGCGTTTCTTGGGCGGTAGGCATTCGTTGCTGCGCTCCTGGGTGGATTTCATCTTTGAAAGGACGCACTCAGTGTCTGTTAGGCTGCGATCCGGGTTTGATCAATTGCGCGTTGCATTTGTTTTCCGGTCGTTTGCTCCAAAAAGATCCCAGGACTGCACGAGGCTTCATTTCCTCCAGCCAGAATTCTTCACAGCTGCTCGGGAATCTGAAATGAAAGGAATTGTTCAAATTAAATATTCAATTAACTAAAGTCACTCAATGCATAAATTAACCATCCTTCTATTCTGAATGCTATAATCATTATTCTGTCCGTCCCGCTGAGTTACCCCGGCATTTTGTGTCTAGCTCTGGTATAAACCAACATCTGCAGTTCCTTTCATAGGTTCATTAGTTCATGTGATAGGAGCAGAATTAAGCTATTCAGCCCATCAAGTCTACTCCGCCACTCAATCATGGCTGATCTATCTTTCCTTCTCAATCCCATTCTCCTGCCTTCTCCCCTGACACCCGTACTAATCAAGAATCTCTATCTATCTCTCCCTTAAAAATATCTATTGACTTGGCCTCCACAGCCTTTGGTGGCAATGAATTCCACAGAAATTAGAAATTCCTCATCTCCTTCCGAAAGGAACGTCCTTTAATTCTGAGGCACTTTTATTACATTTTCTATGAATACAAAAATCCAATAGCTGTTTGCATACAATACAATGAGATACAACGCGGAAGCAGTCCGTTCGGCCCACCGAGTCTGCACCGATCAGCGATCACCCGTACACCAGCACTATCCTACTCGCCAGGGCCAATTTACGGAAGCCAATTAACCTACCAACCTGCAGTTGGAGTGTGGGAGGAAACTAGAGCATCCGGAGGAAGCCTCACAGCGCCAGAGAGCCGGGTTCCATCCCACTACGGATGCCGTCTGTATGGAGTTTGTACGTTTTTCCCGTGACCGTGCGGGTTTTGCCCGGGAGCTCCAGTTTCTTCCTACACTCCAATTTGTCTTGAAATTGTAAATTTGTCCCTAGTGTGTGTAGAATAGTGTTAATGTGCGGGGTTAGACAATAGGTGCAGGCGTAGGCCCTTCGAGCCAGCACCGCCATTCAATGTGATGATGGCTGATCATCCCCAATCAGTACCCCGTTCATGCCTTCTCCCCATATCCCCTGACTCCGCTATTTTTAAGAGCCCTATCCAGCTCTCTCTTGAAAGCATCCAGAGAACCTGCTTCCACCACCCTCCGAGGCAGAGAATTCCACAGACTCACAACTCTCTGTGAGAAAAAGTGTTTCCTCGTCTCCGTTCTTAATGGCTTACCCCTTATTCTTAAACTGGGATCGCTGGTAAAGTGCGGACTCGGTGGGCCGAAGGGCCTGTTTCCGCGCTGTACTGTATCTCCAAACTAAACACAATGATACACATACTTTTATTGTCTAATTCATTCTGCAAACGATGAACGGACTGCACAACATGCCTTACCGATGACGATATTGAGCAAGTAAAGCATATCTGTGAAGGGATAAATTTAGTTTCCTGCTTAGAGTGAGTTTTATAAATAATCCCAACAGATATTTACACGCAGCATTTATTTTTATGCTGTCATCGGTGTCAGTGAAAGAACTAAACTTAGCCAAAGCAAAAAGTCAACTTACCAACCTGTATTAATTACTGAATGATCTATTAACTGTACTGCACTGCTTACGGCCATCTATAGCTCTGCTAGAATTGGACTCTATACTTTGATTTGATGCAGTGGTAATCTTCCTTGTATTACAGCTGAGTCTTGAACAAGTGGCATTCAAATTCTATGCAACAGTTTCCACATCAGCAAGGATGTGTTCCTGAAGCAAACGTTGGGGAGGCCTCTTTTGGAATACTGAGCTCAGTTTTGGTCGCCCTGCTGTAGGAGGGGCAGAGAAGATTTACAAGGATGTTGTCACGGTGACGCAGCGGTAGAGTTGCTGCCTTACAGCGCCATAGACCCGTGTTACATCCTGATTACGGCTGCTGTCTGTACGGAGTTTGTACGTTCTCGCCGTGACCAAGTCGGCGCGGACACGGTGGGCCAAAGAGGCCTCTTTCCACGCTGTATCTCCAAACTAAACTAAGACTCGAGGGCTGGGACTTTATTCCTTGGAGCACAGGAGGCTGAGGGGTGATCTTATAGAGGTGCATGAAATCACGTGGGAACTTGTAGGTCTTTGGAATGTGGGAGGAAACCGAAGCTCCCGGAGAAAACCCACGCGGTCACGGTTAGAACGTTCAAACTCCGTACAGACAGCACCCCTTGTCTCCGACGCTGTGAGGCAGCAACTCTACCGCTGTGCTGCCCCCATGACCGTATGGGTTTCCCCTGGGAGCTTCGATATTGTGTTAGCACCTGCCTTAACTACCTCCTCCGGCAGCTCGTTCCATACATCCATGTGAAAAAGTCACCCCTCAGGTTCCTATTAAATCTCTCCTCCCTCACCTCAAACCTATGCCCTCTGGTCCTCGATTCACCTTCTCTGGGCAAGAGACTCTTATGCATCTACCCGGTCTATTTTTATACATCTCTTTTCTAACAGTTGATAAAATTAAATAAAAATAAGACAATTATACCATAACATGAAGTGGTCAAAACTGTAATGTTCCAGTGGGCGGCACGGTGGCGCAGTGGGTAGAGCTGCTGCCTCACAGTGCCAGAGACCTGGGCTCGATCATGACCTCAGGTGCTGTCTGTGTGGAGTTTGCACCTCCGCCCTGTGACTGTGTGGGTTTAGCCCAGGTGCGATAGGTTAATTGGCCTGCAAAATTGCCCCGAATGTGTAGGGCGTGTCTGAGAAAATGGGATAACATAGAGCTTGTGTTAATGGGTAATCGATGGTTGGTGTAGACTTGGCAGGCCAAAGGGCCTGTTTCCATGCTGTATCTCTAAACTAAACTTGCTGCCTACGGGATGAATACACCCTTTGGCCTGTTTGATGCAGATGTAGCCAGGGCTCGAGGTGGGGCAAGCACTGGCCTGTTTTATATTGCAGTGCCCGCTGCCAAGATTCTTCATCATACAGCGTGGAAACAGGCCCAGCGGCCCAACTTGCCCACACCGATCAACATGTCCCATCCACACTAGCCCCACCTGCCCGCGTTTGGCCCATATCCCTCAACCTGCCCTATCCATGTACCTGTCTAAATGTTTCTTAAACGTTGCGAAAATCCCCAGCCTCAACTACCTCCTCCGGCAGCTCGTTCCATACAACCACCACCTTTGGATGAAAAAGTTACCCCTCAGATTCCTATTAAATCTTACCCCCTTCAACATAAACCAATGCCCTCTGGTTCTTGATTCCCCGACTCCATCAATCGATTTCATATATCCGTTTTAAATTTAATTCAAGAATGAAAAGTCAAAGCCCCAATACTAGATTTAAAGATAAAGAGATCGTACATACAATGGGGGCAAGTGAATGCATTGGTAGTGAAAAAAAAAAATCAGCATAAAGGTATTTGTGGCCAGAAATACAGACAACCTATTTAGCATGCTGCATTCGAGAAATGAAATACTCGTTGGACTTACTCAAGGATTCACAGCTGTCTTGAAGTATACCAGCTGTTTCTTGCTCCCTTATATTTAATCATTTACGTGACAATAAAGATAGCAGGATTAGCATTAGCCAGCTCCAATCAGTCCTGACACATGGTTCTGCCCTCAATCTGTGGAAGGAACTGCAGACGGACACAAAAAGCTGGAGTAACTCAGCGGGTCAGGCAGCGTCTCTGGAGAGAAGGAATGGGTGATGTTTCGGGTCGAGACCCTTCTTCAGACTAGTCGACATAGAAAATAGGTGCAGGAGGAGGCCCTTCTTGCCAGCACCGCCATTCATTGTGATCATGGATGATTGTCCCCTATCAATAACCCGTGCCTGCCTTCTCCCCATATCCCTTGACTCCATTAGCCCCTAGAGCTGTATCTAACTCTCTATTAAATCCATCCAGTGATTTGGCCCCCACTGCCCTATGTGGCAGGGAATTCCACAAATTCACAACTCTGGGTGAAAAAGTTTAACTCTCTGGGTGAAAAAGTAAGACTGTGGCCTCTGGTTCTGGACTCGCCCAACATTGGGAACATATTTCCTGCATCTAGCTTGTCCAGTCCTTTTATAATTTTATATGTTTCTATAAGATCACCCCTCATCCTTCTAAGCTCCAGTGAATACAAGCCTAGTCTTTTCAATCTTTCCTCATATGACAGTCCCGCCATCCCAGGGATCAATCTCGTGAATCTACGCTGCACTGTCTCAATCAGCAGGTTGTCCATCCTCAAATTAGGAGACCAAAACAGAACTGTAGATGCTGGTTTACATCAAGCATAGTCGCAAAATGCTGGCGTAACTCAGCAGGTCAGGCAGCGTCTCTGGATAGAAGGAACGTCACTGATTCCTTCCATCCAGAGATGCTGCCTGTCCCGCTGAGTTACTCCAGCATTTTGTATCTGCCGTAAATCTATTCTCATCGGTTTAAAGGAGGCACTTCAGTAAGGGTGTCAGGGGTTATGGTGAGAAGGCAGGAGAATTGGCCGGTGCAGCGGTAGAGTTGCTGCTTTACAGCGCCGGAGACCCGGGTTCGATCCTGACTACGGGTACGGAGTTTGTACATTCTCCCCGTGACCTGCGTGGGTTTTCTCCGGGTGCTCCAGTTTCCCCCCACACTCCAGAGACGTTTAGGTTTGCAGGCTAATTGGCTTTGGTAAAGATTGCAAATCGTCCCTCGTGTGTGGGATAGTGCTGGCGTACGGGGATGGCCAGTCGGCGCGGACTCGCTGGGGCAAGGCCCTGTTTCTGCGCTGTATCTCTAAAACTAAACCAAAGGGGATGAGGGAGAAAGATAGATCAGCCGTGATTGAATGGCGGAGTAGATTCGATGGACCGAATGGCCTAATTCTGCTCCCATAACCTATGAAGTTAGAGGGAGCAGTTCAATTCATTTCCACATGCCTTTACTGGGTAACAGGCTAGAATAGCAGCAGTTTACAAGACCATATGGATTTATTTATAACCAAGAATGTGACTTATAAGGCAAAGGAGATGGGTTGCAAGTTGTATTGACTTTGCTGTACATCGTACTATCGTGTGGTTACTGGAAAGTGGCCACAGGAATGTAACGAGGCAATTTCTTCCACTTTGAAAGGGTTTGGTTTCATCCTCCTTCAGCTTTATTCTCTGGGAAAGGGGACACTAAGACCAACTAGACGGGGGGTCCTGTAAGATTTTGAGCAGAACGGCAAAATGAAATGCTTCCGGGTACTTTTGTTGCTATTTCTTGCAAGCAGAAGGAGGTTACACAGTCAGACAGCTTGGAAACGGGCCCCATCGGCCCAACTCGCCCACACCGACCAACGTGTCCCACCTGCCTGTGTTTTGCCCATATCCCTCTGAAGCTCTCCTTTCGATCAGCCATGATCACAATGAATGGCGGCGCTGGCTTGAAGGACCGAATGGCCTCCTCCTGCACGTATTTTCTATGTTTCTATCCACATACCTATCTAATTGTTTCTTAAACATTGCAATAGTGCCTGCCTCAACTACCTCTTCCGGCAGTTCGTTCCAGACACCTACCACCTTTTGTGTGGAAAAGATATCCCTCAGGTTCCTATTAAATATTTCCCCCCTCAATAGCAACAGGTGCAGGAGTAGGCCATTCGGCCCTTCGCGGTAGCACCGCTATTCAAAGTGATCATCCCCAATCAGTACCCCATTCCTGCCTTCTACCCATATCCGCTGACTCCGCTATCTTTAAGAGCCCTATCTAGCTCTCCCTTAAAAGTATCCAGAGAATCGGCCTCCACCGCCCTCTGAGGCAGAGAATTCCACACACTCACAACTCTGTGCGTGAAAAAACGCACCTTAAACCCATGTCCTCTAGTCCTCAATTTCCCCCCTCTGGGCAAGAGACTCTGCATCTACCCGATTTATTCCTCTCATGATTTTGTACACCTCCATAAGATCACCCCTCATCCTCCTGCACTCCGAGTACCTGCCTCCACGACCACCACCCATATGTGTGTGAAAAAGTTGCACGCAGGTTCCTATTAAATCTTTTCCCCCCTCTCACCCTAAACCTATGTCCTCTGGTTCTGGATTCCCCAACTCTTGGTAAGAGAGTTCAACCTCTCCCTATAATAGCCCTGTCCCACTGTACGAGTTCATTCCAAGAGCTTTCCCGAGTTAAAAAAAAATCAAATTAGTGGTAAGCACAGAGAATGAACGTAGCGGTACGTCGTAGCTCGGGGACGTCTCTTAGCGGCTCGTAACGCTAACGGCAGGTACTCGGGAAGACTCGCTAACGGCAAGTAAGCACGGGAAGACTCGTGAAGATTTTTCAACGTTGAAAAATGTCCACAAGAGCCCTGAGTACCGACGAGTGGCCATTACGGTAAATCTCCGAGTTCGAATCAGGGCAAACTCTGGGGAAAGCTCTTGGAATGAACTCGTACCGTGGGACAGGGCTTTTACTCAGACCATTGAGTCTTGGCAACATCCTCAAGTTAAGTTAGGGAATATATTTTCAGTACAAGCCAAGGAGCATGTTGAAACAGAGAGCAATGGGAACTTTACAGTATAGATGAATGACTAGATTAGATAAGATTCTGGCATAGTAGACCTGCAAAGACATTTCAATAGGCAGTCAAACACTACAAAAATGTGTAGAAAATCATGAGAGGAATAGTTTTGTTTAGTTTTGAATTATAGCTATCTCTCCAAACTGAACGAGACACAAAAGTGTTAATTGCTGCAGAGACAATTAAAAAGTGAGCTGCAGTAGTTTAGTTTAGAGATATAGCTGTACCTCTAAACTAAACGCAAAAGTGTTAATTGCTGCAGAGACAATTAAAAAGTGAGCTGAGTATTTTGCTTGGCATATTGCACTGTTGTCAGAAGCTAAGAGATTGACAAAACTGTTTTGGACGGCTCTGATTAATGAGATGGCCTTGCATATAAATACACCAGCCAACCTGGCAAATGTGAAACTTGGTGTCAGTTCAACTTGGCTCTCCCTGTGCCAGCAATGGAACACATGTAAAAACATCTGGAGCAAAAGCAAAGAAATGTTGACATGGAAAACCTAGGCGTTAATCAAAAGTTTCAATCTTTTGTTTAGAGCTAAAATCAGAATCTTACAAGATGGAGCCACTGCTCCAATTTGTCTCTCTCCTCTGTTCTCGATCGGGACGCATCGCAGCTCGGTATGGGAACAGCTCCATCCAAGACCGCAAGAAATTGCAGAGAATTGTGGATGCAGCCCAGACCATCACACAAACCAACCTCCCTTCCATTGACTCGGCAAGGCCAGCAGCATCATCAAGGACGAGTCGAACCCTAGCCACTCCCTCTTCTCCCCATTCCCATCGGGCAAGAGGTACAGAAGTGTGAAAACACACACCTACAGATTCAGGGACAGTTTCTTCCCAGCTGTTATCAGGCAACGGAACCATCCTACCACAACCAGAGAGCAGCGCTGAGCTACTATCTACCTCATTGTTGACCCTCGGACTATCTTTGATAGGACTTTACTAGCTTTGCCTTGCACTAAATGTTATTACCTCATCATGTATCTGTACATTGTGAACGGCACGATTGTAATCATGTGTTGTCTTTCCACTGGCTGGATAGCACGCAACAAAAGCTTTTCACTGTGCCTCGGTACACGTGACAATAAACATAATTAAACTAAGAAGGGTCTCGAACCGAAACGTTGCCTATCTCCTTCGCTCCTTAGATGCTGCTGCACCCGCTGAGTTTCTCCAGCCTTTTGTGTACCCTAGACTAAATTTCTGACTCTTAATTGCTATTTCAGAGTTTCATTGCATCTGCAAACTTGGAAATGATGCTGTGACTACCTGCAGGTTGCCAACATCGTTAAAGAGCTATTGCCATTAGATTTTCACAAGTATGCTCAGAACCGTGCTTATACCAACATCAAACTAATGCAATTCTTCTTCAGGCTGAAGGGCCCTGACCTATCCATGTTCTCCACAGATGCTGCCTGACCCGCTGAGTTACTCCAGCACTCTGTGAAACGTCACCTATCCATGTTCTCCACAGATGCTGCCTGACCCGCTGAGTTACTCACTCTGTGAAACGTCACCTATCCATGTTCTCCACAGATGCTGCCTGACCCGCTGAGTTACTCCAGCACTCTGTGAAACGTCACCTATCCATGTTCTCCACAGATGCTGCCTGACCCACTGAGTTACTCCAGCACTCTGTGAAACATCACCTATCCATGTTCTCCACAGATGCTGCTGACCCGCTGAGTTACTCCAGCACTCTGTGAAACGTCACCTATCCTTGTTCTCCAGAGATACTGCCTGACCCGCTGAGTTACTCCAGCACTTTGTGTTTTTAAAAAAAAAATAAACCAGCATCTGCAGTTCTTTCGGTTCACCTTGGCCTACACGATCTCCTGGTTGCCAAACACTTTAACTGTTCTTCCCATTCCTACATTGATCTCTCTGTCCTGGGCCTCCTCCATCCTTCCTGAGGTCATCTGTAGCCGGCCCTGATTTATTATTGCCTTTTCTTGCCTCCAGGTTATCTCACTCCCCCCCTCACACTCTTCTTTCAGACTGAAGTTGGGTTCCGCCCCGAAACGTCCCCTATCCATGTTCTCCAGAGATGCTGCCTGACCCGCTGAGTTACTCCAGGACTTTGTATTTTTTTTAAATAAACAAGCATCTGTAGTTCGCTCAGTCTGCCTGAGCCTACGTGATTTCCCGGTTGTCAAACATTTTAACTCCCCTTCCTATTCCCAATTTACTCCCACCCCCCGCCACCTCTATTTACAGTCTGAAGAAAAATTCTTAACCGAAGCGCCACCTATTCTTTCTTTTCCGAGATGCTGCCTGACCCGCTGAGTTACATAGAAACATAGAAATTAGGTGCAGGAGCAGGCCATTCGGCCCTCCGAGCCTGCACCGCCATTCAATATGATCATGGCTGGTCATCCAACTCAGTATCCTGTACCTGCCTTCTCTCCATACCCCCTGATCAGCCACAAGAGCCACATCCAACTCCCTCTTAAATATGGCCAACGAACTGGCCTCAACTACCTTCTGTGGCAGAGAATTCCACAGATTCACCACTCTCTGTGTGAAAAATGATTTTCTCATCTCGGTCCTAAAAGACTTCCCCCTTATCCTTAAACTGTGACCCCTTGTCCTGGACTTCCCCAACATCGGGAACAATCTTCCTGCATCTAGCCTGTCCAACCCCTTAAGAATTTTGTAAGTCTCTGTGAGATCACCCCTCAATCTTCTAAATTCCAGAGAGTACAAGCCAAGTCTATCCAGTCTTTCTGCATCTATCTTTGGTACAAACCAGCATCTGCAGTTCCTTCCTACACATTTTGTCTAGAGTTTCTTGTATCTACAAAAGCAACTAGCATCAGAGAGTGTGGAAGCAGGTCCTTCGGCCCAACTTGCCCACACCGGCCAACAAGTCCCAGCTACACTAATCCCACCTGCCCTGCATTTGGCCCATATCCCTCTAAACCTATCCTACCCATGTATTTTCCCAACATTGTGATAGTCCCTGCCTCAACTTCCTCCGGCAGCCCGTTCCAAAACACCCTATGTGTAAAAAAGCTGCCCGTCAGGTTCCTACCTAATCTTTTTCCCCTTCATCTTCAGCCTATGAAACAAAACAAAGGCGCATGATTGCAATGAATTAATCGTAATCACAAACTTGTCTCAAGACGCCAAGAACACAGAGGGAATAATAACGTTTTCTGCTCAACTTTAAAAGCTTCAAAGCATTTCATTGTACCTCGGTACGAGTGACCACAAACTAAACTGAACTAAACTAAAAGAGTTGAACTCCATCCTGCACCACGTTTTAAATTGTGTAGGAAGGAACTGCAGATACTGGTTTAAACCAAAGATAGATGCAAAAAGCTGGAGTAGCTCAGCGGGACAGTCAGCGTCTCTGGAGAGAAGGGAGCGGTGACGTTTCGGCTCGGGACCCTTCTTCAGGCTCGTTCGTTCCCGTTACAGAAGTCACCGGAGTTCCACCAGCAAGGTCTACTAACCGTACATTGCAAAGTCTGTCCATTAAAAGTTACGGGGTGGCATCCGGAAGTTGCTCTGGTAGAAAATAGAAAGCTGAATGACTGCACCCGCTGGTGAAGCAGCGCGAGGGAACTGGCAACCCCTCACTGTTGACACACGGAGAGGTATTAGTATGCTGAGTGTACAGATCCGTATAAAAACATTTGGCTGCTGTGTGCTTCCACCCAGCTTATAAAAATTCTCAAGGGTTCTGGTGACTGCATATAAACAGGCTGAACTTCGCTCACTGATTCAATGTGTCATTAAGAACGCCCGCCCCCACCTAATGCATCCAAGCCGTCTGTTGTACTATACATAGCGTGTTACATATTGCACAGACATGTTAATCACTGACGGAGGTCATGCAACTGGTTTGGCATTTGCCGCTCGCTCGCTGGTAGTAGGACTTGTGACTCACTCGTTAAACAAGAGCTCTCCGCCCCCACGTGACCGCCACTGTGGATAAACAAACACCAACTTCACAACTGGGGGAACCCACCACACTTCTCTGCCTCAGAGGGCGGCGGAGGCAGGTTCTCTGGATGCTTTCAAGAGGGAGCTAGATAGGGCTCTTAAAAATAGCGGAGTCAGGGGATATGGGGAGAAGGCAGGAACGGGGTACTGATTGGGGATGATCGGCCATGATCACAGTGAATGGCGGTGCTGGCTCGAAGGGCCGAATGGCCTATTCCTGCACCTATTGTCAAAGGCACAAGCTGTCTCACACTGCCCCTGTGTAGCACGTTATGCGTTCACTGCACTCACAACAAACACCAATCCTGAGGGAAACATGTATGTCCTCCTCGCGAGATTGGTCCAGTTTGGAGATACAGTGCGGAAGCAGGCCCTTCGGCCCGACAAGTCTGCGCAGACCGGCGATCACCCCACATACTAGCACAGTCCCACACATCAAGGACTATTTACTATTTTACCAAAAGGGAGGAAACCCATACATTCAGACGGAGAGAATGTCATTTTAACTTTTTGATTCAAAAATCCTATCAGTGTGTCTTCAGTGACCTGGTTGATTTGTGGTCTTTATAAATATCACTCATAGGTTTACTGGAGGCTGCAGGCAGTATGACCGTGGTAATCACCATGGCAACCTGAGGCGATTATATTGTCCATGAACCAATTCATCTCATGACTGTCTATTGCCTATTGACTGAGTCAAGAGTAAACAGCGGGGTTTAGTTTAGTTCGAAGATTCAGCACGGAAACAGGCCCTTCGATCAGTGATCCTTGCACACTAAAGATAGACACAGGGCAGGTCAGGCAGCATCTCCGGAGAAAAGAAATAGGTGACGTTTTGGGTCGAGACCCTTCTTCAGACTGAGAATGAGGGTGGGAGATTGCAACCGTCACGTGGTCCGCCCTGTTTCGACTAATGCAATCAACTCGACGTGCACAAACGGAAGATCAAATAGAACAAGTTGTCCTACAACTTTAGGCTGTGCACGCCACACGAAAGAAGAAGACTGAGAATCAAGTGAGAGGAAACGAGAGATATGTAAAGGCGCATACAGCAAATTAATGAAAGACACAGATCAATATCAGTTTGCATATTTCAGACCGCATATCCTACATTCATTTGTTCAATGTACATTTTCATATCTCTCGGTTCTCTCTCCCCTTACTCTCAGGCTAAAGAAGGGTCTCTACCCGAAATGTCACCTATTCCTTTTAGGTGATGCTGCCTGTCCCGCTGAGTTACTCCAGCATTTTGTGGCTCTCTTCAGTATTAATCAGCATCTGGAGTTCCTCCCCACACATCCCCATACAGTAGCACTGTCTGATACGCACTAGGGAGAATTTTTACCAAAGCCAATTTAACCTACAAACCTGCACGTCTTTAGAGTGTGGGGGGAAACCGGAGCACCCGGAGAAAACCCACGCTGTCACTGGGAAAGCATACATACTCTGCACAGACAGCACCCGTAGTCAGGATCGAACCCAGATCTCTGGCGCTGTAAGAGAGCAACTCTACTGCTGCGCCACCGTGCCGCCCTAGGCATCAGCCACTGCAGATGCTGGTTTACACCAAAGACTTACTCCGGCATCTTGTGTCTATCTTTGATAAAATGTTTTTTTGTGTAATGCACAAAACGGATGCCCAATGCAATAGATAGGGTGGCAGGGTGGCGCAGCGGTAGAGTTGCTGCCTTACAGTGCCAGAGATCCCGGTTCAAGCCTGACTACGGGTGCTGTCTGTACGGAGTTTGTACCTTCTCCCCGTGACCGCACGGGATTTCTCTGGGATCTCCGGTTTCCTCCCACACTCCAAAGACGTGCAGGTTTGTCGGTTAATTGGCTTGGTAACATTGCAAATTGTCCCTTGTGTGTGTAGGATAGTGTAAGTGTATAGGGATTGGTGGTCTGCGAGGACTCGGTAGGCCAAAGGGCCTGCTTCCATACTGTATCTCTAAACTAAACTAGAAAACAAAAGTTCAGGATTTTCTAGGCAATGAAGTTTAAAACAGCAAATCAATAGTATTCGTAGTTTTACATGACCCCATGTATCGCATATAACGAAACAGATTAAAAAACTTCAGGACCAACATCTTTTTTGAACAAAGTGAAATAAATAATAAGCTAGAAATGGAAAAAAAACATAACCATTTGTAAATCTAAGATGGCTTCATTAGTGGGAACAAGGAGCTGCAGATGCTGGTTTACAAAAAAAAAGCCTCAAAGTACTGGAGTAACTTAGCGGGTCAGGCAGCATCTGTGGAGAACATGGATAGGTGACGTTTCACAGAGTGCTGGAGTAACTCAGCGGGTCAGGCAGCATCCCTGGAGAACATGGATAGGTGACGTCTCAGGTCGGGACCCTACCGAAAACGTCACCTATCCACGTTTTCCAGGAATGTTGTCTGCGGAGTTACTCCTCCACTTTGCGGCTTATTCAGTCCATAAGTTCATTAAGTGATAGGAGCAGAATTAGGCCATTTGGCACATCAAGTCTACTCCGCCATTCAATCATGGCTGATCTATTTCTCCCTCCTAACCCCATTCTCCTGCCTTCTCCCCATAACCTCTGACACCCATACTAATCTATTTCTGCCTTAAAAATAACCATTGACTTGGCCTCCGTGGGATTCTGTGGCAATTAATCCCACAGATTCACCACCCTCTTACAAAATAAATTCCTCCTCTTCTTCCTAAAGGAACATCTTTTAATTCTGAGGCTATGACCTCTAGTTCTAGCCTCTCCCACTGGTGGAAACATCCTCTCCACATCCACTCCATCCGGGCCTTTCACTATTCGGTGAGTTTCAATGTGGTTCCCCGTCATCCTTCCAAACTCCAGCGAGTACAGGTCCAGACTCCACCAATATTACGAAATAGGCTCAACAAATGACCAGCTCGTTTTGCAGCATTTTCCTGAATTCAACGCACGAGTAAAACCCCAAAATGAATTCCCAACACCTATGAATAGTTACAGCATCACAGTGAACAAGGCTTACATTAAAAACCTATCTAAATGTTGCCACACAAACTCAAGACCGACGCTAGGGTGGGGTGAGCGGGCGTAGGGAAGGGCAGTGGGATATATCTCCGCTTCTTTCACTCCTTCGTTAGTTCCGGGGTTTTCCTTTTTTCTTTTTTTGTGTTTTTCTTGAAATTCTTTCTTTTCTTTTTCTTTTCTTCTTTCTTTCCCTTTTTTCCCGGGTTACTTATTAGTTTATAAACTGTTAACACTGAAGCAGTACGAAAATTGTATAACTGTTATGTCGATCATTTTCTTTTTGTACAATTGCTGGGATCCCTGGGCTGGCGGGACTGTCATATGAGGAAAGATTGAAAAGACTAGGCTTGTATTCACTGGAGTTTAGAAGGATGAGGGGATATCTTATAGAAACATATCAAATTATAAAAGGACTGGACAAGCTAGATGCAGGAAAAATGTTCCCAATGTTGGGCGCGTCCAGAACCAGGGGCCACAGTCTTAGAATAGAGGGGAGGCCATTTAAGACTGAGGTGAGAAAATACTTTTTCACCCAGAGAGTTGTGAATTTGTGGAATTCCCTGCCATAGAGGGCAGTGGAGGACAAGTCACTGGATGGATTTAAGAGAGAGTTAGATAGAGCTCTAGGGACTAGTGGAGTCAAGGGATATGGGGTGAAGGCAGGCATGGGTTATTGATAGGGGATGATCAGCCATGATCGCAATGAATGGCGGTGCTGGCTCGAAGGGCCGAATGGCCTCCTCCTGCACCTATTTTCTATGTTTCTATA
Source organism: Okamejei kenojei (assembly GCA_035221665.1). Taxonomy (NCBI): domain Eukaryota; kingdom Metazoa; phylum Chordata; class Chondrichthyes; order Rajiformes; family Rajidae; genus Okamejei; species Okamejei kenojei. The sequence continues at coordinate 154,820,496 of CM069132.1, forward strand.
TTTCTAATAAAAATAAAAAATAAAATTAATAGATAAATAAATAAATAAATAGATAAATAGATAGATGTTGCCGCTACTGCATTGGTGCCAGTGAACCAATCATTTTATAATCAGCTAACAAGCAACTGCAAGTACATTCTCCGCGTAGGAACATTCCTATTACATTGAAAGGCTGTGAGTGGCAATGAATGGATTTTAATCATGGTTATCTCTTAGCTAAACTCAACTCAAAATTCAAATATACTTCTCTTCTAATCAATGGCAAAATAATAACGCAGTTGATTTATAAACTGCAAATGATAGTGGAAAATAATAATGTATAATCCTACAGGGATCAGGCTATTAAACACCACAACCTGAAATAAGCTCTGAACTGCACAGACTATTTATTGTTTAAGAAGGAACTGCAGATGCTGGAAAATCAAAGGTAGACAAAAATGCTGGAGAAACTCAGCGGGTGAGGCAGCATCTATGGAGCGAAGGAAATAGGCAACGTTTTGGGCCAAAACCCTTCTTCTGACTGATGTGAGGGTGGGGGGAAGAAGCAAGGAAGAGGAGGAGCCAGTGGGCTGAGGGAGAGCTGAGAAGAAGAGGAGAAAGCAGGGACTACCTGAAATTAGAGAAGTCAATGTTCATACCGCTGGGGTGCAAACTGCCCAAGTGAAACATGAGGTGCTGCCTCTCCAATTTGCGGTGGGCCTCACTCTGGCCATGGAGGAGGCCCAGGACAGAAAGGTCAGATTCGGAATGGGAGGGGGAGTTGAAGTGCTGAGCCACCGGGAGATCAGGTTGGTTATTGCGAACCGAACAGAGGTGTTCAACTACGCGATCGCCAAGCCTACTATTAGACTATTATTGTTATTATTGCGCTTTTACTTTTTGTTTTTTATGTGTACCTATGTGTGCGTGTGCGTACATGCGTCCGTGCGTGCGTGTGTGTGTATGATGAACTTTTTTTTTCTCGTTTATTATATTGTTTACAGTGCACTATGTTCACATATCTGTTGTGCTGCTGCAAGTAAGATTTCATTGTTCTATCTGGGACATATCACATTGTGGGCTGATGTCTGAAGAAGGGTCTCGACCCGAAACATCACCCATTCCTTCTCTCCAGAGATGCTGCCTGTCCCGCTGAGTTACTCCAACATTTCATGTCTGTCTTCAGTTTAAACCAGCGTCTGCAGTTCCTTTCTAGACAATAAAACACTCCTGACTCTTGACGAAAGTGACTGCCACAACGATCACTAAAGTCAGATGAAACCAATGCCACGCAAGACTGCAGCGACAGGAAAGCGAACACAACCAAAGGCTCAACTTCAACGCAAGAAAGGAATCAAAGCTCAGCAACCCAAGTTTGGCTCGTCTGAAGAAGGGTCCCGACCCAAAACCTATCCATGTTCTGCAGAGATGCTGCCCGATGGGGCTGTCCCACTGTACCAGCTAATTCAAGAGTTTCTCCCGAGTTTCCCCTGATTCGAACTCGGAGATTTACAGTAATGGCCGCTCGTGGGTACTCGGGGCTCTCGTGGACATTTCTCAACATGTTGAAAAATCTTCACGAGCTTACCGCGTTTCCCGAGTGCCTGCCGTTAGCGTTACGAGCCGCTAACAGACGTCCCCGAGCTCCGACGTACCTGCTACGTACATTCTACGTGCTTCCACTAGTTTGATTTTTTAAAAACTCGGGAGAACTCTTGAATTAGCTCGAACAGTGGGACAGACCCTTGACTTGCCGAGTTGTCCTTTTGTGTAACCCAGCATCTGCAGTTCCTTGTTCCTACCACCCAAGCTCAAGATACTTTAAGACCATAAGGAATATGAGCATGATTATGCCATTCGGCTCAACGATTCTACTCCGCCATTCAATCATGGCTGATAGATTCTCCCTTCTCAACCACATTCTCCTGCCTTCTCCCCGTAACATTTGACATCCTTACTAATCAAGAAGGGCCCTTAGTGTCCCTTCACGGAGATGGTAACTGAATTACCTCAGGATTTTAGACATAGTGTCATACAGCAGTGAAACAGGCCCTTCAGCCCAACTTGCCCACACCGACCATCTACACCAGTCCCACCTGCCTGCATTTGGCCCATATTCCTCTAAACCTGTCCTATCCATGTACTTGTCCAAATGTTTTTTGAACGTTGCGATAACACCTGCCTCAAACTACCTCCTTCAGCAGCTTGTTCCATACGCCCACCATCTTTGGTGTAAAAAAGGTTGCCCCTCATATTTCCACTAAATCTTCCCCCCTCACCTTAAACCTATCTCCTCCGGTTTTTTATTCCTCTGGCTAAAAACTCTGTGCATTTATCCTGTCTATTCCTTTCAGTAAAATTATGTAATAAGCAAATGATTTGTAAAATCTATTGAGTTATATCAAGGACGCGTTGCACCCCGGCCACTCCCTCTTCTCACCTCTCCCCTCCTATTTGAGCAAAAGGTGTAGAAGTGTGAACACGCACACCTCCAGATTCAGGGACAGTTTCTTCCCAGCTATTATCAGGCAACTGAACCATCCTACCACAACTAGAGAGCAGTGTTAAACTACTGTCTACTTCATTGGAGACACTCGGACTATCTTTGATCGGACTTTACTGGCTTTATCTTGCACTAAATGTTATTCATGATATTCTATCGTGTATCTGTACACTGTAGACGGCTCGACTGTAATCATGTATTGTCTTGCCGCTGACTGGTTAGCACGCAACAAAACTTTTTCACTGCAGCACTAATGACAAATAGGCGCACTGTAGAATCGCTGTATTACAACGCTTACAGCTCCAGAGACCCAGGTTCGATCCTGGCTACGGGTGCTGTCTGTATGGAGTTTGTACATTCTCCCCGTAACTTGCGTGGGTTTCCTCCGAGAACTTTGGTTTCTTGCCACACTCCAAAGTCGTTCAGGTTTGTAGCTTGTGTGTAAGAAAGAACTGCAGATGCTGGTTTTAATCGAAGGTAGGCACATAATGCTGGAGTCACTCAGCGGGACAGACAGCATCTCTGGAGAGAAGGAATGGGCGACGTCGAGACACTTCTTCAGGCTTCAGTTTGCAGGCTAATTGGCTTGGTATGAATATAAAAATTGTCTCTATTGTTTGTAGGATAGTGTTAGTATGCGGGGATCGCCGGTCAGTACGGACTCGGTGGGCCGAATGGCCCATTTCTACACTGGATCTCTAAACTAAACGAATAAACTAATGACAATGCGTCACAAGAGGAGAAAATATTCCGGCAGTAGAACAAAAATGTAACCAATTCTTAATTTAAATCAAAGCACAAAGACTCAACTACAGCAGAACAGGTTTCTGTGAAAGCAGTGTAAAAAGATGGGCGCTTGTAAATAACATTCAAATCCCTAAACTCAGTGTTACGATATGATACGACAGGACTTTATTTGTCCCAGGAGGGAAATTGGTCTGCCAACAGTCATAAAACACAACAAGATACATGAAACAAAATTAAAGTGATGAGTGGAAAGTCCAGGATTGGGGATGTGCAAAGATTGTGGGGTGGGGGGTGAGGGGAGTCAGTCTACCCCACGACAGAAGGGGGAGGAGTTGTACAGTTTGATAGCCACAGGGAAGAAGGATCTCCCATGGCGTTCTGTGCTGCATCTTGGTGGAACCAGTCTGTTGCTGAAGGTGCTCCTCAGGTTGACCAGTGTGTCATGGAGGGGGTGAGCTGCATTGTCCAGGATGCTCCGCAGTTTGAGGAGCATCCTCCCCTCCGAGACCATCTCCCATGAACCCAACTCCGCCCCCAGGACAGAGCCAGCCTTCCTGGTGAGCTACGACACAAAATGCTGGAGTAACTCAGCGGGACAGGCAGCATCTCTGGAGAGAAGGAATGGGTGACGCTTCGGGTCGAGACCCTTCTTCAGACTCGCGTTTCTGGTCGTGACCCTTCTTCCTGATGAGCTTGTTGATTCTGTTGGCATCCGCGGTCTTTGCCCTGCTACCCTAGCGCACGACAGTGCAGAGGATGACTGGCCACCATCGACTGGTAGAACACCTGCAGCATCTTACTGCAGACGTTGAAAGGGCGGAGCCTTCTCAAAAAGTACAGCCGGCTCTGTCCCTTCTTGTACAGGGCCTCAGCGTTCCTGGACCAGTCCTGTTTCACTGTATGGGTAAACAGCAAGGTCCTTGTAGACCCTGGTAAACTGCACATCCACACCATTGATAGAAACAGGGGACAGGGGAGTTCCTCTCCTCCTAAAGCTCACCACTAACTCCCTAGTCTAGTCGGTGTTGAGCTGCTGGTGATTCAGCCCACACCACTCAACAAAGTCATTGACTACACCTCTGTATTCAGCTTCCCTCCCCTCACTGATGCAACCCACAATTGCAGAGTCATCTGAAAACTTCTGCATGCGAAATGCAAAATCAGTTGCATGTGAAAATCCCAGTGACAAAACGTCGACATAAAGAGACACCCACAACATGGCCTAGCTGCTGACAAGGTTACGTGAGAGGGATAAATATGTCACCATAAACATGGGCTCATTGTCGAAGTTTCACTATCAGTGAGAGGAAGTTGTGCCCTATTGATTCTCTGTAACTATTGCGATCTCCACATTTCCTAAATGACTCAAAAATTTTCAGATTTCAACCACAAAGAGTTGCAGTACGCTGGCAAGATATTGGGCCCACAGCAGAAGCGTGCATATCGCGGGGCTGGAAACTGGAAGCACCCCGAGCTAATTCTGCTACCGCCGTCGCTTGCGACAAGTGACGGCTCCCGCTGATTGTCGGCGGAAGCTTGCGTCCTTTTCAGGACGGACAACGACAGCGAGGCCGACATTTGTAACAAGATGGACATGGAAAGAAGAAGAAGAATCAATATACTAGAGTCATACAGCGTGGAAACAGGCCCTTCGGCCCAAGTTGGTGTACAATTTTGGTCGCCTAGTTATAGGAAGGATGTCAACAAAATAGAGAGAGTACAGAGGAGATTTACTAGAATGTTGCCTGGGTTCCAGCAACTATGTTACAGAGAAAGGTTGAACAAGTTAGGTCTTTATTCTTTGGAGCGCAGAAGGTTAAGGGGGGACTTGATTGAGGTCTTTAAAATGATGAAAGGGATAGACAGAGTTGACGTGGATACGTTTTTCCCATTGAGGGTAGGGAAGATTCAAACAAGAGGGCATGACATGAGAATTAAGGGACAGAGGTTTCGGGGTAACGTGAGGGGGAACTTCTTTACTCAGAGGGTGGTGGCTGTGTGGAATCAGCTTCCAGCAGAAGTGGTGGAGGCAGGATCGATTTTAACATTTAAGAGTAAAGTGGATAGGTATATGGACGTGAAGGGAATGGAGGGGTATGGTCTGAGTGCAGGTAGATGGGACTAGGGGAAAACAAATGGTCGGCACGGACTGGAAGGGCCGAGAGGGCCTGTTTCCGTGCTGTAATTGTTATATGGTTATATGGTTATAAGTTATCCACGCCCCATCTACACTAGTCCCAACTGCCTGCATTTGTCCCTTATCCCTCTATAGAGAGTTAGATTTAGCTCTTCGGGCTAAAGGAATCAAGGAATATGGGGAAAAAGCAGGAACGGAGTACTGATTTTAGATGATCAGCCATGATCATATTGAATGGCGGTGCTGGCTCGAGGGGCCAAATGGCCTACTCCTGCACCTATTTTTCTATGTTTTCTATAAACCTGTCCTCTCCATTTACTCGTCGACAAGTTTCTTAAATGTCGTGATGGTACCTGCTTAAATGTTGGGATAGTATCTGCTTAAATGTCACAAAAGTACCTGCCTAACATTGCGATAGTACGGGAACTTTATATCTACTTTTTGCAAAAAGGAAAACTCAGTTTTAAATCATTTCAGTGAACTCCGTAGAAATCATTTCAGATTCTCCATAGACTTTGGACATGAGTTTAATTGATTCAAAATTAACTTTTTTTAGTTTAGTTTAGCGAACAGGCTGAAGCGGGTGCTCGGCCTACCGTGTCCACGGCAACCAACATTCACCGCGCACTAACACTAATACGAAGGCTGTAGAGGCCAAATCAATAGATGTTTATAACGCTGAGATAGACAATTCCTGATTAGTACGGGTGACAGAGGTTATGGGGAGAAGGCAGGAGAATGGGATTAGGAGGGAGAGATAGAAACATAGAAACATAGAAATTAGGTGCAGGAGCAGGCCATTCGGCCCTTCGAGCCTGCACCGCCATTCAATATGATCATGGCTGATCATCCAACTCAGTATCCTGTACCTGCCTTCTCTCCATACCCCCTGATCCCTTCAGCCACAAGGGCCACATCCAACTCCCTCTTAAATATGGCCAACGAACTGGCCTCAACTACCTTCTGTGGCAGAGAATTCCACAGATTCACCACTCTCTGTGTGAAAAACATAGATCGGCCATGACTGAATGGACCGAATGGCCTAATTCTGCTCCTATCACTTATGAACTATGAACGCTAAGGACAATTTACAACTTACCGAAGCCAATTAACCTACAAACCTATATGTCTTTGGAGTGTGGGAGGAAACCGGAGCACCTGGAGAAAGCCCACGCAGTCATCGGGAGAACGTACAAATTCCATACGGACAGCACCCGTAGTCGGGATCGAACCCGGGTCTCCGGCGCTGTCAGGCAGCAACTCTACCACTCTGCCACCGTAACCACTCTAATGCTGATGATACCACTGTGCCTGTTGTGGTTATTGGGCTAAAATGGATAAAGACCTATTTGATCACAAGCCAGCAGGGAAAAGCAGTGTGCTGCGGTAGAGTAGGTGCCTTACTGCGCTCACAGCGCCGGAACCCCGAGTTCCATCCCGACTACGGGTGCTGTCAGTGTGGAGTTTGTACGTTCACCCCGTGACCAGGTCAGTTTTCTCCGAGATCTTCAGTTTCCTCCCATACTCCAAAGACCTACAGGTTTGTAGGTTTGGTATAAATGTAAATTGTCCCTAGTGTGTGTAGGGTAGTGTTAGTGTGCGGGGAGCGCTGGTCGGCGTGGACACGGTGGGCCAATAGGCCTGTTTCCACGCTGCATCCACAAACTAAACCAAACTAAAAGGAAGAGAGTAATAGAATAAGCAAGTGGCCCTACACATCAATTGCATATGTACATGATTTCAGTGGCAGCTTTACAACTGTCTCCATTAAGTATGCCACTCACCTGCACATCCTTCGCAGCAATGTCCACCAGGGAACGCAAATCACCCTTTCATCTGACCTACATTTCTTACAATCAAATGCACAAAGCTGCTTTCAATTACCATTGGAAGTTAAAACTGACAGTGTTTTTGTGTCAGGGCCTGGCACTGGCTTTGTCTGAGTTTGGGATAGAGTCACAGAGTGATACAACGTGGAAACAGGCCCATCGGCCCAACTTGCCCACACCGAACAACATGTCCCAGCTACATGTCCCCCCCTACCTGCGTTTGGCCCATATCCCTCTAAACCTGTCCTATTCATGTACCTGTCCAAATGTTTCTTAAACGTTGCGATAGTACCTGATTCAACTACCTCCGCCGGCAGCTCGTTCCACACACCCACCACCCTTTGTGTGAAAACATTACCCCTCAGGTTCCTATTAAATCTTTCCCCCTCACCTTAAACCTATATCCTCTGGTTCTCGATTCCCTACTCTGGGCAAGAGACTCTGTGCATCTTCCCGATCTATTCATCTCATGATTTTGTACACCTCGATAAGATCACCCCTCATCCTCCTGCGTTCCACGGAATAGAGTCCCAGCCTGCTCAACCGCTCCCTGTAGCTCAGGCCCTCGAGACCTGGCAAACAAGTGTGCCCTTTCCAGCTTGACAACACAACAGGTCTTGATACCTGCACGCATGTTGTTGTTTCTTAACCTATTAACGCCCACAGTTTCATTGTTGGAAGCTGTAGCAGTGTTATGAACATTGAATGTAAAGATCACACGGCCCAATTGTTGGATTTGACAAACACATCATCCCTCCGCACACCTCCACCCCCAACTGTGTGGACGGCTCGATTGTGATCATGTGTTGTCTTTCCTCTGGCTGGTTAGCACGCAACAAAAGCTTCACACTGTACCTCGATACACGTGACAATGAACTAAACTGAACTGAAAATCTCACATATATTTCTTGGAAAACAGACACCAAATTGTGTTTTTCCCCCGATATTAATTATCTTTAATTTGCTATGACTAGTGAATCAATTAAATGCAGAGAGAGCAATGGAATTAGAAGCCCAACTCTTTGTTTCTTTTGAAGACACAAGGAACTGCAGATGCAGAAATCCTGAACAAAAGACAAAGTGATGGAGGAATGTTGCGGGTCGGGCAGCATCTGTGGAGGGAATGGACAGGCAGCGTTTCAGGTCCGGACCCTCCTTGAGACTGATTAAAGAAGGGGGGGATTAGTAATTAAGGGGGAGCAACTGAACCACCCTACCACAACTAGACAGTAGTCGTGAATTACTATCTACATGGATGGGTTTAAACTAAACAGTGGTGGGGTGGAGTCAAATCAGTATTTGGCTCCTGCATCTATGTAGAAACATAGAACAGAAAAATAGGTGCAAGAGTAGGACATTCAGCCCTTCGAACCAGCACCGCCATTCATAGAAACATGGAAACATAGAAATTAGGTGCAGGAGTAGGCCATTCGGCCCTTCGAGCCTGCACCGCCATTCAATATGATAATGGCTGATCATCTAACTCAGTATCCCGTACCTGCCTTCTCTCCATACCCTCAGATCCCCTTAGCCACAAGGGCCACATTTAACTCCCTCTTAAATATAGCCAATGAACTGGCCTCAACTACCCTCTGTGGCAGAGAGTTCCAGAGACTTACCACTCTCTGTGTGAAAATAGTCTTCCTCATCTCGGTCTTAAAGGATTTCCCCCTTATCCTTAAGCTGTGACCCCGTGTCCTGGATTTCCCCAACATCGGGAACAATCTTCCTGCATCCAGCCTGTCCAACCTCTTAAGAATTTTGTAAGTTTCTATAAGATCCCCTCTCAATCTCCTAAATTCTAGAAAGTATAAACCGAGTCTATCCAGTCTTTCTTCATAAGACAGTCCTGACATCCCAGGAATCAGTCTGGTGAACCTTCTCTGCACTCCCTCTATGGCAACAATGTCTTTCCTCAGATTTGGAGACCAGAATTGTACGCAATACTCCAGGTGTGGTCTCACCAAGGCCCTGTACAACTGCAGTAGAACCTCCCTGCTCCTATACTCAAATCCTTTTGCTATGAACGCTAACATACCATTCGCTTTTTTCACTGCCTGCTGCACCTGCATGCCTACTTTCAATGACTGGTGTACCATGACACCCAGGTCTCGCTGCATCTCCCCTTTTCCTAATCGGCCACCATTTAGATAATAGTCTGCTTTCCTGCTTTTCCCACCAAAGTGGATAACCTCACATTTACCCATATTATACTGCATCTGCCAAACATTTGCCCACTCACCCAGCCTATCCAAGTCTCCTAGCATCCTCCTCACAGCTAACACTCCCCCCCAGCTTCGTGTCATCCGCAAACTTGGAGATATTGCCTTCAATTCCCTCATGCAGATCATTAATATATATTGTAAATAGCTGGGGTCCCAGCACTGAGCCCTGCGGTACCCCACTAGTCACTGCCTGCCATTGTGAAAAGGACCCGTTTACTCCTACTGTTTGCTTCCTGTTTGCCAGCCAGTTCTCTATCCACATCAATACTGAATGACGCCTAATGCCGTATGCTTTATGTTTGTATACTAATCTCTTATGTGGGACCTTGTCGAAAGCCTTCTGGAAGTCCAGATATACCACATCCACTGGTTCTCCCTTATCCACTCTACTAGTTACATTCTCGAAAAATTCCACAAGATTCGTCAGACATGATTTACCTTTCGTAAATCCATGTTGACTTTGTCCAATGATTTCACCACTTTCCAAATGTGCTGCTATCCCATCTTTAATAACTGACTCTAGCAGTTTCCCCGCTACCGATGTTAGACTAACTGGTCTGTAATTCCCCGTTTTCTCTCTCCCTCCCTTCTTAAAAAGAGGGGTTATGCTTGCCACCCGCCAATCCTCACGAACTACTCCAGAATCTAAAGAGTTTTGAAAGATTATCACTAATGCATCCACTATTTCCTGAGCTACTTCCTTACGTACTCTGGGATGCAGCCTATCTGGCCCTGGGGATTTATCGTCCTTTAATCTATTCAATTTACCCCACACCACTTCCCGACTAACCTGGATTTCACTCAATTCCTCCTTTGACCCGCGGTCCCCTGCTATTTCCGGCAGATTATTTATGTCTTCCTTAGTGAAGACGGAACCAAAGTAGTTATTCAATTGGTCCGCCATATCCTTGTTCCCCATCATCAACTCACCTGTTTCTGACTGCAAGGGACCTACATTTGTTTTAACTAATCTCTTTCTCTTCACATATCTATAAAAACTTTTGCAGTCAGTTTTTATGTTCCGTGCCAGTTTTCTTTCATAATCTATTTTTCCTTTCCTAATTAAGCCCTTTGTCCTCCTCTGCTGATCTCTGAATTTCTCCCAGTCCTCTGGTATGCTGCTTTTTCTGGCTACTTTGTACGCATCATCCTTTGCTTTGATACTATCCCTGATTTCCCTTGTTATACATGGATGCACTACCTTCCCCGATTTGTTCTTTTGCCAAACTGGGATGAACAATTTTTGTAGTTCATCCATGCAGTCTTTAAATGTCTTCCATTGTATATCCACCGTCAACCCTTTTAGAATTAATTGCCAGTCAATCTTGGCCAATTCACGTCTCATACCCTCAAAGTTACCTTTCTTTAAGTTCAGAACTATTGTTTCTGAATTAACAATGTCACTCTCCATCATAATGAAGAACTCAACCATATTATGGTCACTCTTGCCCAAGGGGGCACGTACAACAAGACGGCCAACTACCCCTTCCTCATTACTCAAAACCCAGTCTAAAATAGCCTGCTCTCTCGTTGGTTCCTCTACATGTTGATTTAGATAACTATCCCGCATACATTCCAAAAAATCCTCTTCCTCAGCACCCCTGCCAATTTGATTCACCCAATCTATATGTAGAATGAAGTCACCCATTATAACTGTTTTGCCTTTGTCGCACGCATTTCTAATTTCCTGTTTGATACCGTCCCCAACTTCACTGCTACTGTTAAGTGGCCTGTACACAACACCCACCAGCGTTTTCTGCCCCTTAGTGTTTTGCAGCTCTACCCATACTGATTCCACATCCTCCAAGCTAATGTCCTTCCTTTCCATTGCGTTAATCTCCTCTCTAACCAGCAACGCTACCCCACCTCCTTTTCCTTTCTCTCTATCCCTCCTGAATATTGAATATCCCTGGATGTTCAGCTCCCAGCCTACGTCACCCTGGAGCCATGTCTCCGTGATCCCAACTATATCATAATCATTAATAGCTATCTGCATGTTCAACTCGTCCACCTTATTACGAATACTCCTTGCATTGAGACACAAAGCCTTCAGGCTTGTCTTTACAACGCTCTTACCCCTTATACAATTATGATGAAAAGTGGCCCTTTTTGATTTTTGCCCTAGTTTTGTCTGCCTGCCACTTTTACTTGTCAACTTGCTACCTATTGCTTCTACCCTCATTTTACACCCACCTGCCTCTCTGCTCTTGTACCCATCCCCCTGCCACATTAGTTTAAATCCTCCCCGACAGCACTAGCAAAATGATCATGGCTGATCATCTAAAATCAGTACCCCGTTCCTTTTTTCCCCTCCATATCCCTTGATTCCTTTTTCCCTAAGAGCTAAATCTAACTCAATGTATTGGGTTATTTCCTCATGCTTCATAACTTGTAGGAGCAGAATTAGGCCGTTCGGCCCATGGAGTCTACTCCGCCATTCAGTCATGGCTGATCTATCTCTCCCTCTCAACCCCATTCTCCTGCCTTCTCCCCGTAACCCCTGGCACCCTTAGTGAAATCATGCAGTCATTGAATTTATCTTATGTTGAACCTTTCACAAAACTGCTTCCTCTTTTACCCTGGGAATAGTAAAGACAAGCACACAAAACGGCAGCAAGATTTGAAGTTGATTCAAGCAAAGTAATGCCACTTCTTGGCATTTCGCGATGCCCAAGCAGACTCATTAGTGCCAGACACAGGAGGAAGGCCATGGTGGCGCAGCGGTAGAGTCGCTGCCTCACCGCGCCGGAGACCCGGGTTCCATCCTGACTACGGGTGCTGCCTGTACGGAGTTTGTACCTTCTCTCCGTGACCTACGTGGGTTGTCTCCAAGATCTTCGGTTTCCTCCCACAAGCGGGGGGACAATGCGCGGGGATCACTGGTCGGTGCGGACTGGCTGGGCCGAAGGGCCTGTTTCCGCGCCGTATCTCTGAACTAAACTAAAGTCCCCCCCACAGCAGTTGTCATGTGCACCCACTGCGCCCGCGTGCGTCCGCGCATCGGGCTCGTGAGCCGTACTCAACTTCCACAAGACACAAGACTGCACAACGTGGTCACATACGACGAGCCACCTCCCCCAGAACAAATATAGTCACAAAAACCTTGGTGAAACTTACTGGAATTGGTTCTATTCCATAGCAATGGAACTGTTAACAGTTTTGGGCCCCATATCTGAGGAAGGATGTGCTGGCTCTGGAGAGGCTCCAGAGGAGGTTTACGAGAATGATCCCAGGAATGATCGGGTTAACATGTGATAAGCGTTTGACAGCACTGGGCCTGTACTCGCTGGAGTTTAGGAGGATGACGTGGGTACCTCATTGAAACACAGAATAGTGAAAGGCTTGGATAGAGAGGATGTGGAGAGGACGTTTCCACTAGTGGGAGAGTCTTGGACCAGAGGCCATAGCCTCAGAATAAAAGGACATCCCTTTAGAAAGGAGACCAGGAAAGATTTCTGTAGTCAAAGGGTAGTGAATTTGTAGAATTCATTGCCACAGATGGCTGCGTCATTGGGTATTTTAAGGCGCAGTTTGACAGATTCATGATTAGTACGGGTGTCAGGGGCTATGGGGAGAAGGCAGGAGAATGGGGTTGAGAGGGAAAGATAGATCAAATGATGATTGAATAGTAGAGTGGACTTGATGGGCCGAATGGCCTAATTCTGCTCCTATCACTTATGAGCATGATTTTTCACTGCATTTCCTCCAATATAAAGTATAATTTGCTTTAGGTTTATTAACAAGTGGAGAGCTTTGTTTTGCATGCTATTCAATCAGGTCAGATAATACTAGACATAAATACAATCAAGTCAAGGGCAAAAGGGGAGATACAGGGTGCAGTGTACATGCGCAGGCTTCCAGACCATTGCTGGCAATCAGGTAACTTAGTTTAGTGTCGAGATAGAGTGCAGAAACAGGCCCATCTGCCCTCCTAGTCCGTGCCAACCAGCGATCTCCGTACACTAACACCATCCTACACGCTAGGGACAATTTACAACTTTTACCGAAGCCAATTAATCGTCAAACCTGTACGTCCTTGAGTGTGGGAGGAAATCGAAGCTCTCGGATAAAAACCCACACTGTCGGGGGGGAGAACGTGCAAACGCCGTACAGACAGCAACCCGTAGGTAGACAAAAATGCCGGAGAAACTCAACGGGTGAGGCAGCATCTATGGAGCGAAGGAATAGATGATGTTTCGGGTCGAGACCCTTCTGGGACCCGAAATGTCACCTATTCCATCTCTCCATAGATGCTGTCTCACCTGCTGAGTTTCTCCAGCATTTTTGTCTACCTTCGATTTCTCCAGCATCTGCAGTTCCTTCTTAAACAGATAACAACCCGTAGTCAGGATTGAACTCGGGTCTCTGGTGCTGTAAGGTGGCAACTCTACCGTGCTGCCCCTAATAGCCCTGTCCCACGGTGTGAGTTCATTCCAAGAGCTCTCCCGAGTTTTAAAAAAATCAAACTCGTGGTAAGCACGGAGAATGAAAGCAGCGGCTACGTTGGAGCTCAGGGACGTCTCTTACTGGCTCGTACCGCTAACGGCAGGTACTCGGGAAGACTCGCTAACGGCAGGTAAGCACGGGAAGACTTGTGAAGATTTTTCAACATGTTGAAAAATGTCCACGAGAGCCCCGAGTACTGACGAGTGGCCATTACCGTAAATCTCCGAGTTTGAATCAGGGCAAACTCGGGAGAGCTCTTGGAATGAACTCGTACCGTGGGCCAGGGCTTTAACTCTCAAGATTCAAGATTCAAGAGAGTTTATTGTCATTGTCAAGAACTCTGCCAGCAATTCTTAATTTCTGCCTCCTTCAGATTCTCCCTACAACCAAAAGCCTTTGTTTGCCAGCTTCAATGACACATTCAGCATATCATTGTGCCAATAATGCTGACGGCGCGCTATTCAGGAAGTAGTCTTATGATTGCATGGGAGGGTAAGCAGAAGCAGTCATTCGGCAGGAGGACAGAAAGTTGCAGGAATAACTCAGCGCGTCAGCCGGCAGCTCTGGAGAGGTCTGAAGAAAGGTCCCGACCCAAAACGTCACCCATCCTTTATCTTCAGAAATGCTGCCTGGCTCACTGAGTTAGCATTACTTATCCTCGGGTGTAAACCAGCATAGAAACATAGAAATTAGGTGCAGGAGCAGGCCATTCGGCCCTTCGAGCCTGCACCGCCATTCAATATGATCATGGCTGATCATCCAACTCAGTATCTGCACTTCCTTTCCACACATCTCTGGAGAACATGGATAGGTGACATCTCAGGTCGGCACCTTCCCTCCCCGACCAGTATCGTCATCGTTCCATCTTCTCCAGAGATGCTGCCTGATTTACTCCAGCACATTTGTGTCCTTTTGTGTAAACCGGCATCAGCAGCTCTTTGTTTCTACTCGCAATTCGGCAGACTTGTTACGTTAAGCAGGGTATTTTGTGCTCTTGGACAATAAAATCAGCAATGATCACAGTAAATGGCTCGAAGGGCCGAATGGCCTACTCCTGCACCTATTGTCTATAAAACAATATCCCCAGGTTCTAATGGAATAAAAAAACGAACTGCAGATGTGGTTTGGCTGAGCTATTCCAGCATTTTGTGTTTACCTCAGATTCTAAAATCTGTCCTGAAAAACCATGACCATCTTGCAGGTACTTTACAACTCAAGGTACTTTTCAATACTTTCAAAGGCGGCACGGTGGCTGCCTTACAGCGCCGGAGACCCGGGATCGATCCTGACTACGGGTGCTGTCTGTACGGAGTTTGTACGTTCTCCCCGTGGCCGCGTGGGTTTTCCCTGAGTTCATAAGTTCCAGGAGCAACATTAGTCCATTCGGCCCATCAAGTCTACTCCGCCATTCAATCATGGCTGATCTTTCTCTCTCAAACCCATTCTCCTGCCTTCACCCCATAACTCCTGACACCCCGCACTGATCAGAATCTATCTATCTATGCCTTAAAAATATCCATTGACTTGGCCTCCACAGCATTCTGCGGCAATTAATCGCCACCCTCTGGCTAAACAAATTCCTCCTCATCTCCTTTCTAAAATTCCTCTTAAAAGATTTCCATTGACTCGTGTGCTCCGGTTTCCTCCCACCCTCCAGAGATGTACAGGATTGTAGGTTGATTGGCTTCAGTAATATTGTAAAGTGTGTGTGTGTGTACTGGGACGGCACGGATTCGGGGGGCCGGAGGGCCTGTTTCTGCCACTGTATCTCTAAACTAAACTGAACTGCCAGCACCCTTGAAGTCATCAGAGTGTAAATACTGTAAGTAAATGAAGTTTCTATTGGAAGTTGCCAAGAATAAGGTTTGACAAACAGCCTTGAACCGAAAGTGTTCCTGGCAAAGCTGCTGCCAGCCACGATTGCCAAGAAGTTGCCATTTTCGAAGCCGGGGGGTGGGGGGAAAGATTCACAAGTAGAGTTTTATGATTAAGCCACATTAAACCACATTTGAATCTCAATACAGAGCAACGGCTGGTTCTGAACCTAGTCTATAATTACAGAGAAATTCCGCTCAGCAATGTACAATTATATGAAACAGCTCGACAAGAAAGCATCCGTCTGTGACAAAATAAATGGTTACTCGCAATTCAAAGCTATCTGGATTAGAATTGTGTTATTCTCCCTTGATACCTCTTTGGATCGGTGCTTATTTTTCCCCACAAACATCCTTATGGAGATCCGTGCAAGATGTTTTAACAAATACATTATTATTCACGTCAATTGGCACGAGGAAGACAATTAGCTCACCTGGTAACAAGGCCGAGCGGCTAATGAGAAACAAACGACATTTAGATAGAGGTGGAGCAGTCTGAGGAAGGGGTTCGAGCCGAAACGTCACCTATTCCATTTCTCCAGCGATGCTGTCTGACCTGCTGAGTTACTCCAGCTTTTTTTGGTGTCTACATTTAAATTTAGATGGCCTTAGCAACGGCAAAAAACGTCTTGTGAAAGCAGGAAAGCGAAGTGGTGCAGATTCCGCTCACAATGAATGAGAGCCACGCAAATATGGCCAGTTTCCAGCATGGTGGATCCCACACAGCTGAAAGCTGGTCACATGTGAAATGGGCAGGATGTGTTCAAAACATGTTTTCTGCACTTTCAAAACTTGGCAAGTGCGAACAGTTGTACGTTTGGTTAGAGCTGCTAGCTCGAGACACTGTGCTTTAAGAAACCTTGTTGCAGAAATTAAGAAATCGATAAGACACACATCTCAGCTGACTCAATGTTTCGTCTAGTTTAGTTCAGAGATGCAGCGCGGAAACAGGCCCTTTGGCCCACCGAGTCCGCGCCTACCAGCGATCCCCGCACACTGACACTATCCTCCACACACTAGGGACCATTTACAATTACACCAAGGCATTTAACCTTCAGAGCTTCAGATTAAGTACATGTATGTACTTAATCTATGAACAAATGTTGTATAACGTTAGTACCTCCACCAATGTAAAGCACTTTGGTCAACGAGAGTTGTTTTTTAAATGTGCTATAGAAATAAAAGTGACTTGACTTCAAACCTTGGGTACACAAAATGCTGGAGAATCTCAGCGGATGCAGCAGCATCTATGGAGCGAAGGAGATGGGCAACCTTTCGGGCCAAAACCCTTCTTCAGACTTCTTTAACACATTTATGACTTCAAACCTTTACGTCTTTGGAATGTGGGACATCCAGAGAAAACTCACGTGGTCACGGGGAGAACGTACAAACCCCGCACAGACAGGGCCGCAGTCAGGATGGAACCCGGGTCCCTGGCGCTGTGAGGCAGCAACTCTACCGCTGCGCCACCGTGCCGCCCGAAGGCCAATGCATTTATCTCATTTAGTCAAAGTGATTAACATGCAGGAACAAAAAAAAAATCTGAAAATTCTGAAAATACTCAGGATGGGCACCATTTTTGGAGAAACAGCTGAGGTTTCAGGTTGATGATCTTTCAATTTGAAGTAGAAAAGTTTTTAAAAATGAAGCAAGTTTTAGCCTGCAGAGAAAAGTGGAAAAGGCGCACGAGGGGAAAAAATTGATGGTGGCACAGACTTGTGAATAACAAAGTTATTGTCCGGGGGCGTGTTACATCACAGAAAGTCTATGACAAAGGAGACCATTCAGCCCATCATCTTGAAAGCCTAGCCAGTGGAAAAAACAGCTCCCCAGCCGAATCCCACTTTAAAAAAAATAGAGTCAGAGGGTGATACACTGTGGAAACAGGCCCTTCTGCCCAACTTACCCACACCGGCCAACATGTCCCATCTACACAAGTCGCACCTGCCTACGTTTGGCCCATTTCCCTCTAAACCTGTGTCTGTCTAAATGTTTCTTAAACGTTACGATGAGTACCGGCCTCAACTACCTCCTCCGGCAGCTCGTTCTGTACAACTACCACCCTTTTGGTAGCATCCTTCTCTGCCTCAGAGGGCGGTGGAGGCAGGTTCGCTGGATGCTTTCAAGAGAGAGCTAGATAGGGCTCTTAAAAATAGCGGAGTCAGGGGATATGGGGAGAAGGCAGGAACGGGGTACTGATTGGGGATGATCAGCCATGGTCACATTGAATGGCGGTGCTGGCTCGAAGGGCCGAATGGCCTACTCCTGCACCTATTGTCTATTGTCTATTTGCGTGCAGAAATTATCCCTCAGGTTTTTATTAAATATTCCCCCCCCCTTACATTAAACCTAAGAACCCATCTTCTGACCCGAAACGTCACCTATTCCTTTTCTCCAGAGACGCTGTCTGACGCGCTGAGTTACTCCAGCATTTTGAGTCTACCTCCGGTGTAAACCAGCATCTGCAGTTCCTTCCTTCACAATATTTAGGGATTGATTGTGCGCTGTTGTCAGGAATGTAATTTGCAAAGGCTAGCGGGGGGACTTTATACTAGAACGGTTGGGGGGGGGGGGGACTCAAATAGAGAAAGCCAGTAGACAGGGTCTGAGGCAGGAGGCAGAGAAGGGAAGCACTCAGACCCAACGTAGGGGGGAAAGAAGAAAAAAATAATAAACAGAGAATAAGAGGTGGTGGGTTACCAGGGCAAAAATCAAAGGGGATCACTTGTCAACATAATTGTATAAGGAGTAGTGTTGTAAAAACAAGCCTGAAGGCTTTGTATCTCAATGCAAGGAGCATTCGTAATAAGGTGGACGAGTTGAATGTGCAGATAGCTATTAATGACTATGCTATAGTTGGGATCACGGAGACATGGCTCCAGGGGGACCAAGGCTGGGAGCTGAACATCCACGGATATTCAATATTCAGGAGGGATAGACAGAAATGAAAGGGAGGTGGGGTAGCGTTCCTGGTGAGAGAGGAGATTAATGCAATAGAAAGGAATGACATTAGCTTGGAGGATGTGGAATCGATATGGGTAGAGCTGCGAATCTCTAAGGGGCAGAAAACGCTAGTGGGTGTTATGTACAGGCCACCTAACAGTAGTAGTGGAGTTGGGGATGACATCAAACAGGAAATTAGAAATGCGTGCAACAAGGGTAAAATTTAGTTAAAATTTTACATAGATTATATTATTCGAAAACTAAACTGAATAAAATATTTTCAAATGTTTCCCCCATCTGCGACAAATGTCTAACTCAAAATGCCACTATAGCACATTCCTTTGTCTCTTGTACAAAACTGTATACATTTTGGAATGAAATTTTTGGAATTTTTACAAAACTATTTAACACAAAATTGAACCCCAATATAGAACTGATTATCTTTGGATCAATGGAAGAGGGAAGTAAACTAACTATATTCCAAGAAGCTTTTCTTAATTATGGTCTAATAACAGCAAAAAAACATACTCAAATTTTGGAAAAACGCACCTACGCCAACATTCAAAATGTGGATCTCAAACATGTCTGAAATGCTACATCTTGAAGAAATGAGATTCCTCCTGCTAGGCAAAGTAAACCTATTCTTAAAGATTTGGTCTCCTTTTATCAACTTTTTACAAGCATATGGTGCAACATAACATAACCTTAGAAATTAAATGGTTTAGAACCGGATGACGGATGGGCAAAAATACGATATAGGTAGATCTCTCCTAATCTCTCTTTTCTTTCAATCTGTTTAGCTTCTCATCTCTGTCCTTTATTTCTTTTGCTTTCTGTTTCTTCTCGCTTGACTATCTATTCCAACACTCTTTATTTCTTTTTTCTCTCACTGTTCTTTTATTATTAAATCAAAAGTATGAAGTTGCACAAGAATGGAAATAGATATGTATGTATTAGGTACTCAAGTACCACACTATTGTACTTACTTCTAACAAAAATAAACAAACAAACAAACAAAAAAACAAAAAAGGGTAAAACAGTTATAATGGGTGACTTCAATCTACATATAGATTGGGTGAATCAAATGGGCAGGGGTGCTGAGGAAGAGGATTTCTTGGAAATTATGTGGGATAGTTTTCTAAACCAACGTGTAGAGGAACCAACGAGAGAGCAGGCTATTCTAGACTGGGTATTGAGTATTGAGGAAGGGTTAGTTAGCAGTCGTGTTGTGCGTGACCCCTTGGGCAAGAGTGACCATAATATGGTTGAGTTCTTCATTAGGATGGAGAGTGACATAATTAAGTCAGCAACAAGGGTTCTGAACTTAAACACAGATAACTTTGAAGGTATGAGGTGAATTGGCCAAGATAGACTGGCAAGTGATTCTTAAAGGGTTCACAGTGGATGTGCAATGGAAGGTATTTAAAGACTGCATGGATGAACTACAACAATTGTTCATCCCAGTTTGGTAAAAGAATAAATTAGGGAAGGTAGTGCATCCATGGATAATAAGGGAAATCAGGGATAGTATAAAAAGAAAAGATGAAGCATACAAATTAGCCAGAAAAAGCAGCCAACCAGAGGACTGGCAGAAATTCAGAGTCCAGCAGAGGACAAAGGGCTTAAGTAGGAAAGGGAAAATACATTATGAAAGAAAACTGGCAGGGAACATAAAAACTGACTGCAAAAGTTTTTATAGATATGTGAAGAGAAAGAGATTAGTTAAAACAAATGTAGGTCCCTTGCAGTCAGAAACAGGTGAATTGATCATGGGGAACAAGGACATGGCAGACCAATTGAATAACTACTTTGGTTCTGTCTTCACTAAGGAAGACATACATAATCTGCCGGAAATAGCAGGGGACCGGGGGTCAAATAAGGTGAAGAAACTGAGTGAAATCTAGGTTAGCCGGGAAGTGGTGTTGGGTAAATTGAATGGATTAAAGGCCGATAAATCCCCAGGGCCAGATAGTCTGCATCCCAGAGTACTCAAGGAAGTAGCCACAGAAATAGTGGATCCATTAGTGATAATTTTTCAAAACTCCTTAGATTCTGAAGTAGTTCCCAAGGATTGGCGGGTAGCTAATGTAACCCCACTTTTTAAAAAGGGAGGGAGAGAGAAAACGGGGAATTACAGACCAGTTAGTCTAACATCGGTAGTGGGGAAACTGCTAGAGTCAGTTATTAAAGATGGGATAGCAGTACATTTGGAAAGTGGTGAAATCATTAGACAAAGTCAGCATGGATTTACAAAAGGTAAATCATGTTTGACGAATCTTATAGAATTTTTCGAGGATGTAACTAGCAGAGTGGATAAGGGAGAACCAGTGGATGTGTTATATCTAGACTTTCGGAAGGCTTTTGACAAGGTCCCACATAAGAGATTAGTATACAAACTTAAAGCACACGGTATTGGGGGGTCAGTATTGATGTGGATAGAGAACTGGCTGGCAGACAGGAAGCAAAGGGTAGGAGTAAACGGGTCCTTTTCAGAATGGCAGGCAGTGACTAGTGGGGTACCGCAAGGCTCAGTGCTGGGACTCCAGCTATTTACAATATATATTAATGATTTGGACGAGGGAATTGAATGCAACATCTCCAAGTTTGCGGATGACACTAAGCTGGGGGGTAGTATTAGGTTTGAGGAGGATGCTAGGAGGCTGCAAGGTGACTTGGATAGGCTGGGTGAGTGGGCAAATGCATGGCAGATGCAGTATAATGTGGATAAATGTGAGGTTATCCACTTTGGTGGCAATAGTAGAAGGGTAGACTATTATCTGAATGGTGGCAAATTAGGAAAAGGGGAGATGCAACGAGACCTGGGTGTCATGGTACACCAATCATTTAAAGTAGGCATGCAGGTGCAGCAGGCAGTGAAGAAAGCAAATGGTATGTTAGCATTCATAGTGAAAGGATTTGAGTATAGGAGCAGGGAGGTTCTACTGCAGTTGTACAGGGTTTTGGTGAGACCACACCTGGAGTATTGCGTATAGTTTTGGTCTCCAAATCTGAGAAAATACATTCTTGCCATAGAGGGGGTACAGAGAAGGTTCACCAGACTGATTCCTGGGATGTCAGTACTTTCATATGAGGAAAGACTGGATAGACTTGGTTTGTACTCACTAGAAGTTAGAAGACTGAGGGGGGATCCTATAGAAACTTACAAAATTCTTAAGGGGTTGGATAGGCTAGATGCAGGAAGATTGTTCCCGATGTTGGGGAGGTCCAGAACAAGGAGTCACAGTCTAAGGATAAGGGGAAATTCCTTTAGGACCGAGATGAGGAAAACATTTTTCACACAGAGAGTTGTTGAGTCTCTGGAATTCTCTGCCACAGAAGGTAGTTGAGGCCAGTTCATTGGCTATATTTAAGAGGGAGTTAGATGTGGGCCTTGTGGCTAAAGGGATCATGGGGTATGGAGAGAAGGCAGGTACAGGATACTGAGTTGGATGATCAGCCATGATCATATTGAATGGCGGTGCAGGCTCGAAGGGCCGAATGGCCTACTCCTGCACCTATTTTCTATGTTTCTATGTTTCTATGTAATCAGCATTAGAATTTCTTTAAGAGGGAGAGGAGGTGTTTTTTGCCTCTGACACTTGTGGTGGTACATACAAGCTTCAGGCAAATTTTTTTCGTAAATTACAGTGGGGAACTTAATGTAAAACGACAATAGACAAGGAGCTTTAGAAATTAAAGGGATTACATGTAAAATCTCCTGGACCCGACAGCCTGCACCCACCCCAGTGTTCTACAATAGATGGCA
This sequence comes from Okamejei kenojei, assembly GCA_035221665.1. NCBI lineage: Eukaryota > Metazoa > Chordata > Chondrichthyes > Rajiformes > Rajidae > Okamejei > Okamejei kenojei. Next base: position 154,842,945 of record CM069132.1, read on the forward strand.
GCAGAGATAGAGAAAACAATCCTCCACAGTTTCCCGACTCCAAATTTAAAATTCAGCGAGTGTCTGCCAGTCTCTTACGAAATTTTCATCAGAAGGCAACACTCCCGTGCCCAGAATCGAAACCACACTTATTCCAAGGCATTTATATAATCCTCTAGTTGTATGAATGGGGCGGCCAGCGGTAGAGTTGCTGCCATGCAGCGCCTGAGACCCGGGTTCAATTCTGACTGCGGGCGCTGTCTGTACGGAGTTTGTACGTTCTCCCCGTGACTGCGTGGGTTTTCCCCGCATACTCCGGTTTCTGCCCACACTCCAAAGACGTGCAGGTTTGTCTATTAATTTGTAAACTGTACATTGTCCCCTTTTGCGTAGGATAGTGGTCGGGTGCGGGGTGGGGGGGGTGGGGGGTTGCTGGTCAGGGCAGAAGGGGGTGTTTCCGCACTGTATCTCTAAACTAAACTAAGAAGTTGAAACCAGCACACACTTCTCCAATTGAGGTCTCACCAGAGAGATGATAAGCAAATTATTTCTTCCAAACGATGGGTTAAGAACCAAACAGCAATCCAATACTGTCACAGATGAACCAAGAGCAATAATAGCCTTGTAATAGTCAATAAAAACCTAGAATGCTGTAATTCATCATTAAGAATGTAGTATAAAAATCACAGGAGCATCATGATATAAGATGGAATTTATGAAGTTTTATGAAGATACATTTTTATCTGGAAAGTGTTTAATTTAGAGATACAGCTTGGTAGCAGGCCCTCTGGCCCACATCGACCATCAATCACCTGATCACACTGGTTCGAAGTTATCCCTCTTTTGGACAACTCCCTACACGTTGTGGGCAATTTCGGGTCAGGAACCTTCTTCAGTGTTTGATTCTGGGGATGTGAGTGTTTCCCTCTGAAGAGAGTTTAGTTTAGTTTAGTTTAGTTTAGTTTAGAGATACAGCGTGGAAACAGGCCCTTTGGCCCACCGAGTCCGAGCCGACCAGCGATCACCCCGTGCACTAGTTCTATCCTACACTCCAGGGACAATTCACAGAAGCCAATTAACCGACAAACCTGCACGTCTTTGGAACGTGGGCGAAAACCCGAGCACCTGGAGAGAAGCCACGCGGTCACAGGTAGAAAGTTCCAAACACATATAGGTATGGATATAAATTAGCTTGGTAAATGTAAATAAATTGTCCCTAGTATGTGTGTGTAGGGTAGTGTTAATATGCGGGGATCGTTGGTCGGCACGGACCTGGCGGGCCTGTTTCTGCGCTGTATCTCTAAACTAACATCCACCTACGACCACACCTACGTCCACGCGCGACAAGGTACGACCCTGTCGGCGACAACTGAAGACAAGGTACCTGTCGCCGGTTGACGTTGGTAGTCGCCAAAGTCAGTATCGGCGACAACCTACGTCATCCTGGCGACAACATAGAAAAATAGAAACATAGAAGATAGGTGCAGGAGGAGGCCAATCGGCCCTTCGACATGAACAGCACCTAGGTCAGGAGAAGACAAGCTACGCTCATTGGCGTGAAGCCAACAGTCGCGCTGTGCTCCTTCCTCCCCACGTGTTTCCGCTGCCTGAAGCAGCCAAAGATCTGGCGCCGTGCCAAGGTGATCGCTCTGCCAAAGCCAAACAAGCCTAGCGATGAGCCCAAGGGATACCGACCCATTCCACCTCCTGGAACATCTCCTCCACACGCGTCTCAATCCAGTGATCGACCCCCAGCTGCCTAAAGAACACGCTGGCTTCCGAAGCGGTAGGTCAACGGCGGACCAGGTGACCCTCCTGTGCCAGGCAGGGGAGAAGGCTGGCGCTGTCTTCTTGGACCTCACAGCTGCATCGTACTGTCTGGCTGCGTGGACTACACATGAAGCTTCTGGAAACCATCCCAGACAAGCACAGGGTGAGCTTCATCGTGGAGATGCTGAGCAACTGCAGCTTCAGGTTATACACCAGCAACGGGCAATGCAGCAGGGTGAGGAAACTGAAGAACGGCGTCCCACAGGACTCAGTGCTGGCACCAATGCTGTTCAACATCTACATACATGACCTGCCTGCAACCCAGTCAAAGAAGTATGGGTATGCTGATGACCTGGCCATCCTACTCAGTAAGCCATCCTGGGAAGCAGCAGAAGAGGGCCTCTCATAGAAACATAGAAAATAGTTGCAGGAGTAGGCCATTCGGCCCTTCGAGCCTGCACCGCCATTCAATATGATCATGGCTGATCATTCAACTCAGTATCCTGTACTTGCCTTCTCTCCATACCCCCTGATCCCTTTAGCCACAAGAGCCACATCTAACTCCCTCTTAAATATAGCCAATGAACTGGCCTCAACTACCTTCTGTGGCAGAGAATTCCAGAGACTCACCACTCTCTGTGTGAAAAATGTTTTCCTCATCTCGGTCCTAAAGGAATTCCCCCTTATCCTTAAGCTGTGACTCCTTGTTCTGGACCTCCCCAACATCAGGAGCAATCTTCCTGCATCTAGGCTATCCAACCCCTTAAGAATTTGGTAAGTTTCTATAAGATCCCCTCTCAATCTTCTAAATTCTAGTGAGTACAAACCGAGTCCATCCAGTCTTTCCTCATATGAAAGTCCTGACATCCCAGGAATCAGTCTGGTGAACCTTCTCTGTACTCCCCCTCTATGGCAAGAATGTCTTTCCTCAGATTTGGAGACCAAACTGTAAGCAATACTCCAGGTGTGGTCTCACCAAGACCCTGTACAACTGCAGTAGAACCTCCCTGCTCCTATACTCAAATCCTTTTGCTATGAATGCTAACATACCATTCGCTTTCGCTGAAGACATGAACATCCTGCCTTCATACCTGAGGAACTGGCGCCTCAAGCTCAGCATGGGTAAGACAACATCTTCAATGTTCCACCTCAACAACAGGGAAGCAACCCGCGAGATGAACGTCGTGGTGGATAACGCCCGGTTACGGACCCAGCCCATCCCCATGTACCTCGGTGTGAAGCTCGACAGAACGTTGTCATTCAAACAACACCTGGAAGGTGCCAAGGCAAAGACAAGCGCCCGTGCCGCACTGACTCACCGCCTAGCCGGCACCACATGGGGAGCCACGATGAAGACACTGTGCATGTCCACAGTGGCCCTGGTGTTCTCAGCCGCCGAGTACCGCGCCCCGGTCTGGTGCTGTAGCCCTCACGCCAAGAAGCTGGATGCCGCCCTCAACAGCGCCCTGCGGGCTGTCTCCGGATGCCTACGAGCCACCCCAGTAAACCAACTGCTCGTCCTCGCTGGCATCTCGCCGGCCAACATCAGACGAGAAGCAGCCACGCTGGCCCTCTCTCGAAAGGCACAGACCAGTGAATCCCACCTCCTCCATCAGATCATCACAGAGACACCACGACGAGTCACGGCACCCCTTTGCCACGCAAGGCCAAGAGCTGCTCTGCACAACACCGGCTGACGCTTCTAAGGCTGCCTGGGTCAAGACGAGATGGAGAGACCAGTGGAAGTCAGCGGAAACATCTAGACTACACCATTACATCAATGACCCCATGGACGCCCCTGGCCAGGACCTGCCCCGAAAGCAGTGGACAACCCTCAACCGCTTGAGGACAGGCGTCGGACGCTATGGAGTAATGATGAAGAGGTGGGGCCTCGTGGACAGCGCCTCCTGCGAGTGTGGGGACCCAACACAGACAGTGGAGCACATCGTCACCAGTTGCCCCAAACACCGGTCACCGAATAGTGAACGAGGTCTTATTGACCTGGACGATGACACGTTGGCCTGGCTCGCCTCAACGGAGCTGCAGGTCTAAAAGACACACGACAGAAGAAGACCGTCGCGACGGTCGCCGAAAAGTTTTGAACATTTCAAAATCCAGCGGCGATCCGAAAAACTCTACGACTCTTTGGGCGACTTGAGGAGACTACTCATGACCATACAGGCGATATCCTAGCCGCCTGCAGTCGGCGAAAAAATCTCGCCTAAGTGGGACAGGCCCATAAGGATAGGGTGATCAGCCATTTAGATTTAAGCAGTTTCATGGTTCATTTGCCCAGAGGGTGCAGATCTTCAGAATTCTCTGCTTCACAAATAAAAAAATACTCAGCATTTTCACGAGGGAAGAGAGACACAAAATGCTGGAGTAACTCAGCGGGTCAGGCAGCATCTCGGGACAAAAAGAATAGGTGACTGAGAGTCAGGGGAGAGGGAGATGAGGTATGAAAAGGTACAAAGAACAAGCGAATGAAAGGTGTGAAAAGAACAAATGAAAGCCAGCCAGATGATCAAGGAAAGGCAGAGCCCACAATGATCCATTGTTGGCTGCGGAGGAGGTGATAACCAGTGGATACAGTGAAACTAAGCAGCACTTCATAAGTTAAAGCAGCATAATTAGATCAATAGGCCCATCCAGTCTACTCCGCCATTTGATCATGGCAGATCTATCTTTCCCTCTCATTCTCCTGTCTTCTCTCTGTAATCGTTGACACCCTTACTAGTTAAGAAACTGCCAATCTCCACTTAAAAAATTCCCAACAACTTGGCAATGAATTCCACAGATTCACCACCCTCTGGCTGCAGATTCCTCCTCATCTCCATTCTAAAGACACGTCCGACAACAGTGAAACTAGTCAAGAGGGAGATTGATAGAGGGATTAAAAGACGTACCTTTAAGAAGGTGCTGAGGAGGAATTTCTTTAGTCAGAGGGTGGTGAATCTGTGGAATTCTTTGCCACAGAAGGCTGTGGAGGCCGTCAATGGATATTTTTAAGGCAGAGATTGGTAGATTCTTGATTATTATGGGTTTCAGGGGTTATGGGGCGAAGGCAGGAGAATGGGGTTAAGGGGGAAAGATAGATCAGCCGTGTTTGAAATGCAAAGTAGAGTTGACGAGGCCGGATGGCCTGATCTGCTCTTATCACTTCTGGTGTGGTGTTTATGTCACTTGGTCATTGACTGCCATGTCATTAGCTGCTTTGGCCCAAGGCTGTGGAAATCTCTCTCCAAACCCCTCACTTAATCAATCCCTTGTTTATCTGTCTCAGGGTAGCCTGCGCAGACGTTTAACTTCAGACACTAGATATACAACGCAGAAACAGGCCCTTCGGCCCACCGAGTCCGCGCTGTCCAGCGATCACCCCGTACACCAGCACTATCCTACACACGCCAGGGACAGTTTACAATTTTACCAATGCCAATTAACCTGCAAACCTGTACGCCATTGGAGTGTAGGAGGGAACCGGAGGGCCCGGAGAAAACCCATTCAGATCACGGGGAGAATAATAGACAATATGTGCAGGAGTAGGCCCTTCGGCCCTTCGAGCCAGCACCGCCATTCAATGTGATCATGGCTGATCATCCCCAATCAGTACCCCGTTCTCCCCATATCCCCTGACTCTGCTATTTTTAAGAGCCCTATCTAGCTCTCTCTTGAAAGCATCCAGAGAACCGCCCCCCACCGCCCTCTGACGCAGAGAACGTACAAACTCCGTACAGACAGCCACCATGGGTCAGGACCGAACCCGGGTGCTGAAAGGCAGCAACTCTACCGCTGCGCCACCCAACCAGCCCAGCGATAACATGCGCTGGGTAATATTCCTGTCAAAATACTCGTGTTATTTGAGTGCATTATATGGTGAGATGTAAAGTTTTCTCACGGAAAAAAAAAGTACATTGGTGTGTGATTAGAGGCACTGAGAAAGAAAGCTTTAGTTTACAGCACAATTCTCATGAAACTATACCTGACTCATCCCGGTCGGTACAACTAGTTTCCACTGATTTTCCACCAGAATGAAAAGATTTAGAGATTATAATGATCAGTTCACAGACATTAAAGTGAACTAGTGCGTATGTGAACACAGAGAAAAATATGTGGTTCTTTACGTCATTGAGCACTTATGAATCTAACTGAGCTTAGAAAACAATGAAGGTAGACAAAAATGCTGGAGAAACTCAGCAGGTGAGGCAGCATCTATGGAGCGAAGGAGTAGGCGACGTTTCGGGTCGAGACTCTTCTTCATTTTTATCTCTTAGAATCAAAGTCAAAGAGTAATACAGTGTGGAAACTGGACCTTCGGCCCAACTTTCCCACTCCGGCAAACATATCCCATCTACATTAGTCCCACCTGCCTGCGTTTGGCCCATATCCTTCCAAACCCGTCCTATCCATGTACCTGTCTAATTGTTTCTTAAATGTTGCAATAGTCCCAGCCTCAACTACCTCCTCTGGCAGCTTGTTCCATACACCCACCACCCTCTGTGTGAAGTTATCTATTAGGTTCCTATTACATTTTCCCCCCAAACCTTAAACCCATGTCCTCTGGTTCACGATTACCCTACTCTGAGCAAGAGACTGTGTGCGTCCACCTGATCTATTCCTCACAACAATTTTACACACTTCTAAAGATCTTAAGATCTTAAAAAACAAAAAGTGCTGGAGGAATGGCCCCGTCCCACGATGCAAGTTCATTCAAGAGCTCCCCGAGTTTAAAAAAAAATCAAACTCGTGGTAAGCACGGAGAATGAACGTAGCAGGTACGTCGGAGTTCGGGGACGTCTCTTAGCGGCTCGTACCGCTAACAGCAGGTACTCGGGAAGACTCGCTAACAGCAGGTAAGCTCGGGAAGACTCGTGAAGATTTTTCAACACGTTGAAAAATGTCCACGAGAGCCCCGAGTACCGACGAGCGGCCATTACCGTAAATCTCCGAGTTCGAATCAGGGCAAACTCGGGAGAGCTCTTGGAATGAACTCGTACAGTGGGACAGGGCTTGAACTTGGTGAGCATCTGTGGAGGGGATGGACAGATGATGTTTTGAGTCAGGAATGTTCTTCAGACTGAGCAGTCTGCACCAGGGTCCCAAACGATGCCTATCTATTCCCTCCACAGATACTGCCTGACCTGTTGAGTTCCTCTCGCAGTTTGTTTTTTTTACTTTTGTCAATTACTTGTTTAAAATGGAAAGTTCTGAACGCGAGGGACAACCTTTCAACGCAGAGGGTGGTGTGTATGAAACGAGCTGCCAGAGGGAGTTCAATGGAAAGTTAGTCGGGTGGCATGGTGGCGAAGCATTAGAGATGCTGCCTTACAGCACTTGCAGCGACCCTGGTTCGATCCCGATCACGGGTGCTGTATGTACGGAGTTTGCACGTACTCCCCATGACCGCATGGGTTTTCTCCGAGATCTTTGATTTCCTCCGACATCTCCCAAGACGCACAGGATTGCAGGTTAATTGGCTGGTTTAATTTTAGTTTTAGTTTTTTTTAGTTTAGTGACACAGCGCGGAAACAGGCCCTTCGGTCCCCCGGGTCCGCGCCGACCACAGGCCCCCCGCACATTCACACTATCCTACACCCACTCGGGACAATTTTTACATTTACAAGATGAGGAAAAACTTTTTCACCCAGAGAGTTGTGAATCTGTGGAATTCTCTGCCTCAGAAGGCAGTGGAGGCCAATTCTCTGGATGCTTTCAAGAGAGAGCTAGATAGCGCTGTTAAAGATAGCGGAGTCAGGGGATATGGGGAGAAGGCAGGAACGGGGTACTGATTGTGGATCAGCCATGATCACAGTGAATGGCGGTGCTGGCTCGAACAGCCGAATGGCCTACTCCTGCACCTATTGTCTAGTCCTCCTTGCCCATATTTGGGCCACACCCCTCTAAGCCTTTCAGATCCACATACTTGTCCAGGTGTTTTTCAAACATTATTACAGTACCTTCCTCAACTACCCCCTCTGGCAGCTCGTTCCATATACTCACCACCCTCTGTGTTGAAAGCTTGTCCCTCAGGTTGTTATAAAATCTTTTCCCTCCTTGTCAATCTTTCCCCTCTCACATTAAACCTGTGCTCTCTGGTTCTTGATATTCCTACCCTGGGTAAAATAAATGTTGTGCATTAGCCCTATTTATTTCCCTTAGGATTTTATACTCCTCTATAAGACAATAGGTGCAGGAGTAGGCCATTCGGCCCTTCGAGCCAGCACCGCCATTCAATGTGATCGTGGCTGATCATCCCCAATCAGTACCCCGTTCCTGCCTTCTCCCCATATCCCCTGACTCCGCTATCTTTAAAAGCCCTGTTTATCTCTCTCTTGAAGGTATCCAGAGATCCGGCCTCCACCGCCCTCTGAGGCAGAGAATTCCACAGACTCACAACTCTCTGTTGTGAGGTCCACAGACTCACAAACCGGAGATCCTGGACATATCCCACGCAGGAGAACGTACAAACTCCGTACAGACAGCACCCGTAGCTGGGATCGAACCAGGGTCTTTGGCACAGCGAGGCAGCAACTAGAACGCCACCTTGCTTTCTCTGTTCTCTAATCCTCTATTTTACCTCAGACAATTAACCACACAGCGGTGTTCTTAACCAAAATGTACAAATCCTATCAATCCACAGGGAAATCAATTGCTAATTACACATCCATTTTGCAAGTTATTAATGTCTTCTTGGGTGCCTGTATCATTTTTAGACAAATATGTAGCTTGGCAGGTGGTACTCCAGCATAATACATGCCAACGTCTCTAATTATTTCACCATCTAGTGCCGTCTTTGTGAATCATTACATGACTCCTGCCATCTTCTGTTCACACATATCAGCCAGTTCTGGTACACGCCCCACAGGGATGCTCCCAGGAATGATTGAATTAAGTACATAAGTGATAGGAGCTGATCTATCTCTCACTCTTAACCCCGTTCTCCTGCCTTCTCCCCATAACCCCTAACATATGCTGAGCGTTTGGCGACACTGGGCCTGTATTCGTTGGTGTTTAGAAAGATGGGGGGGGGGGGGGGGGGGGGGAAACACCTCATTGAAACTTACCAAATAGTGAAAGGCCTGGATAGAGTGGATGTGGAGCGAATGTTTACATTAGTGGGAGAGTCTAGGACCAGAGGCCACAGCCTCAGAATAAAAGGACGCACCTTTGGAAGAAGATGAGGAGGAATTTCTTTCTCGAGGGGGAGGTGAATCTGTGGAATTCATTGCCACAGACGTCTGTGGAGGCCAAGTCAATGGTTATTTTTAAGGTGGAGATTGACAGATTCTTGATTAGTGCGGGTGTCAGAGGTTATGGGTAGTAGGCAGGAGAATGGGGTTGAGAGGGAGAGCTAGATCAGCGATGATTGAATGGCCGAGTAGACTTGATGGGCCGAATGGTTGAGGTACAGTGAAAAGCTTTTGTGGCAGCAGCCAGGAAAGTTGCTGAGTGATGTATCTTTCTGCTGGGAGCTCACCATTAGCAAGTAATGAAAAGCTAGAATAACTCAGCGGGTCAGGCAGCACCTTTGGAGAAAAGGAGGACTGCGACGGCGACTGCGGAGGGCTCGTGGAGGCCCCGACCAGGGGGAACAGTGGGGAACATCAGAGGAAGAGACTGACTTTGGAGCCTTCCCTCACAGTGGGAAACTTTGATCCTGCTGTGTGGGGATGTTTTATGTTGAATTCTATCAAGTCTATGTTGTGTTCTTTATTTTTACTGCATGTCTGTTTGGTGATTTCATTCCACTGTGCCAATTGGCACACGTGACAAATAAATGTATCTTGTATCTTGTAACTTCTTCAAAGTCGAGGGAGATGGGGAGAAGGCAGGAACGGGGTACTGATTGTGGATGATCAGCCATGATCACAGTGAATGGCGGTGCTGGCTCGAAGGGTCGACTCCTGCACCTATTGTTCATTGTCTATTGAAACGTCGCCAATTCCTTCTCTCCAAAGATGCTGCCTCACCCGCTGAGTTCGATCCCAACTACGGGCGCTGTCTGTACGGGGTTTGTACGTTCTCCCCGTGACATGTGTGGGTTTCCTCCGAGATCCTCGGTTTCCTCCCACACTCCAGACGTACAGGCTTGTCGGTTAATTGGCTTGGTATAAAATGTTTTTAAAAAATTGTCTCTAGTGTAGGGTAGTGTTAATGTGCGGTGGGGGGTTAGTGCGGACTCGGTGGGCCGAAGGGCCTGTTTCCACGCTGTATCTCTAAACTAAACCAAAAAATCGTCACGGATACAACCTACATGGAGAATGCAGATGACATGAAGATAAAAGTTTGGGAGAGAGATAAAAGGTTAGGAAGGCAAAGGCAGATAAAGGTTTGGACGAAGGAAAGACAGCTAAAAGTTCGGAAGACAGCAAGACCACATTTTAGAAGACAAAGACAAATGTAACAGGCATAATTACAGGGGAAAAGTAACATATCATAGATACTGGGAACCGGAAATAGACAATAGACAATAGGTGCAGGAGTAGGCCATTCGACCCTTCGTGCCAGCACCGCCATTCAATGTGATCATGGCTGACCATCCCCAATCAGTACCCCGTTCCTGCCCAATCTCCATATCCCTTAACTCCGCTATCCTTAAGTGCACTACCTAACTCTCTCTTGAAAGCATCCGGAGAACCAGCGTCCGCCGACTCTGACGCAAATAATTCCAAAAAAAACACCACAGGAATTTAACCAACAATAAAATTGTGCAGTACTTGTGCTTGTGCAGTTAATGCCTGTAAAGTGTTCCTTTGCTCTTATTCAAATTCGACTTCTTGTTTTGCAAGGAGAGTCTAGGACTAGAGGTCATAGCCTCAAAATTAAAGGATGTTCTTTTAGGAAGGAGATGAGGAGAAATGTATTTAGTCTTTAGAAGGCTGTGTGTCTGTGGAATTATTTGCCACACAAGGCTGTGGAGGCCAAATCAGTGGATATTTGTAAGGCAGTGATAGATAGATTCTTGATTAGTACGGGTGTCAAGGGTTGTGGGGAGAAGGCAGGAGAATGGGGTTGGGAGGGAGAGATAGATCAGTCACGATTGAATGGTGGACTAAACTTGATGGGCTGAATGACCTAATTCTGCTCCGATGACCTACTTCTCCTTCATATGACCTGATGAAGCTCCTATGCGCAGCATTACCGCAAGGAACAAATTTCCTTCCTACACATCATGACATTTTGGGGCAGTCCCTTCTTTAGCATGAGGAAGGGTCCCGACCTGAAGCCTTGTCTTCCCTCCACAGATGCTGGCTGACCTCCAGATCTATACTTAAGATTCCAGCATGCAGGAGGATGATGGGTGAACTTATAGAGGTGTACAAAATCATGAGAGGAAACGATCGGGTAGACGCACAGAGTCTCTTGCCCAAAGTAGGGGAATTGAGAACCAGAGGTCGTGGGTTTAAGGTGAGGGGTGAAAGATTTAATTGTACAGAGCCATAGTGAGACCACACCTGGAGTATTGTGTGCAGTTTTGGTCCCCTAATTTGAGGAAGGACATTCTTGCTATTGAGGGTGTGCAGCGTAGGTTTACAAGGTTAATTCCCGGGATGGCGGGACTGTCATATGCTGAGAGAATGGAGCAGCTGGGCTTGTATACTCTGGAGTTTAGGATGAGAGGGGATATCATTGAAACATATAAGATTGTTAAGGGCTTGGACACGCTAGAGGCAGGAAACATGTTCCCGATGTTGGGGGGAGTCCAGAACCAGGGGCCACAGTTTAAGAATAAGGAGTAAGCCATTTAGAACAGAGACGAGGAAACACTTTTTCTCACAGAGAGTGGTGAGTCTGTGGAATTCTCTGCCTCAGAGGGCGGTGGAGGCCGGTTCTCTGGATGCTTTCAAGAGAGAGCTAGAGATTGTTCTTAAAAATAGCGGAGTCAGCGGATATGGAAAGAAGGCAGGAACGGGGCACTGATTGGGGATGATCAGCCATGATCACATTGAATGCCGGTGCTGGCTCAAAGGGCCGAATGGCCTACTCCTGCACCTATTGTCTATTGTCTATTGAACCTGAGGGGTAACTTTTTCACACAAAGGGTGGTGGATGTATGGAACAAGGTAGTTGAGGCCGAGACGATCGCAACGTTTAAGAAGCATTTCGACAGGTACATGGATAGGGCAGGTTTACAGGGATATGGGCCAAACGTAGGCAGGTGGGACTAATGTAGATGGGCAAGTTGGACCGAAGGGCCCGTTTCCTCGCTGTATCACTCTATCAGCATGAGATATGTTCTAATTTTTTGCAAACATGTTATGACCATTTATTCTTTATGGAAACGTCATTTCCACTGGTCCCCCCGGGTTTGTTATCTCTGCTTTGTAGCGGCAACTCTTACCATATCACTTGATTACATATCAAAGTAGACTTGTTCCTCTCAGATCTGATTGTAAAACGCAAGAGTATGCTTTTTTTATGAGTCAGAATAATCTGGTAGTATTCACATTTCTCAGTATTCATCTGGAATGCATGTTTATGTTATTGAAGGGGTTTAGTTTCACTGCTAGTTTCACTGCTGTCCTGCTTAGTTTCACCGTCCGTATCTCCTCCTTATCCTTTTTCACAGCCAACAATGGAGCATTGTGGGCTCCACCTTTCCTTGATCATAGTTGCTGGCTCTGATTTGTTGCATTTCATACCGTTCATTCATTTGTCCTTTGCACCTTTTCATACCTCTCCCCTGACTCTCAGCCTGAAGAAGGGTCCCGACCCGGAACGTCACCTGTTCCTTCGTTCCAGAGATGCGGCCTGCTGACCCGCTGAGTTACTCCACCATTTTGTGTCTATCTTCGGCGTAAATCAACATCTGCAGTTCCTTCCGACACATTTAAAATGTTTGATCTAACCAAATGGTAGAGTGCTGTGGCGGGGGGGGGGGGGGGGGGGGGGGGGGGGGGGGGGGGCTAGTTTTAGTAATGAGAGCAAATTGATGACTCTTTTGTTCCCGTTTTCACAGCATTAGGTGCTGCTCAAAGCCTCCAGTTCCTTGGGAAATGTAGTAAATTTAAACTTCAAGTGAAGAATGTGCCTGTGTCACATCTTCTGTTTTGTTCTGTCGTAAGAGTCAGCAAATGCACATTGTCTGTTTAGTTTAGTTTTTTTTTTAAAAGAGATAAAGTTTAGTTTAGAGATACAGAGTGGAAACAGGCCCTTCAGGACCACCGAGTCCGCACCGACCAGCGATCCCCGCACACTAATGCTACACACACTGGGGACAATTTACATTTTACCAAACCAATTAACCTACAAACCTGCACGTCTGTGGAGTGTGGGAGGAAACCAAAGATCTTGGAGAAAACGCACGCAGGTCACGGGGACCGGGTGGGTTTTCTTCAGGTGCTCCGGTTTCCTCCCACTCTCCAAAGACTTCAAGGTCTGTAGGTTAATTGGCTTCTGTAAATTGTCCCTAGTGTGTCGGATAAAACTAATGTACGGGTAATTGTTGGTCAGCATGGACTCGGTGGGCCAAAGGGCCTGATTCCACGCTGTATCTCTGAACTAAACTAGACTGCAGAAACCAGGATGGTAAAGGGAATGAGGGTCAGCAACAAATGCTGAATAAATGATGAAACATGCACAGGGGGCCTAACTTAGAGTATTGTGTTCAGTTTTGGTCACCATGTTGTAGGAAAGATCGTGTCAAGCTGGAAAGGGTTCGGAAAGATTGACGAGGATATTGTCAAGACTTGAGGGCCTGGGCTATTGGTGGGGGTTGAGTAGGCTATGGCATTCCTTGGAGCACAGGAGGATGAGGGGGTGATCTTATAGAGATGTACAAAATCATGAGAGGAATAGATCGGGTAAACGCACGGAGTCTCTTTCCCAGAGTAGGGGAAATCGAGAACCAGAGGACATAGGTGAGGTGGAGACAATAGACAATAGGTGCAGGAGTAGGCCATTCGGCCCTTCGAGCCAGCACCGCCATTCAATGTGATCATGGCTGATCATCCCCAATCAGTTCCCTGTTCCTGCCTTCTCCCCATATCGCCTGACTCCGCTATTTTTAAGAGCCCTATCTAGCTCTCTTTTGAAAGCATCCAGAGAACCTGCCTCCACCGCCCTCTGAGGGAGAATGATTTAATGGGAACCTGAGGGGTAACTTATTTTCTTACACAATGGGTGGTGGGTGCAAGGAACGAGCTGCCAGAGGAGGTAGTTGAGGAATGTTTATGAAACAATTAGACAGGGGCATAGATATGACAGGTTTAGAGGAAAGTGGGCCAAATGCAGGCGAGGGGGACTAGTGTAGATGGCGTGGGCAAGATGGGCCGAAGGGGCTGCTTCCACCCACCCTGGAAGACACTATGACTCTATGACCGAATGGCAGAATCCCACCAACAATCACAAAACAAAAAAATAGAAGCAGGGGCAGTCCACTTTCTGCGCAGGTTTGTAACAATTGGCTGTAAAATTGATTTCTTTAACATCTAAAAATATATTAAAATCCGGTCAGAGAAATGTTTATGCTGCTGAAAATAAATGTGGAGAAACTCATGAGGCAGCTGAGCAACGTTTGGTTCTTTGATGTTACATGGAAGAGCGGGTAGAGGGTGGTGAACCTGTGAAATGACTATTCAAGATAGATCGCGGGGAAGCACCCTGAATGTCTTACAACCCCTGGTTCATATTTTGAACCCAAAGAATGGTAAAATGGACACAAAAAGCTGAGTAATCAGGTCAGGAAGGAAAAATCTACTCTACCTGGCACCTCCTGGTCCAACTGTGGGCAAAGGCGGAATGGTCAGAGTTGGGAGCCTGACCCTGAAGAACTGCTTAAGTAGCACAGCGCACCAGAGACCCGGGTTCCATCCTGAATACGGGTGCTGTCTGTACGGAGTTTGTACGTTCTCCCTGTGACCTGCGTGGGTTTTCTCGGGGAGCTCCGTTTTCCTCCCACACTCCTCCCAAAGGTTTTGTAGGTTAATTGGCTTTGATAGACAATAGACAATAGGTGCAGGAGTAGGCCATTCGGCAGAATTCCACAGACTCACCACTCTCTGTGAGAAAAAGTGTTTCCTCGTCTCCGTTCTAAATGGCTTACTCCTTATTCTTAAACTGTGGCCCCTGGTTCTGGATAAAATTGTAAATTGTCACTAGGATAGCGTTAAGTGAGCGGGGATCGCTGGTCAGCGTGGACTTGGTGAACGGAAGGGCCTGTTTCCTCGCTGTATCTCTAAACAAGTAGAGTATTCCATGCCTAGCATTGCTAATTCCCTTCAAAGAAATGTGGAAAATAGAGAGTGTTTTTTTTTATAGCTACAATGAACGATTTTCAAGTGCCTGATCCTAGTATTTAATTGAAAGACTCCAAGTGGTACAACTGTGCCAAAGCAATCACGTCACCGCTGCCACTGCATAAACAACCGCGCTAAAACACATTCACTTTTAACGTTTTAATTGTGAGCTCAATTGTGGGAGAAAATCTTAAGGTCACAAATGATAGGAGCAGAATTAGGCCATTCAGCCCATCAAGTCTACTCCGCCATTCAATCATGGCTGATCTATCTCTCCCTCTTAACCCCATTCCCTTGCCTTCTCCCCATAACAATAGACAATAGGTGCAGGAGTAGGCCATTCGGCCCTTCGAGCCAGCACCACCATTCAATGTGATCATGGCTGATCATCCCCAATCAGTACCCCGTTCCTGCCTTCTCCCCATATCCCCTGTCTCCGCTATTTTTAAGAGCCCTATCTAGCTCTCTCTTGAAAGCATCCAGAGAACCTGCCTCCACTGCCCTCTGAGGCAGAAAATTGCACAGACTCACCACTCTCTGTGAGAAAAAGTGTTTCCTCGTCTCCGTTCTAAATGGCTTACTCTTTATTCTTAAATCTCTGACACCTGTACTAATCAAAAATCTATCTATCTCTGCCTTAAAAATATCCACTGACTTGGCCTCCACAGCCTTCCGTGGCAAATAATTCCACAGATTCACCACTCTCCGACTAAAGAAATGCCTCCTCATCTACTTCGTAAAAGAACGTCCTTTAATTCTGAGGCTATGACTCATCCTAGACTCTCCCACCAGTGGTAACATCCTCTCCTACTTTACCTATTCAATTCATGGAATGCTGACACCACTGCTAGAGAAGAAGGGAGGTTGGTTTTCAGTCTGAAGAAGGGTCTCAACCCAAAACGTCACCCATTCCTTCTCTCCAGAGATGTTGCCTGTCCCGCAGAGTTACTCCAGCGTTTTGTGTCCGTCTTCGGTTGAAACCAGCACCTGCACTTCCTCCTGACAGCTTTTCCAGTGGGACGCGTTTCACATGAATTGAACTTGAATGAGTGACCCAGATAATTGAATGGCTGAGCTTGTCATTGAATCGTACAAATAGTGCCATAGCAAGATATGGCACAGAACAGACCTATCGGCCCATCGAGCCTGCACCAACCACAAACCACTTGTTTTAAATTGAATCCTATATTAATCCCACTTTTAATGTTTCCATATTCTCATCTTCAGATTCTAATGTTCACTTGAACAATAAAGGCAATTTATTGCGTGGGTATTTTCCGGTGATAGGAACAGAATTAGGCTGTTCAATAGACAATAGACAATAGGTGCAGGAGTAGGCCATTCGGCCCATCAAATCTTCTGCACCATTCAATCACGGCCAATCTAGCTTTCCCTCTTAACCCCATTCTCCTGCCTTCTCCCCATAACCCCGACACACTAATCAAGAATCTGTTAATCTCCCGTCTCCTCCGACATGAAATGGTGGCGACGGCTGCAATGTAAAATGGCAGCAACATGCAGCCTCTTGCACAAGGTCTGTACATTATGAACTAACTGGGGTAATTGTGCCTATGTACGGATATATTCTTGCTGAGCTGTATCCAAAAGATGTATTTAGCTGTCTCTGGTACATGTGACAATAAAGAAACCATTGAACCACAGGTAGACACAAAATGCTGGGGTAAACTCAGTTTGAAGAAGGGTCTCGACCCATTCCTTCTCTCCAGAGATGCTGCCTGTCCCGCTGAGTTGCTCCAACATTTTGTGTCTATCTTCAGTTTCAACCAGCATCTGCAGCTCCCTCCTACACCAAACTATTGAACCGCTATGCATTCAATTGAGAAATAAAGACAATCTAAGGTTGCCTCTGGGATCAATGCGAGGAACACAGGTATTTAAGACTACAGCACATTAAATTATTTGAATGAGTGCAATGTCACCAGGTTTGCTGACAAAGCTGTGGAAACTGGAGTGGTAGCCGTCATAATAGAGTACAATTGCTCCGATTATACAGAGCTTTGAGGAGATCACACCCAGTTTTGAATGTTTTTTTTTTTTTTTAAAGCAGTTTATATTTGCTTCAGAGACAAAGGCTGATAAGACTGATTCCCGAGATGAAGGGGTTAACTTATACTTTAGTCATACAGCGCGGAAGCAGACCCTTTGGCCCACCGAGTCCGTGCCGTCCAGCGATCACCCCGTACGCTAGCGCGATCCTACACACGAGGGACAATTTACAATTTACGGATGCCAAAGCCTTCGGCCCACCGTGTCCATGACGACCAGTCATCCCTGTACATTAGCACTATCCTACACGCACGAGGGACAATTCTTACCAAAGCCAATTAACCTACAAACCTGTAGGATGTCTTTGGGATGTGGGAGGAAAGCCGGAGCACCCGGAGAGAAACCCACACAGGTCACGGAGAAAACATACAAACTCCGTGCAGACTGCCCCCATAGTCAGACTCGAACCCGGGTCTCTGGTGCCGTAAGGCTGCGCCACCATGCGGCCCTTTTATAAAAGAAGATTGAACAGGGCCAATACTTGGTTTGGAAGAGCAAAAGATGATCTCACTGAAACACATTTTCCTAAAGGCGTCAAAGATTAAAGGCCATGAGAATTGCCAGCAGCAGTCTACAACTAGGAGACAAAAATCTCACCAGAAGTCAACCATTTCAGACTGAAGTGAGATTTATCTTCTTGGAGAAATATGAATATTTGGAATTTTTTTAATCCTGTGTCATAATGCAGACACACTTCAATATATTTAACATTGCAGTAATTTTTTGATCTTCATGGGATTCAAGGGTTATGGGAAGGAGGCAGGAAAATGGAGTTAAAGCGAAAGGTTAGATTACAAGATTAGATCAGACATAGACAAAAGTGCTGGAGAAACTCAGCGGGTGCAGCAGCATCTATGGAGTGAAGGAAATAGGCAACGTTTTGGGCCGAAACCCTTCTTCAGTTCAGACATGATCTGATTAAATAAAATAGTAGGCTCAATGGGCTATAGATCCACCTCCTGCTCCAATTTACAGTGTTAAGATAAAATGTTGAGTCTAAGAGTGATACAGTGTGGAAACAGGCCCTTCGGCCCAACTTGCCCACACCGACCCACATGCAGTAGTCCTACCTGCCTGCGTTTGGCCCATATCCATCTAAACATGTTCTCGATGTTGGGGTAGTCCAAAACCAGGGGCCACAATTTAAGAATAAGGGGTAAACCATTAAGAACAGAGATGAAGAAATACTTTTTCACACAGAGACTTGCGATTCTGTGGAATTCTCTGCCTCAGAGGGCGGTGGAGTCTGGTTCTCTGGAGTCTTTCAAATAGCAGAGTCAAGGGCTATGGGGAGACGGCAGAAGATTGAGGATGATCAGCCATGATCACATTGAATGGCAGTGCTGGCTCGAGTGGCCGAATGGCCACTTTTTGTCTATTGCTCTTGCCTTCTCACCATAACCTCACATTATTCCACATTATACTGCATCTGCCACGCATCTGCCCACTCACCCAGCATCCTC
Source organism: Okamejei kenojei (assembly GCA_035221665.1). Classification (NCBI taxonomy): domain Eukaryota; kingdom Metazoa; phylum Chordata; class Chondrichthyes; order Rajiformes; family Rajidae; genus Okamejei; species Okamejei kenojei. Next base: position 154,861,459 of record CM069132.1, read on the forward strand.
ATAGCATCCCCTTCACAGTTCACACTGCCACCCAGCTTTGTGTCATCTGCAAATTTGCTAATGTTACTTTTAGTTCCTTAATCTAAATCATTATTATAAATAGCTGCGGTCCCAGCACCGAGCCTTGCGGTACCCCACTAGTCACTGCCTACCATTCTGAAAGGGACCTGTTAATCCCTACTCTTTGTTTCCTGTCTGCCAACCAATTCTCTATCCATGTCAGCACTCTACCCCCAATACCATGTGCTCTAATTTTGCTCACTAATCTCCTATGTGGGACATTATCAAAGGCTTTCTGAAAGTCCAGATTCTTCTGCGCTCCAAGGAACAGTCCCAGGCAGCTCCAACTCTCGTCATTGCTCAGACCCTCGAGTCCGGGCAACATCCTCGTAAATCTTCTCTGTACCCTTTCCAACATGTCAACATTTTTCTCCTAACATGGGTTAAATTAAACAAAAAAACATAAGGGAAAAATGTGTACGAAGGAACTGCAGATGCTGATTTATACCGAAGATGAAGGAGTAATTCAGCGAAACAGGCAGCATCGCTTGATAAAAGGAACAGGTGATGTTTCGGGCTGGAATCGGACTTCAGACTGAAAATAGAGGTGGTGGTGGCGGGGGGGGGGGGGGGGGGGGGGGGGGGGGGGGGGGGGGGGGGGGGGGGGGAGAAAAATAAACTGGATGTGAAAGAAAGGAACCAGAAATATTCCTTTTCCCCAGAGATGCTGAGATATTTCTCCAGCTTTTTGTGCCCAGAAAGGTGGAGCAGGCTAGATGGGCCGAATAGTTTAAAATCTGCTGGGAAATAACACTTAAGGGCCTGTCCCACTTAGGCGACTGCCAAGGACTAGTTTTAATGGAATTCACCTACGACACCTGGCGACAACCTACGACAGCACCTACGCCACAAAAATTGTCGCCGCTGTCGCCGAAAATGTTTCAACATGTTGACAATTTTGCGGCAGTCGCCCGTGGTCGCCCAGGAAATCGCCTAAGTGGGATACGCAATCTGATGGTAAGCCAAGGCCCTGCCTGCTGTCTCAGCTGCAAATGACTAACTCCCACATTATTATTTCAAAGAACAGGGAACTAAGTACTCGAGGGAACCAAGGTTATCGCTCAGTCAACATTATGACAATGAATCCGATATTTTAGTTAGTGCCCCGCTGCTGCTTGCAGACGCACAATATTTGCACTATTTTCTGTATTACAATCTTGATCAAATTTGACAATGCTGTAAAGTGCTCCAGAACATCTGGAGGTTATAAAAGTCACTTACATAAATAGAATCATCTGGTTTTCAGCAGGCAACAACATTCCTACTTGAAGTGAATTTGTTTCACTCAAAGAGGTACACAAAATGTCATTGTTTTTAACTCGCTTTTAAAATGCCTTGCAGAAAACTGTCCACTTCGGATCGGAGGATAGCACAGAGGGTGGCACGGTGGCAGCGGGTAGAGTTGCTGCCTCACAGCACCAGAGGCCCGGTTTCCATCCTGACTACGGGTGCTGTCTGTACGGAGTTCAAAAGTTCAGACGTTCTGGAACAAAGGTTCCCAACATTTAAAACCCCCCGGGGGTAAACTTCGCCTACCCAGGGGGCAAATATTTTGATTCTGGATCTGTACATTTTCTCTCATTGCCTGACTGTTCTGTTTGGTTCTGGTACACCGGTATCTGTTCATCATTAGGGTACACAAAATGCTGGAGAAACTCAGCGGGTGCAGCAGCATCTATGGAGCGAAGGAGATAGGTAACGTTTCGGGCCGAAACCCATCAGTCTGAAGAAGGGTTTCGGCCCGAAACGTTGCCCATTTCCTTCGCTCCATAGATGCTGCCGCATCCGCTGAGTTTCTCCAGCGCTTTTGTCTACATTCACATATTATTTCTGCTTCAAATAACTCACAAACTAAACATATTCACCAATCAAGACATGATATATACCACAATGACATGCAGCAAAATTATAATACAATATCTCAACTCTTTTTACACATTGCAATTAATGCAATTTCTATTAGTTCTTTCCACTTCCAAACAAAAATGTGGTTGGATTATTCAGCAAATGATCAACCTGTGTCAATAAATCCTGGACCATGCACACTACAGATTGATGCAAGCATGTTCTCTGTGAAGGACCGAAAATTACCATGACATGGCCATAGCATGGGTTGTTATTGCTATTGGCACAGAAACACTCTGGCTTCCCACATAATTTATCCATAACAAAATATACAGGTTGCAAGGAAATTTCTAAAGGCATTTTATGATAATAGCTGTTAAAACCGACTATACCCATCTGACAGATTAAAGATTACACTAACTGCCAAGAGATGGCCAAAGGACATAACTGCAGCAAATGTTCTTTTGGTAATATGTTTAAAGGTGTCAAAACAAATAATAATGTTGGGAATTAAAACACATTTGATTGCATTCCGTTATCAAACATAGTCAATGTTCGCTCTGAAGACCATGAATCACAATTGGGTCAGGGGGTGTGTGAATCAGTGCGGGGTGGATAGATGGCGGGGGGTTGAGAAGGCAATCGGTGTGGAATGGATGGATTGAGGCAGGTGAATTAGTACGTGTTGGTTGGAGTATGTAAAATTGTGAGGGGAGAGCACGGGGGATGTCAGTGGTGTTGAATGGGGGATCAGTACGGGATGGATGGGGGGGGGGATCAGTACAGGGTGAATGGAGGTAGACAAAAATGCTGGAGAAATTCAGTGGGTGAGGCAGCATCTGTGGAGCTAAGGAAATAGGCAACGTTTCGGGTCGAGACCCTTCTTCAGACTGATCCCCCCCATTCAAGAAGAATGGGGGGATCAGTACAGGATGGATGGGGGGGGGATCAGCACAGGATGACTGGGGGGGATCAGTACAGGATGAATGGGGGGGGGGGTCAGGACAGTGTGGATCGGAGGGTCTGTGCAGGATGAATGGGGGGGATCAGTACGGGATGAATGGGGGATCAGTACAGGATGCATGAGGGGATCAGTACAGGATGCATGAGGGGATCAGTACAGGATGCATGAGGGGATCAGTACAGGATGCATGGAAAATCACTAAAAGATGAATGGGGAGATCACTACAGGATGGATGGGGGTTTGGTGCAGGGTAAATGGAAGGTGGGTCAGTACGGGATGAATGGGAGATCAGTGTAGTATGAATGGGGAGGAGAAGTGCAGGATGGATGGGAAGGGGGGTCAGTACAGGATGAATTGGGGGACCAGTGCAGGATGGATGGAGAGGGGGGGGGGGGGTGGCAGGAGAATCAATACGAGGTGGGTAGGGCGATGAATAGATTGGGGGGTAGATGGGGAGGGGAGCACAGGGGATGTCTGTGAGGACTGAATAGAGGAGGGGAATGGGGATCAGTGCGGGATGGAGAGGAGGGGTCCCAGGATAGGAGGGGTGGAGGGGGGGCGTACGAGAGGGAGAGAGAGAGAGAAGGGGGGGGGGGAAGGGGCAGAGGTGGGGAGGAAGGAAGGTCAGCACTCCTCGGACAACATCGCCCCGCTGACTTCGCCGTCCCTGTCCAACGCCATAGTGCCGCCGCCAAAGGGGAAGTCGGTTGGGAACTCGCCACCGCCTCCCCAAGCCGACTGGAAGGTGCGGGGCCGAACGGTGCAGCTCAAAGATCCTATAGCTGTAGGATCTTTGGTGCAGCTGCTTCAGTCGGCGAAAGGAGGCCTCCGCCTCCCTCCCCCTTTCTCTCTCTCTCTCGGCCTCGGCGAGAGGGGTTGTATTCCCCCCCTCCTGTTAGCGGGTTTGCAGGCAGCGGCCGTTATCAGGGCGATAGCGGTCGCTGCCTGCAAATCAAAAGATACTGCTGCAAATCCACCAACTGCGCTTTCAAAATAACCCCTCTCGGACGCCGAGGCATGGAGGAGGGAGGGAGGGAGGCCTCCTTCCGCCGGGCGGGGTGCGGGAGGAGGAAGCGGGGGAGCCGCTGTTGCCGCTGTTCAGGGCCCGTCATTCGCTCCGACCCTTCGTCACCACGCTCCTGGTATCTTTGCCCCGCGATCAAAGATACTAGAGGAATACAGCCGCCGCCGTCGACACGAAACGTCACGCTCCCATTCTCCAGAGATGCTGCCTGACCCGCGGAGTTACTCCAGTTTTTTGTGTCTATCGGTATAAACCAGTATTTGCTTGCCAAGCCGGGCAAAATGAGTCGGCGTTTAGGTTGCCCGGCGGCACTTTGGCTGGTCATTGGCACCCGGGCAACCGCTAATTTCGAGCCCTGCCCATCTTCTAAGTCCAGCAAGCCCACTTTAAAATCACTGCCCCACATTTCTCCCGTGTCTGGCCTGTTGACGCTGACAAATACCAGGATTACTGGTTTTTATTTGGCAAGCAAAATCAAAGCAGAAGCATTCCAGCCGAGCTGTGGCTGCCAGGAAAATAACACACCACAAATATTTCTGATCGTGTTGGGGGGGGGGGGGGGGGGGGGAAACCACCTAAAATACATAGTAACACGGCAGTGGCAAAGGTAAATAGCAAGGATTTAAATCTCATTTTGATTAGGCCTCTGGCTTTAAGGGCGGCACGGTGGCGCAGCGGTAGAGTTGCCGCCTTACAGCGCCAGAGACGCTGGTTCGATCCCGACTACGGGTGCTGTCGGTACGGAGTTTGCACGTTCTCCCCATGACCTGCATGGGATTTCTCCTGCGATCTTCGGTTTCCCCCCACACTCCAGAGATGTACAGGTTTGTAGGTTAGTTGGCTATTTGGTCCCAAGTGTGCGGGGATCGCTGGTCGGTGCGGACTCGGTGGGCAGAAGGGCCTGTTTCCACGCTGTACCTCTAAACTAAACTGAACTCACGAGGGTAAAGATTAAGGGTGCAGAGAATATTTACGAGGATGTTGCCAGGACTCGAGGGCCTGAGTTCTAGGGAGCGGTTGAGCAGGCTGGGACTCTATTCCTTGGAGCGCAGGAGGATGAAGGATGATCTTATAGAAGTGTATAAAATCATGAGAGAAATAGATCGGGTAGACGCACAGAGTATCTTGCCCAGAGTAGGTTATTCGAGGACCAGAGGACATAGGTTTAAGGTGAAGGGGAAAAGAGTTCATAGGAATCTGAGGGGTAATTTTTTCACACAAAGGATGGTGCGTGTATGGAACAAGCTGCCGGAGGAAGTAGTTGAGGCAGGGACTATCCCAATGTTTAAAAAAACAGTTGACGGATACATGGATTTGGAGGGATATGGACAAAATGCGGGCTGGTGGGACTAGTTTAGCTGGGACATGTTGGTTAGTGTGGGCATGTTGGGCCGAAGGGCCTGTTTCCACACCTTATCACTCTAAGATAAACAGCTTCAAATAAAGTTGCATTGTGAGTTTATCTTTGTCAGACTCTTTACAATCCTGTAGAATTTGCAGTAGCAAATTTAAATTGCATGAAACCAATTCACATGAGGTCTCAAGGACAGACACAGAGTGCTGGAGTAACTCAGGTCAGGCAGATCACAGTGCTGGAGTAACTCAGCGCGGGTCAGGCAGCATCATGGATAGGCAAAGCATCTGTGGAGAACATGGATAGGTGACGTTTTGGGTCGGGCCCCTTCTTCTGACTGATTGTACTGGGACTGTACTGATTGTACTACATTGCTAGCGGAATTGAGAAATTAAAGGACATTGCTTAGTTTAGTTGAGAGATACAGCACGGAAACAGGCCCTTTGGCCAACCAAGATCACACCGACCATTGATCACCTGCACACTAGTTCCATGTCATCCCACTTTCACATCCTACACACTGGGGCCAATTTAAAGAAGCCAATTAACCTACAAACCTGCACATCTTTGGAATGTGGGAGGAAACCGCAGCACCCGGAGAAAGCCCCCGCCACCACGGGGAGAACGTAGTAACTCCTTACAGACAGCACCCGTAGGCGGAATCAAACCCGGGTCCCCGGCGCTGTGAGGCAGCAGCTCTACCACTGGCTGTGCCACCGTGCTTGTTACATGGCATCAGCTTTCTTTAGTTCAGTTTAGAGATGCAGCGCGGACTCGGTGGGTCGAAGGGCCCCTTTGCAGCGGCAAATTTAAATGACATGAAATAAAATCACACAAGGTCTCAAAGACAGACATAAACTGGAGTAACTCAGCGGGTCAGGCAGCATCTCTGGAGAACCCACCGAGCCCACGCCGACCAGTGATCAATGTTCACACTAGTACTATGTTATAGACAATAGGTGCAGGAGTAGGCCACTCGGCCCTTCTAGCCATTCAATGTGATCATGGCTGATCATCTCCGATCAGTACCCCATTCCTGCCTTCTCCCCATATCCCCTGACTCCGCTATCTTTAAGAGCCCTATCTAGCTCTCTCTTGAAAGCATCCAGAGAACCGACCTCCACTGCCCTCCGAGGCAGAGAATTCCATAAACTCACAACTCTCTGTGAGAAAAAGTGTTTGCTCGTCTCCGTTCTAAATGGCTTACTCCTTATTCTTAATCTGTGGCCCCTGGTTCTGGACTCCCCCAACATCGGGAACATGTTTCCTGCCTCTAGCGTGTCCAAACCCTTAACAATCTTATATGTTTGACGCACAACATGTCCCAGCTACACTAGTCCCACCTACCTGGTCCATATCCCTCCAAACCTGTCCTATTGTGTACTTGTTTAACTGTTTATTAAACGTTGGGTCAGTCCCAGCCTCAACTATCTCCTCTGGCAGCTTGTTCCATACACCCACCACCCTTTGTGTGTAAATGTTACCACTCAAATTCCTAAACCGGAGATCCCGGAGATCCCGGAGAAAACCCACGCAGGTCACGGGGAGAGCTCTGTGCAAACTAACCAACAGACAGCAGCCGTGTCAGGATTGTACCTGGGTCTCTGGCGCTGTAATGGCACTGTCCCACTGTACGAGTTCATTCCAAGAGCTCTCCCGAGTTTAAAAAAACCTCGTGGTAAGCGGGGAGAATGAATGTAGCGGGTACGTCGGAGCTCTGGCTTAGCGGCTCGTAACGCTAACAGCAGGTGCTCGGGAAGACTCGCTAGCGGCAGGTACTCGGGAAGACTCGCTAACGGCAGGTACTCGGGAAGACTCGCTAACGGCAGGTAAGCTCGGGAAGACCCGTGAAGATTTTTCAACATGTTGCACTATCCCCCACACACGTTGAAAAATGTCCACGAGAGCTCCTAGCACCGACGAGCGGCCATTACCGTAAATCTCCAAGTTCGAGTCAGGGCAAACTCGGGAGAGCTCTTGGAATGAACTCGTACCGTGGGTCGGGGCCATTAGGCAGCAACTCTACCGCTGCGCCACCATGCCGCCCCTCCCCTCCCACGTTGTTAATAATGTGGGACATGTTTGTAAAGGATTTAGTCCAAACCCATTAAGAATTAGAAGCATCTGCAAAGTATGTTCAGCGTCCAAGTTATTTGTGGTCTAAACACCACCTGCAGCTGCAGACTGGTTTTATTTTCCTGGAACTAGCACACCAGTTTGGTATGTATGAGAACCTCATCTTATCAATGCTGACTCTGCGTGTATGCTGACTCCTTATTTCAAATATGTTTGGGCTGAGCTAATCTCTTGCAGTCCGACACACTGGGGAAATCAGTAGAGAATGGGCTGGCAAAGTGCTGCCTCACAAAGGTGGACATCAGAAGCAAGACCGGAGATTCACGTGAAGGAAATATCTAAAATTAATCCAGTCAGCAAAACCTCATGGGACACAAGGAATTGCAGACGCTGGAATCTTGAGCAAAACACAAAGTGCTGGAGGAACTCTGCGGGTCAGGCAGTATCCGTGGTGGGAAATGGACAAGTGATCTTTGTGAGTTATAGACTTGGACCCCAAGATGCCTCTGTTCAACATCTTTACTTCGAGTCGTACAGTGATGAAACAGGCCCTTCTGCACAACTTGCCCACATCATCCAACATGTCCCATCTACACTAGATCCACTTGCCTGCGTTTGGCCCATATCCCTCCAAACCTGTCCTATCCATGTACCTGTCTATTTGCTTCTTACATTTTGCAATAGTCCCTGCCTCAACTACCTCCTCCAGCAGCTCGTTCCATATACCCACCACCTTTTGTGTGAAAAATCTGCACCTCAGATTCCAATAAAATCTTTCCCCCCTCACCTTGAACCTATGTCCTCTGGACCTTGATTCCCCTCCTCTGGGCAAGAGACACAATGCATCCACCTGATCTATTCCTCTCATGATTTTATACCGTCACCCGTCATCCTCCTGCACTCCAAGGAGTCCCAGCCTGCTCAACCTCTCCCCTATAGCTCAGGCCCTCGAGTCCTGGCAACATCCTTGTAAATCATCTCTGCACCCTTTCAACTTAACAACACCTTTCCTATAACATGGTGCCCAGAACTGAACACGATACTAAATGCAGCCTCACCGACGTCTTACACAAGTGCAAACGTCACCCATTCCTTCTGTCCAGAGATGCTGCCTGAACCGCTGAGTCCAGCTTTTTGTGTCTCCCTTCTATTCTCAATACTCTAATGAAGGCCAATGTGCCTAACGCCTTTTTGACCACCCTATCTACCTGTGACACCATCTTCAAGGAACTAGGTACCTACACTCCTCGATCCCTCTGCTCTACAACACTCTACAGAGCCCTATCATTCACGTCAAAGGCCGTTTCACTCAAGATTAACTATGGTCTGAATCTCAGTATCTAGAGGCAAACTTTTAAAACTAATGTAACATAGTTGTAAATGGGGAACTCCATTGCAATATTTGGATTTACATTTCCTAAAATCTCTGTCTGCTAATATTCTAAGAATTTCATAGTTCTGTTTTGGGACATATGACAATAAAACGCTCTCGACTCTTGACTGAAATACACTTCTTGTAACTGATAACCAGTAGAGAGTGGTTAAAAAAGTACATAGCCACTGAAATGATTACTGCCCAAATCCTGTTCATCCCTCCATCGCTGGTCAGCGTAGATGCACAGAGTCTCTTGCCCAGAGTCGGTGAATCGAGGACCAGAGGACATAGGTTTAAGGTGAAGGGGGAAAGATTTAATAGGAATTTAATATAAACTGTACCTCGGGGCATGTGACAATCAACTAAACTGAACTCAAGTTGTGAGAGGCATGGAGAGGCCAGACAGCCAGAGCCTCTTCCCTGGGGTGGAAATGCCAAAGACTAGGAATGAGTAGGTCAACCTACGATGAGCGTTTGTCGGCACTAGGCGTGTACTCGCTGGAGTTTAGAAGAATGAGGGGGCACCTCATTGAAACATACAGAATAGTGAAAGGCTTGGATGGAGTGGATGTGGAGAGGACGTTTCCACTAGTGGGAGAGTCATAGCCTCAGAATTAAAGGACGTTCTTTTAGGAAGGAGATGAGGAGAAATTTATTTAGTCAGAGGCTGGAGAATCTATGGGATTCTTTGCCACAGAAGACTGTGGAGGCCGTCAGTGGATATTTTTAAGGCAGAGATAGATAGATTCTTGATTAGTATGGGTGTCAGAGGCAGGAGAATGGGGTTAGGAGAGATAGATCAGCCATGATTGAATGGTGGAATAGACTTGAGGGGCTGAATGGCTTAATTCTACTATTCCTTCGGACTCAAGGGCCTAGCTTTAAGGGGAGAACGACAAAGTGTAACGGCGATGTCCGTGTAAAGTTTTTCTATTCAAGGGTAGTGGGTGCCTGGAACGCGCTGCCAGGGGTGGTGGTGGAGGCAGATACGATAGTGGCATTTAAGAAGCTTTTAGGTAGGTTCATGAGTATACGGAGAGTGGAGGGATATGGATCATGTGCTGATATATGAGATTAATTTGCTATCTAAACAAAATTTAGTATAGTAAACTAAATACCGCTGTATTTCATGCAAACCGCAATTGAATCCCGTGAGACCAACTGTGTTTTGAATTGGGGAGGCTGCCAATGAGAGTGTCTGAGAAAAAAATTAATACAGACTTCAACACGACACAACTTAAGAGTTGTGCCAATCGACAGGCCACCTCAGCCTCTATACTATCATAGGCTGTATCTGTAAATATTTCAAACTTGGAATGGACATTACAAATATATTTTACAATCACAAAATTACAATGGAAATCTGTTTTAGGACGGCACAGTGGCAATAGACAATAGGTGCAGGAGTAGGCCATTCGGCCCTTCGAGCCAGCACCACCATTCAATGTGATCATGGCTGATCATCCCCAATCAGTACCCCGTTCCTGCCTTCCCCCCATATCCCCTGACTCCGCTATCTTTAAGAACCCTATCTAGCTCTCTCTTGAAAGTATCCAGAGAACCGCCCTCCACCGCCCTCTGAGGCAGACAATTCCACAGACGGTAGAGTTGGTACCTCACAGCGCCAGAGACCTGGGTTTGATCCCGACTACGGGTGCTGTCTTTACAGAGTCTGTATGTTCTCCCCGTGACCTGCGTGGGTTTTCTCTGGGTGCTCCGGTTTCCTCCCACACTCCAGAGAGGTTTTGGAGGGTAACTGGTAATTAAGTGAAATTGTAAATTTAGTTTAGGTTAATTTAGTTTAGAGATACAGCGTGGAAACAGACCCTTCGGCCCACCGTGTCCACGACGACCAGCGATCCCCGTACATTAGCACTATCCTACACGCACGAGGGACAATTTTTACCAAAGCCAATTAACCTTCAAGTCTGTATAAGAAAGTAGACAAAAATGCTGGAGAAACTCAGCAGGTGACGCAGCATCTATGGAGCAAAGGAAATAGGCAACGTTTTGGGTCAAGACCCTTCTTCAGACTGATGTGAGGGGGGGGGGGGGGGTGTGGAAGAAGAAAGGAAGAGGAGGAGACAGTGGGCTGAGGGAGAGCTGAGAAGGGGAGGAGAAAGCAGGGACTATCTGAAATTAGAGAGGTCAATGTACATACCGTTGGGGTGCAAACTGCCCAAGCAAAATACGAGGTGCTGATACTCCAATTTACAGTGGGACTCACTCTGGCCATGGAGGAGGTCCAGGACAGAAAGGTCGGATTCGGAATGGGAGGGGGAGTTGAAGTGCTGAGCAACCGGGAGATCAGGTTGGTTAATGCAAACCGAGCGGAGGGATCTGTAAATCCGTACGTCTTTGGAATGTGGGAGGAAACCGGAGCACGCAGAGAAAATCCATGGCGGTCCACGGGGAGAATGTGCAAACTCCGCTCGGACAACACCCGTAGTCAGGATGGAACGTGGGTCTCTGGCTCTCCAAGGCAGCAGCTCGACGGCCGTGCCACCATGCCGCTGTGTTAGGGGGTGAGGTGTGAATGTTAGCGGTTTTCTTGCACCCAAATTAAAAGATGCACACACCACCAACAGTTTTGACATCGTTTCCGTAGAAGAGGATTGGAAGAATTCTCTCTCACTGTTAATACATATTTGGAGTTTGGCATCAATAACAAGTTCTGGGTCAAGAGACCTCATCCTGAACAACTCATGCATTTTGAAAGTTAAATGTTGAATAAATATTCAGTCAGCTAATATTTATTAACTTGACCGCTTGCCCAAATTGTTGCTGACCATCCTAAGTTTAACTCTAAAGTTACCAGAGGGTGCAGCCTCAGAGTTAAAGGATGTTCCTTTAGGAAGGAGATGAAGAGGAATTTCTTGAGTCAGAGGGTTCGTGAATCTGAGAAATTCTTTGTCACTGAAGGCTGTGGAGGCCAAGTCAATGGATATTTTGAAGGCTGAGATCAATAGATTCTTGATTAGCATGGGTGTCGAGGGTTGTGGGGAGAAGGCAGGAGAATGGGGTTAGGAGGGAGAGATAGATCGGCCATGATTGAATGGCGGAGTGGATTTGATGGGCTGATTGGCCTAATTCTGCTCCTAGAACTTTCGAACTTCAGGTTAACCAACCGAGCTAAGCATCTCAAGAGAGTGCACAAAATGGAGCACATTGTTCTATATGGAGTTTAGAAGGATGAGAGGGGATCTTATTGAAACATATAGGATTGTTAAGGGCTTGGAGGCAGGAAACATGTTCCCGATGTTGGGGGAGTCCAGAACCAGGGGCCACAGTTTAAGAATAAGGAGTAAGCCATTTACAACGGAGACGAGGAAACACTTTTGCTCACAGAGAGTGGTGAGTCTGTGGAATTCTCTGCCTCAGAGGGCAGTGGAGGCCGGTTCTCTGGATACTTTCAAGAGAGAGCTAGATAGGGCTGTTAAAGATAGCAGAGTCAGGGGATATGGGGAGAAGGCAGGAACGGGGTACTGATTGGGGATGATCAGCAGGCTCGATGATCCAAATGGCCTGCTCCTGCACCTATTGTCTATTGTCTATATGCGTTCTTAGCCGTTTACCTTCACCTGGTACCATGCACACCGAGCTTAAGTTGAACTCTCATTGTCCATCTCAAATTGCTGATACATCTCAGACTTTGATTCAGGCAAGCTCCAGGTCGGATATTAAATTATGAACCGCTGATTCAGCACCTTCCTTATACAAGGGTGGCACAGTGGTAGAGCGGCAGAGTTGCCGCCTCACAGTGTTCGATCCTGACTACGGGTGCTGTCTGTATGGAGTTTGTACGTTCCCCCCTTGACCTGCGTGGGATTTCCCCGGAAGCTCCAGTTTTCTCCAGCACTCGAAAGACGTACGGGTTTCTATATTAATTGGCTTCGGTAAAAATTGTAAATTGTCCTCAGTGTGTAGCATACAGTAGTGCTGGTGCACCGGGTGATCGCTGGTCAGCGCAGACTCGGAGGGCCAAAGGGTCTGTTTCTGCGCTGTATCTCTAAACTAAACAGGATGCAAAGGTGGGATAACATGGAACTAGTGAGAACGGGCAATCAATGGTGGGCAAGGAACAATTGGGCCTGTTTATCTGCTGCATCACTAAACTAAGAAGCATTTAAAACCTAAACAGCTTTAACAACCACATAAAATTCAGGAGTAACTCAACTGGACAGGCAGCATCTCTGGAGAGAAGGCGTTTCCGGTCGCGACGTCCCGAAGAAGGGTCATGACCCATTACGTCGCCCATTCGTTCTCTCCAGAGATGCTGCCTGTCCCGCTGAGTTACTCCAGAATTTTGTGTGTCTATCTTCAGTGTAAACAAGCATCTGCAGTTCCATCCTGCACATAACAACCGCACAGCTGGCTGTCAAAGCATAAAAAGATTTCACGGCGAGGCTTGATCTGATTATGTTTTGGGGCCTCACCACAATCCAAGGACCTTCCTACTTGGCTCCGCAACAAGTTGGGAAGTTCGATGCGCCTTCTGTATTTGGGATGGGGAGTGTCACAACGGACCAGAGTGAGTAAGATCAGAGCCCATTTAATAAACAAGGGGAAAGCAAGCTAACTGTTCACAGCTGAATTAACAGGAGCCTAGAACCACAATGAGTTGGAACCCTACTCTGCAACACTTTGAGATTTTCAAATGTCTACGCCATTAAGCAAAAAGAGCAAATCAAGTATCTTAATTATTGGGGGGTTTTTCAGTTCAGTTTAGTTTATTGTCACGTGTACCGAGGTGCAGTGAAAAGCTTTTGTTGCGTGCTAACCAGTCAGCGGAAAGACAACACACGATTACAATCGATCCATTTACAGTGTGTAGATACATGATAAGGGAATAACGTTTAGTGCAAGGTAAGGCCAGCACAGTCCGGTTAAAGATAGTCCGAGGGTCACGTTGCAAATTCATTAAATCATTAAAGCCCTGATGAAAGCAGAACAAAATTCAAATGCTTGCCTACAACAATTAAAGGAAATAATTGACAAACTCATTTCTTTAACACGATCACTGATCGTAAGTACAGAATTTTCATTTGCTGTTTTGTCCCTACTTCCAATGTTCTTACTATGAAATTTCTCTCACAATAACAGTTTCTCTTACAATAACAGTCTGAAGAAGGTCTCGACCCGAAAGGTCGGCCATTCCTTCACTCACTAGATGCTGCCTCGCCCGCTGAGTTTCTCCAGCATTTTTGTCTACCTTATAACAGTTTCTTTGAACACCTTCCTTGAAAGTGGCGTCGCAGCTAGATCGTGTGGTCAAAAGGTCTTTCTTCAGTCTTGGCCTTCTTCAGTCAGAGTATTGAGTATAGAAGCTTGGGGGATGGGGGCGTCATGTTCCGGTTGTATAAGACGTCGGTGAGGCCGCATTTAGAGTATTGTGATACTCTAAAAGCCCAGCTGCTCCATTCTCTGTAACTCTAATAATAGGTCCGTCTGTCCTGATTGTTCATGGAATATACCACAAGAAAGAAGTTACAAATTAACATTTGTTCGATATCTCACTTCATCACCGTCTCATTTCTCAGTCTGAAGAAGGGTCTCGACCCAAAACGTCACCCATTCATCTCCTGAGATGCTGCCGGTCCTGCTGAATTACTCCAGCATTTTGTGTCTATCTTCGGTTTAAACCAGCATCTGCAGTTCCTTCCTACGCTCCCCGTGACCTGCGTGGGTTTTCCCCAGGTGCTCCAGGATCCTCCCACACTCCAAAAACAAACAAGTTTGTAGGGCTAGCGGAATCAAGGGATATGGGGAGAAGGCAGGCACATGGTACTGATTGTGGACGATCAGCCATGATCACAATGAATAGCGGTGCTGGCTCGAAGGGCCGAATGGCCTCCCCTGCACCTATTTTCTATGTTTCTATGTTAATTGGCTTCTGTGAATTGTAAGTTGTCCCTTGTGTGCAAGATAAAACTAGTGTAAGGGGTCGCTGGTCGGTGTGGACTCAAAGGGCCCATTTCCACACAGTATCTGTAAAGTCTAAAGTCCACATCCTCTGACTCCAGGCACAAATTCCCTCCTTTATCCTTGACTGATCCTACCTTCTCCACCTTTACCCAATCTTTAATGCTAACAGAAAAGGTCTTCACCCTTCCCTTTAATCTTCTTTCACCTTTTCATCCATCCTGTAGGCCCAGGTTTTGACATGTCTCCAAATTAGTCATGAAGTGATACAGCATGAAAACAGGCCCTTCGGCCCAACTTGCCCACACTGGCCAACCATGTTACATCTATACCAGTCCCACCTGCCTGCGTTTGGCCCATATCCCACTAAACCTGTCCTATCCATTTACTTGTCTAAATCTTTCTTAAACGTTATGATAGTCCCTGCCTCAACTATCTCCTCTGGCAGCTTCTTCCATACACCCACCACCCTTTGTGTGAAAAAAAAAAGTTACCCCACAGGTTCCAATTAAATAGAAACATAGAAACATAGAAAATAGGTGCAAGAGTAGCCATTCGGCCCTTCGAGCCTGCACCGCCATTCAATATGATCATGGCTGATCATCCAACTCAGTATCCCGTACCTGCCTTCTCTCCATACCCCCTGATCCCTTTAGCCACAAGGGCCACATCTAACTCCCTCTTAAATATAGCCAATGAACTGGCCTCAACTACCTTCTGTCAGAGATTCACCACTCTCTGTGTGACAATGTTTTTCTCATCTCGGTCCTAAAAGATTTCCCCCTTATCCTTAGACTGTGACCCTTTGTTCTGGACTTCCCCAACATCGGGAATAATCTACCTGCATCTAGCCTGTCCAACCCCTTAAGAATTTTGTACATTTCTATAAGATCCCCCTCAATCTTCTAAATTCTAGTGAGTACAAGCCAAGTCTATCCAGTCTTGCTTCATATGAAAGTCCTGACATACCAGGAATAAGTCTGGAGAACCTTCTCTGTACTCCCTCTATGGCAAGAATGAATTTTTTTTCAGATTAGTAGCCCAAAACTGTACGCAATACTCCAGGTATGGTCTCACCAAGACCCTGTACAACTGCAGTAGAACCTCCCTACTCCGATACTCAAATCCTTTTGCTATGAATGCCAACATACCATTCGCTTTCTTCACTGCCTGCTGCACCTGCATGCCTACTTTCAATGATTTGGTGTACCATGACACCCAAGTCTCTTTGCATCTCCCTTTTCCTAATCGATTTTCCCCCCTCACCTTAAACCTATGTCCTCCGATTCTCAATTCCCCTACTCTGAGCAAGAGACTCTGTGCGTCTACCCGATCTCATGATTTTTAATAGTTTAAGGCCTGGATAGAAAAGATATGGAGCGGATGTTTCCACTAGTGGGAAAATCTAGGACCAGAGGCCATAGCCTCAGAATAAAAGGACGTACCTTTAGGGAGGTAGACAAAAATGCTGGAGAAACTCGGTGAGTGAGGCAGCATCTATGGAGCGAAGGCGACGTTTCGGGTCGAGACCCTTCTTCTACCTTTAAGGAGGAGATGAGGAGGAATTTCTTTCATCAAAGGGTAGTGAATCTGTGGAATTAATTGCCATAGAAGGCTGTGAAGGCCAAGTCAGTGGATATTTCTAAGGCAGAGATAGATAGATTACTGATTGGTATGGGTGTCAGGGGTTATGGGGAGACGGCAGGAGAATGGGGTTGAGAGGGAAAGATAGATCAGCCATGATTGAATGGTGGAGTAGGCTTGATGGGCTGAATGGCCTAATTCTGCTCCTAGAACCTATGAACATGAACAAGTTCACCTACATTACTCCCTTGCCACTCTCCCCCCCCAATTCTTCTCCTGATTTCCCCTCCATTTCTCGAGGGGACAGTTATAATGAAAAACTCCAGGGAACCCGTGCTGCTTCTGGCTTTACCTGACGGTATTCCGGAGGGATAGAGCAGAGACGTAGGCTGGAATTCCTGATCTCACGCAACTATCCTGAGAATTCTCACCCACTGCATTCCGCCGATCAGCAGGGCGATCTGCAAGCAGCACTGGCTGTCACCCGCAGGCACAAACAAAAGGGCAACGGCTTCACAATGGCCGACCACAAACACAAAATGCTGGAGCAACTCAGCGGGACAGGCAGCATCTCTGGAGAGAAAGGATGGGTGACTCTTCGGGTCGAGCCCCTTCTTCAGACTGGGGGTCAAGGGAGAGGGAAATGAGAGACAGAAGGTCATAAGGAATAGGTGGCAGAATTAGGCCATTCAGCCCATCATGTCCACTCCGCCATCAAGTCTACTATCAAGATTCATCAATCTCTCCCTCTGTAGATTGGTTAAAGCCCTGTCCCACGGTACGAGTTCATTCCAAGAGCTCTCCCGAGTTTGCCCTGATTCGAACTCGGAGATTTACGGTAACGGCCACTCGTCGGTACTCGGGGCTCTCGTGGACATTTTTCAACATGTTGAAAAATCTTCACGAGTCTTCCGTGCTTACCTGCCGTTAGCGAATCTTCCCGAGTACCTGCCGTTAGCGCTAAAAGACGTCCCCAAGCTCCGACGTACCCATTACGTTCATTCTCCGTGCTTACCACGAGTCAGATTTTTGGAATGAACTCGCACTGTGGGACAGGGCTATTACATTATTTACTAAGCAATGTAGTGCTGATGTACGGCTCTTAAAGATAGCTGAGTCAGGGGATATGGGGAGAAGGCAGGAACGGGGTACTGATTGGGGATGATCAGCCATGATCACTTTGAATGGCGGTGCTGGCTTGAAGGGCCGAATGGCCTACTCCTGCACCTATTATCTATTTAAGTCTCCACAGGTTCTCCTTGCAGCTAATTGAGCAAAAAATTTAGTATGTTCCAGTACAGAGTTAGTGCCAAGGTCACATAACTGTCTGAATTTGGTGATCAGAACTTCGGGATCAACTAAAGTTTCAGCAGCTACCACCAGTGACCTGACTGTTGTGATCCAGAATTGCAGGAGCAAGGTCGAAGTGCGCTGCTCGTTTGATGGCTTCTGGGCCAGCGATGTTGAGAAGTAATGTAACCAATCTACACCCTCCTAACCCCATTCCCCTGCCTTCTCCCCATAACCTCTGACACCCGTACTAATCAAGAAACTATCTATCGCTGCCTTAAAAATATCCACTGACTTGGCCTCCACAACCTTCTGTGGCAAAGAATTCCGCAGATTCACCACCCTCTGACTAAAGACATTTCTCCTCGTCTCCTTCCTAAAAGAACGTCCTTTAAATCTGAGGCT
Organism: Okamejei kenojei; assembly: GCA_035221665.1. Classification (NCBI taxonomy): domain Eukaryota; kingdom Metazoa; phylum Chordata; class Chondrichthyes; order Rajiformes; family Rajidae; genus Okamejei; species Okamejei kenojei. Next base: position 154,879,358 of record CM069132.1, read on the forward strand.
GTGACCTCTAGTTCTAGACTCTCCCACTAATGGACACATCCGCTCCACATCTACTATATCCAAGCCCTTCACCTTTTGCAAGGGTAAGGTGTGATAGTGAGAGAACAAAGGGGACGGTTCAAGAAAAACGTAGAATAGATCATTGTTCGCTCGGGGAAGTTGACGACGAGGCATGCAAAGTAACATTTAATCAGGAGGACAGTCAAACTAGTCGGAGAGGGGGAGAAATGGGTGAGGGATGGAGAGAGAGAGGGAAAGCAAGTGAAGTCAATGTTCATACCACTGGGCTGTAAGCTGCCCAAGCGAAATATGAGGTGCCGTTCCTCCAATTTGCATTGGGCCTCACTCTGACAACGGAGGAGGCCCAGCACAGAAATGTCAGTGTGGGAATGGGAGGGGGAGTTAAAGTGCTCACAATGCTGACACTCCCTTATTTGCTGGACTTTCATTTGAGTTTCCCCATAGAGTCAGAGTGATACAGTGTGGAAACCGACCCATCGGTCCACAGCTCACCTCCCAACGTGGCCCAGCTTCACTTGTCCCACCTGTCCGTGTTTGAACAATATCCCTCCAAACCTGCCCTATCCATGTACCTGTCGAAATGTTTCTTAAATGCTGTGATAATCCATGCCTCAACTACCTCCTCTGGCAGCTTGTTCCGTACACCCACCACCTTTTGTGTGAAAAAGTTACCCCTCAGATTCCTATTAAATCTTTCCCCCTTCACCTTAAACCTATGTCCTCTGGTCCTCGATAAACCTACTCTGGGCAAGAGACTCTGTGCATCTACCCGATCTATTCCACTCGTGATTTTACACATTAAGAATAAGGATTACAAACTAAGTATCATGCCTGTAGCTAGAGCTATTCGGCGACTGTATTTTCAAGAAGGGAAGAATTTTAGAAATAAAATGAGTCTGCATAAAATGCAGAGTTTTAAAACAGATTGACCCTTTCATGCAGCTGGAAAGGAGTGCGAGTCTTGGCCTTGTTTCTTGAAATATCGATGTCCCAAAGAATCAAATAGCATCTTAGACTTGCTTGTTAGGCAGTCTGATCTCCACACTTTAGACTTTAGAGATGCAGCGTGGAAACAGGCCCTTTGGTCCGTCGAGTCTGCACAGATAATTGTAAATTGTCCCCAGTGTGTGGAAGGTGGTGTTAATGTGCGGGGATCGCTGGTCGCCGTGGACTCGGTGGAACGAGGGGCCGGTTTCCACGCTGTATCTCTGAAGTAAACTAAGACCACAGTTCTCCTCATACACTAGCACCATCCTACACACTACGGACAATTTAACAACTTTTATATCCCCAGTTCGATCCCGACTACGGGTGCTGTCTGTACGGAGTTCGTACGCTCTCCCTGTGGGTTTTCTCCAGGTGCCCCGGTTTCCTCCCACACTTCAAAGACGTACAGATTTGTAAGTAAAATTAGCTTCGGTGAAAATTGTAAATTGTTCCTAGTGCGTAGGACAGTGCGAGTGTACGCGGATTGCTGGCTGACGCGGACTCGCTTGGCCGAAGGGCCCGTATCCTTGCTGCAAAGGTCTAAAAACTAGATCTGTATTCCACAGCGTTGTTGCCACTCTGCCATGAAAGGCTGCTGGGCTACTGCGACATCTTGCAAGTCTTGTTAAATATCGGTAACCAGGGCCAAACTGGCACGAGTCCAATTTTGGATGGCACCAACCCAGCTGGCATTGAGGATGCCTTGCAGAAGTCTTAGCTTCTACTACAACTTGGAGGTCAGATAACCTACAAGCCTGCACGTCTTTGGGAAGTAAAAGGAAACCGGAGTACACGGAGGCAACCTACTCGGTCACCAGGAGAACGTGCAAACTCCACACAGACAGCACCTGAGGTAAGGATCGAACCCGCGTCTCTGGCACTGTGAGGCAGAAGCTCTACCGGCTATGCCACTGCATTGCCATATTTGAAATTCCATTCCCTCTCTCCAGAGATGCGGCCTGTCCCACTGAGTTACTCCAGCATTTTGTGTCTGCCTTTGATTTAAACCTGCATCTGCAGTTCTTTCCTACATATTTTCTATAAATATGTTTTAAAGACCAGAGGACATAGGTTTAACATGGGGGGGGGGGGGGGGAGATTTGATGTGAACCTGAGGGGTAACTATGTTTTTCCACACAAAGAATCGTGAGTTTATCGAACAAGCTGATAGAAGAGGTAGTTGTGGCAGGTATTTTCACCATGCATAAGCAACATTTAGACAGGTTTAGAAGGATATGAGCCAAATGCAGGTAGGAGGGACTAGTATAGTTGGGACATGTTGGCCGGTGTGGGCAAGTTGGGCTGAAGGGCCTGTTTCCACGCTGTATCTACGACTAATGGACAAAATAGTGGTGCGCCTCCTAAGAAAGAAAAAATTCATAACACTTCAAGAGAGAACTAGATTTAGCTCTTAGGGCTAAAGCAATCAAGGGATATAGGGAAAAAGCAGGAACAGGGTACTGATTTTAGATGATCTTGTTTGTATCTTGTTATCTTGCATGGCAGAGGTGGCTTCCATCATACGTTCTATCGATAAAACAACTGGATAGAATTTTTCTTTTCGAAGCGTAGAAAAATAGGTGCAGGAGTAGGCCATTCGGACCTTCGAGCCAGCACCGCCATTCAATATGATCGTGGCTGATCATCCCCAATCAGTACCCCGTTCCTGCCTTCTCCCCATATCCCCTGACTCCGCTATTTTTAAGAACTCTATCTAGCTCTCTCTTGAAAGTATCCAGAGAACCTGCCTCCACCGCCCTCTGAGGCAGAGAATTTCACAGACGCACCACTCTCTGTGAGAAAAAGTGTTTCCTCGTCTCCGTTCTAAATGGCTTACCCCTTATTCTTAAAATGATAAGAGCGTTCGGTGCAAGGCAAAAGCCAGCAAAGTTCGATCAAAGACAGTTCGAGGGTCACCAAAGACGTTTTCATCCCTAGCCTTTGTCACTTACTCCACCCATCTGCCAAACACCCACCCCTTCCCCCACCAACCCCCGTAGTCTTCAGGTTCTGAAGAAGAGTCTCGACCCAAAACGTCACCAATTCCTTCTCTCCAGAGATGCTGCCTGTCCCGCTGAGTTACTCCAGCATTTTGTGTCTATCTTCGCTTCAAAGCAGCATCTGCAGTTCCTTCATAAATTGCTGTACACTTGTACTGTATTTACGATGCTTACCTAATAAGTATCTAAGAGCTTATGTCTAGCGATACTTGTACTGAACTGTGTACAAAAAATAATTTCACTGTACATGTGACAAATAAAGTCCCATACCATAACTCAGCAGGTCAGGCAGCATCTCTGGAGAAAAAGGATGGGTGACGTTTCGGGTCAGAATCCTTCTTCAGACTGAAAGTAGAGAGGAGGGAACTGGTGGTAGGCAAAGGTCAGAACTATAATCCAGTGACAGCCTTGTAGACAGGAATAGTATCAGAAGAAATGTGTAAAGCCATAGTCTTTCCCCAGGGAATAAGCGTTTGTTTAATTGCTTTTTTGCTATTGAAGATTTCACCCATACTCCACTGATGTAAACCTGTCTAATCCTTTCTCCCACAGTGTGGGAGATCACTCACGTTCATGTAAATACATTCCACAGAAATAAATCACACACTGTCAGCCCGGGCAAAGGAGCTGTATAAATAAGCAATGCTGTTGCAATAGCCATGATCGTCAAGCAAAAAACAAATATTCCCAGCGAAACGCAGATATTTTTTAAATCTCAATTTTTGGGGCGGCAGGGTGGCGCAGCGGCAGAGTTGCCGCCTCACAGCGCCAGAGACCCGGGTTCCATCCCGACTACGGGTGCTGTCTGTACGGAGTTTGTACGTTCTCCCCGTGACCTGCGTGGGTTTTCTCCAGATGCTCCGGATTCCTCCCACACTCCAAAGACGTATAGGTTTGTCGGTTAATTGGCTTTGGTAAAAAATTGTAAATTGTCCCTGGTGTGTGTAGGACAGTGATAGTTTAGTTTAGTTTGGAGATACAGCGTGGAAACAGGCCCGACAAAATGCTGAGTCCGCGGCGACCAACAATCCCTGCACACTAACACTATTCTACACACACTAGGGACAATTAAACAGCGCAGCACGTCATTTTCGACTGCGCTGTCCTCCGCCCCCCTGGTGGAGGGCTACACCTCACGGCCCGCGACAACGGCACATTGAACTGGTTACAGCGCCTGGAGGGCGTTACAGAACCTCTGCTGCCTCAAACGCAAGAAGAAGAAGAAGAACCCATTTCTTCTCTCCAGAGGTGCTGCCTGTCCCGCTGAGTTACTCCAGCATTTTGCGTCTATCTAGGAAGAAGAGTTTGATGATCTGGAGATGAGGTGATTTCCTGCCACTAAGTAATGTTGGCTGTTTTTCTCCATCCTGACCTGGGAGTGTACACTGCGTCTGTTCACTGTCCTCACTTTCTTTGTGCACTTGAACGGAAAGATATTGTTGTTGAAGAATGAACGGGATCTGGGACAGTCTCAAATGCCTCATGCCCAGATTGACAGTGCATCACCTGTGGAGCAAAGCGCCCCAACTCTGGTCTAACCAAATGCCTGAGGTGTGTAATGGTCGCACAGCGCCACTGGGTATTATTGCCTTTTAAGGAATTTTTTTTAGAGAGTCCAACCATACTCTGCATGGAGGTGAGAATGCCGTGGACGGCCACGGCGGCGCAGCCTCAGGCAGTGAGTTGCTGCCTCACAGCGCTTGCAACGCCGGAGACCCGGGTCCGATCCCAATGACGGGAGCTGTTTGGGTTTTCTCCGAGACCTTCGGTTTCCACTCACAATCCAAAGACGTACAGGTATGTAGGTTCTGATGGACCCGTCTCCACGCTGTATCTCTGAACTACACTAAACTATCCACATTGCCAACACTGAGGATTCAATGGTCTTGTAGCGTGGAGCTAACTACAAGGTCACTGTATACCGAGCACACCCAGTTTAGTTTAGTTTGGTTTAGAGATACAGTGCGGAAACAGGCCCACCGAGGCCGCATCGACTGGCGATCGTCACACAGGTCACGGGGAGAATGTACAAACAGCAGACAGCACCCGTAGACAGGATGCAACACGGGTCTCTGGCGCTGTGAGGCAGCAACTCTACCGCTGCACCATGGTTTCAGAACAACACGTTTACAGAAAACGAGGACTTGACACCTAGTAACAACCTGGACTTGGTCCTTCGAAATATGAGCATGATTTTGACATAATTACTGGGGTTAGAGAAAATGGGGGAAGAGAAGTGGAATTGTTGGCGAAACGTTGGTCGAGTGGGATCAAGGATGCTGGTTTACTAAGGAGAGACACTAAATAACCTTTTTTATTGATTTTTTAACCTTGCTGTAGTCTCACATGGCATTGTCTGACAAGTAGCACAGGCTAAGGTACATTGATAGGGACAAGTTTGGAGGGATACGAGCCAAACGCAGGCAGGTGGGACTAGTGTAGATGGGCATGTTGGCCGGTGTAGGCAAGTTGGGCCAAAGAGCCTGTTTCCCCACTGTATCACTCTGTGACGCTAAGTGTATGATATTTCTATCCTACACGATTGAACTATCCGAGTACAATGGCTTTTTCCATAAAGAAGGGTCTCAACCCAAAACGTTGCCTATTCCTTCTCTCCAGAGATGCAGGCTGTCCCACTGAGTTACTCTTGCATTTTGTGTCTATCTTTGACTTTTTCTCATTCTGTAGCTGGTATTCTCTCAGTCGGAGAGGAAAATGAAAACATTGCTATCCCTTGGCCTTTCCATTAACCCAATGGTGTGTATTGGTGTTCATAAGTTCTAGGAACAGAAGTAGGCCATTCGACCCATCAAGTCTACTCTACCATTTAATCATGGTTGATCTCTCTCCCTCACAACCCCATTCTCCTGCCTTCTCCACATAACCCACGACACCCGTACCAATCGAGAATTACTGTTGGCTGAGGTGGAATCTCGTGGTAATGGTTCATGGTCTCAATAGTAATGTACTTGCAAACCTGATGAAGAATTTTATTTAAGTTCAGGCCTCATCTAAAGGTTACCAAAGTCAAATTAGTTTAGTTTAGAGATACAGTGCGGAAACAGGCCCTTCAGCCCACCGGGTCCGAGCCGACCAGCGATCCCCGCATATTAACACTATCCTACACCCATTAGGGACAATTTTTATTTTTGCCAAGCCAATTAGCCTACAAATCTGTACATCTTTGGAGTGTGGGAGGAAACCAAAGATCTCGGAGAAAATCCACGCAGGTCACGGGGAGAACGTACAAACTCCGTACGGACAGCACCCGTGGTCGGGATGGAACCCGGGTCTCCGGCGCTGCATTCGCTGTAAGGCAGCAACTCTACCGCTGCGCCACCGTGACCACTAAATAGCGTCTAATTAATCCCTCCTTGAGGAATCCCAGCTATGAGAAGGCATAGCAAGCAATTGGCACGCAGCATTGTTCAATTGACAAACTGCTGGAGGAGTTCAACATGTCAACGTTAAATTACGAGAGGCATCGTAGGTATTTAAAATCTAATACAAGAGGGCATAGGTTTAAGGTGAGAGAGGCATCGTTTTTTTTTACACAGAGGGCTGTGAGTGCCTAGAACTCACTGCTCAGGGCGGTGGTTAAAGCAGATACGTTAGTGCAGTGGTTCTTAAACTATTTCGGTGTCATTCACCCCCTGAATGACAATTATCACAAAATTTCATTCACCCAATTCATTCAAAATTTCTAATGTTTTTTGGAAATTTTCGTCTTATTCTCCCTTGTGTATAATTTTATACAATAATTTATTTTGTCACATGAGCAAAAAAACATAAATTATTTCAAGTGTTTCTTTTATTCAACTTTTTGAACATCCTAAAAATATGTAAAGAAAACTAGGACTTAAAAAAAAAGTTTAATTACCTCTGGAGTTGGAAGGTACACAAAAATGCTGGAGAAACTCAGCGGGTGAGGCAGCATCTATGGAGCGAAGGAAATAGGCGACGTTTCAGGTCGAGACCCTTCTTCAGACTGATGTGGGGGGGGGGGGGGGGGGGGGAAGAAAGGAAGAGGCGGAGACAGTGGGCTGAGGGAGAGCTGGGAAGGGGAGGGGAAAGAGGGAGAAAGCAGGGACTACTTGAAATTGGAGAAGTCAATGTTCATACCGCTAGGGTGTAAACCTCCCAAGCGAAATACGAGGTGTTGCTCCT
>CM069132.1:154891532-155051001 GCA_035221665.1 Okamejei kenojei
TTCCTTGGAGCGCAGGAGGATGAGGAGGGATCTTATAGAGGTGGAAAGATCGTGAGAGGAATCGGTCTAGTAGAGAGTCTCTAGCCCAGAGTTCAGGAATCGAGAACCAGATGGTATATGTTTAAGGTAGAGGGGGAAAGATTTTATAGAAATCTGAGGTAGACAAAAAAGCTGGAGAAACTCAGCAGGCGAGTCAACATCTATGGACCCTGAAGGGTCTCGACCCGAAACGTCGCCTATTCCTTCTCTCCATAGATGCTGCCTCACCCGCTGAGTTTCTCCAGCTTTTTTGTCTACCTTCGATTTTTCCAGCATCTGCAGTTCTTTCTTAAACATAGAAATCTGAGGGGTAACCTTTTCACACAAAAGTCGGTGGGGTGTATGGAACGAGCTGCCGGTGGAGGTAGTTGAAGCAAGTGCTATCGAAATGTTTAAGAAGCAGTTAGACAGGTACAAGCACTGGACAGGTTTAGAGGGACATATGGGCCAAACACAGGCAGGTGGGACTAGTGTAGATGGGACATGTCGGCCAGTGGGGGCAAGTTGGGCCGAAGGGCCTGATTCCACGCTGCATCACTGTATGACTGGGGGTGATCAGCCATGATCACATGGAATGGGGGTGCTGGCTCGAAGGGCCAAAAGGGCCGAATGGCCTACTCTTGCACCTATTGTCTATTGACTCTGCGACATCCTTCAGTAGTACTATTGGTGACTTCAGGGCACCATTAATTCCTTCCTGGCTAGTCTAAAATCACCACAAAATGTGTTTAATCGGTTTCTCTCGTACAGAAACGCAACTGGAAATGCCAGCAACTAAACGTTAAAAGGGTTGGAACTAGTCATTCAGCCCAGTTTCTGTCACCAAGATAGCTAGTTTGGAAATTGGCCAGTTATATTTTTTGGCTGCCATTCAGATATGTGAAAATTCTTTGGTTCCACGTTCTCAGCCAAACAATCTAATCAGTTCTTTGGATATGGGTTATTTTTGTTAAACAAATGTCGTTTTCTAGACACTGCTGTTACAGCAATTGCCATTTTTATCAGGCAGACATGAAAGGCCAAGGCAGAGATTCAATTTAAGCTTTGCAACCGTAACTAACTTTGCAATGCGACACATTGTAAACATTCTAAACAATTCTGTTCAGTTTAATTCAGTTGATTGGCACGTGTAGCGAGGTGCCGTCAAAAGCTTTTGTTGCCTGCAAACTTTATGTGTAGGAAGGAACTGCAGATGTCGGTTCACACCAAAGACAGGCACAAAGTGCTGGAGTAACTCGGCAGGTCAGGCAGCATCTCTGGAGAAAGGAATAGGTCACTATTCGGGTCAGAGGGTGGTGAATCTGTGGAATTCATTGCCACAGAAGGCTGTGGAGGCCAAGTCAGTGGGTATTTTTAAGGCAGAGATGGATAGATTTTTGATTAGTACGGGCGTCAGAGGTTATGGGGAGAAGGCAGGAGAATGGGGTTAGGATCAGCCATGATTGAATGGCAGAGTAGAATTGATGGGCTGAATGGCCTAATTCTACTCCTATCCTTTATGACCTTCTGAGTCATCAGATCTATCACCCATTCCTCCTCTCCAAAAATGCTGCCTGTCCCGTTGAGTTACTCCAGCACTGGATGTTCATCTTGGATTTAAACCAGCATCTGCAATTCCTTTCTAAAAATAACTGATGTTGGAAAATCAAAGCGGATTAGTAATCTGCAGGTTAAGTCAGCACCGCCATTCAATAAGATCATGGCTGATCATCTAAAATCAGTACCCCGTACCTGCTTTCTCCCCATATCCCTTCATTCCTTTAGCCCTCAGAGCTAAATCTAACTCTCTCTTGAAACCATCCAGTGAATTGGCCTCCACTGCCTTCTGGGTGAAAAAATGTTTCCTCAACTCAGTCCTAAATGGCCTACCCTTTATCCTTAAACTGTAACCCTTGGTTCTGGACTCCCCCAACATCAGGAACATTTTTCCTCCATCTAGTCTGTCCAATCCTTCAAGAATTTTATATGTTCCTATAAGATCCTTCATAAGTTTCTATAAGATCTCTCGTCCTTCTAAATTCCAGCTAATACAAGCCCAGTCGACCCATTCTTTAATCATATGTCAGTCCTACCATCCCAGGAATTAACCTGGTGAACCTACGCTGCATTCCCTCATTGCAATAATGTCCTTCCTCAAATTAGGAGACCAAAATTGCACACAATACTCCAGGTGCAGTCTCACCAGGGTCCTGTACAACTGCAGTAGGACCTCCTTGCTCCTAAACTCAAATCCTCTCGCAAGGAAGACCAACATGCCATTAGCTTTCTTCACTGCCTGCAGTACCTGCATGCTTACTTTCAGTGACTGATGTACAAGCACACCCAGGTCTCGTTGCACCTCCCCTTCTCCCAATCTGACACCATTCCGATAATAATCTGCCTTCCTGTTCTTGCCACCAAAGTAGATAACCTCACATTTATCCACATTATACTGCATCTGCCATGCATCTGCCCACTCACCCAACCTACCCAAGTCATCCTGCAGCCTCATAGCACCCTCCTTGCAGTTCACACTGCCACCCAGCTTTGTGTCATCCACAAACTTGGAGATGTCACGTTTAAATCGTTAATATATATTGTAAATAACTGGGGACCCAGCACCGAGCCTTGCGGCACCCCACTAGTCATAAATCCCAGCAAAGATATATATACAAATAAAACAGTCAAGAATGTTTTATTGTTATATTTACCAAAACAAAATAATGAAATTCTTACTTGCAGCAGCACAATAGACACCATAGAAAGCATTTTATCGGACTATGCTGGGTTTACCTTGCGTTAAACGTTATTCCCTTATCATGTATCTTCTGCACATTCTAAATGGGTCGAGTGTAATCATATTGTGTCTTTCCACTGACTGGTTAGCACGCTACAAAAGCTTTTCACTGTACCTCGGTACACATGACAATAGACTAAACTGAACTAAACTGTAAACACAGTACTCAATATAACATATTAAACAAATACAATTATATATTAAAATTAAGTTATATACATTTAATTTAATACATTTAAATAATACATTAAAAATTAAGTAATGCACTCGATTCCTGTAACTACATTTATTTCCTGACACTGTAGCTGTGAAACTAAAAGCAGGTTCTCTAATCTACGATGAGCAATGCCAGAGAAGATCAAATCTTTGCGTGTACATGGTTCACTGTATAGGACAGAATTTCTCCTTTCCAACGACACTAATTTTCAATCAGTTTCTCATTTCTTTGGATAGAAGCACACATGATCAAGGTAGATGCCACATCTGATTCACAAAGGGGGTACCGAGAACGAAGGGGGACCTGGCGTGGGGGGGGCTGACGAGAACGGAGGGGGGATCCCAGCCTGGGGGCGGGGGGGGATGTCGAGAACAAAGGAGAACCCAGTGGGGGGGACGAGGAAGGAATGAGTACTTTTTGTAACTTAATCAGCCCCTTTGTGTTGACTTTCTGTACTTCGTACGCAAAAACAAAGAATTTCATTGCGCCCAGCTGGGTACAAATGACAGTAATGTATCACCAGGGGGCGCTTACGATGGCAGCCTCGCCAACAATCTGTCTGTCGTTTCGTCTTTTTTTTGTTATTTTTAGTGTGTTTTAAAAGTTTCTGTTAATGTTCTCTGGTTTGTTTTATGTGGGGGGTGGGGGGAGGGGGTCGGGGAAACTTTATTTCAATCTCTTACCTTACCGGACATGCGACTGTTTTCCGGGTCCTATCTCCGGTCGCTCTGCAGCCTCGCTGGAATTTAGAAGATTGAGGGGGAATCTCATAGAGACTTACAAAATTCTTAAGGGGTTGGACAGGCTAGATGCAGGAAGATTGTCCCCGATGTTGGGGAAGTCCAGCACAAGGGGTCACAGTTTAAGGATAAGGGGGAAATCTTTTAGGACCGAGATGAGAAAATCGTTTTTCACACAGAGAGTGGTGAATCTGTGGAATTCTCTGCCACAGAAGGTAGTTGAGGCCAGTTCGTTGGCCATATTTAAGAGGGAGTTGGATGTGGCCCTTGTGGCTGAAGGGATCAGGGAGTATGGAGAGAAGGCAGGCACAGGATACTGAGTTGGATGATCAGCCATGATCATATTGAATGGCGGTGCAGGCTCGAAGGGTCGAATGGCCTGCTCCTGCACCTAATTTCTATGTTTCTATGTTTCTAACATCATGGAGCTGGAGGCCTTGCTTGGGACTGAGCCCCACCACGGATCCGTGGACTTTCCATGGGAGCCTGCGATCCCTTGCCTGGGATCGACGCTCCAACCGCGGCCTGCAGATTTCACCATCGAGGAGCTCGCAGTCTCGGGTAGAGATCGATGTCGGGAGCTCTGCACTAGTCTAACCTGTCTGCATTTGGCCCAGTTGCCGCTAAACCTAAACTATCCATGTACCTGTCGAAATGTTACTTAAACATTGCAATGGTACCTGCCTCAACTTCCTCCTCTGGCAGCTCGTTCCATACACCCACCATCCTTTGTGTAAAAATGTTACCCCTCAGGTTCCCATTAAATCATTCCTCCCTCACCTTAAACCTATGTCATCTGGTTCTCGATTGCCATACTTTGGGCAAAAGACAGTGCATTTGTCCGATCTATTCCTCTCATGATTTTGTACATCTCTATAAGATCACCCCTCATCCTCCTGCATTCCAAGGAATGGAGTCCCAGCCTCCTCAACCTCTCCCACTAAAGGACCCTCGAGTCCTGGTACATCTTCTCAGAACCATTCCAAGCTGGACAACATCTTTCCTATAACATGGTGACTAAAACAACACCGTAGTCTGAATGTGGTCTCACCAACGGCTTATACAACTGTAACATGACCTCCTAACATCTATACTCAACCTCTCAACTTCGATACTAGTGCTGGAGTGCTGTTGGACCTCATTGAAACGTACAGAATAGTGAAAGGCTTGGATAGAGGGGATGTGGAGAGGATGTTTCCATTAGCGGGAGAGTCCAGAACTCGAGGTCATAGCCTCAGAATCAAAGGACGTTCTTTTAGGAAGGAGATGAGACATTTATTTAGTCAGAGGGTGATGAATCTGTTGAATTCTTTGCCACAGAAGGCTATAAAGGCCAAATCCAAAGATATTTATAAAGCAGTGATAGATAGATTCTTGATTTGTACTGGTGTCAGAGGTTATAGGGAGAAGGCAGGAGAATGGGGTTAGGAGGGAGAGAGATCAGCCATGAATGAATGGTGTGGATTTGATGGGCCGAATGGCCTAATTCTACTCCTATTCCTTATGACCTGATGAGTAACTCAGTGGGTTTGACTCAGTAGACTTACTTGTTTCTGAAGTAGCAAAGGACATTTCATTCAACTCATTCTCTATGGACTTTGAAAAGGTGATTAACTTAGCATTACATTATATATAGATACATTAATTTCATTAAATTAAATGTTGTTGCAGGGATAATGTAACACAGATACAAAATTGGTTAAAGGACAGAAAATAGAAATGAGATTAATTGTTAAGGGAATGGATCAACAGAGAAGTTTCAAACACAAGTTAAACTAACAACAAGTGGAATCACCATGACACAGTCAAAATGTCCCCAGGCACTTCACACGAATGTAACCAAAACAAAATAAATACATCCCCGAGAGGCATAAATGGTACATGAAAAGACAGAGTAGTGTAGATAAGCTGAGAACGTTTAAAGAATGTACATAATAAAATTAGTTCAAGAATATTTTGTCACAATGAATGAAAGATGTGGTGGGAGCTGGAAAGAGATTAGAGTTCAAGAGAGTTTATTGTCATGTGTCCCTGATAGGACAATGACAGTCTTGCTTTGCTTCAGCACAACAGAACATAGTAGGCACGAATACTGAACAGATCAGTGTGTCCATATACCATTGTATAAATATATACACACATGAATAATTAAGTGCAAATAAACAGATTATTGGCTATTAATGTTCAGAGTTTTGTCCGAGCCGAGTTTAATAGCCTGATGGCTGTGGGGAAGTAGCTGTTCCTGAACCAAGTCATTGTAGTCTTCAGGCTCCTGTACCTTCTACCTGGTAGCGGGGAGATGAGTGTGTGGCCAGGATGGTGTGGGTCCTTGATGATGCTGCCAGCCTTTTTGAGGCAGCAACTGTGATAGATCCCCTTGATGGACGGGAGGTCAGAGCCGATTAATGGGCCTGTCCCACTTAGGCGACTCATTAGACGACTGCCAGGGAGTCATTTCAATGGAATTCACCGACGACACCTGGCGTCAACCTACGACAGCAGAAATTGTTGCCAATGTCGCCGAAAATTTTTCAACATGTTGAAAATTTTGCAGCAGTCGCCCAAAAAAAAATCACCTGTGGGACAGGCCCATTAGGGTTAAAATAGTCACAAAAATAGATAATGTAAGCTCATGAAAGTAAAAGAAGAGTTAACACACAAACGCATTTTAGTCAGGAATAAGGAAACATTTTGTATTGTAAAAAGAAAATGATGCGGCAATTCAATGTATTTGCAATTGGTTCACCGTGCTGGAAGTGAAAGGGCTGTGAACACCAGAGAATGAAAGAGTTCTAAAATCATTCATTCATTAAAAGTTAAGTAGAGCACTCATTTCCTGTAAACACAATTACTTCCTGATACCAGCTGTGAAACTAGAAGCGTGGTGTCGTAGACTTGATGGGCTGAACAGCCTCATTCTGCTCTTCTGAAGTTATGAAGCGGTGACGCTTCGGGTTGGAACCCTTCATAGGTTCATAAGATCATTAGTGACAGGAACTGGATTAGGCCATTCGGCCCATCCCGTCTACTCCATCATTCAATCGTGGCTGATCTATCTCTCCCTCCCCACCCTATTCTCCTGCCTTCTCCCCGTAACCCCTGGCACCAGTACTAATCAAGCAACTGTCAGTCTCCGCCTTAAAAATACCCACTGCCATCTGTGGCAATGAATTCCATAGATTCACCACCCCCTGACTAAAGAAATTCCTCCTCGTTTTCTTTCTAAAGGGCCGTCCTTTTATTCAGAGGCAATGAATGTCCTGCTCCGAGTCAATTTTATCCCTGCCTTTTCATACTTTAAATATCTGGATGTTTAACTACAACTTTGTTTCGCTGCTTGCCTAATTTTATTTTTGTGATTTCCTTATATTTGTAATCGATTTTTCCCAATTATGATTTTCTACGGCATGTGAGCCCTTTATTAACCTGCCATCAGTTTAGTTTAATTAAGTTTATTGTTGTTGATAGACACAAAATGCTGGAGTAAAGGGCCTGTCAAACTTGGGCGTCATTTGCGCGATATGCAGATGGAGCGCGAAGATCATAAAATCCTGGGTTGCCGCATGCAACCGTGCGTCACTGCCTGGTTCACCACGCACCACGCGCGTCATGACACATAAATGATGACGCGTAAATTACGCGCAAATGACGCCCAAGTGGGACAGGCCCTTAACTCAGCGGAGCAGGCGGCATCTCTAGAGAGAAGGAATGGGTGACGTTTCAGGTCGAGACCCTTCTTCAGTTTATTGTTGTCACGCGTCAGAGTGAAAAGCTTTTGTTTTCGTGCTATCCCGGCAAAGAAAGGGTTCCCACCCGAAACGTCTGCTGTTCCTTCTCTCCAGAGATGCTGCCTGACCCGCTGAGTTACTCCAGCATTGGGGATCGTGACAGAAGCCTCCTCCTGACGATCCCTGGAAGCGACGGCGCGATGCACTCTGTGACGCGTCGGGCGACAATTCTATCAACATGTTGGACGGCGACAGAAGCCAACAGCGAGCTACATCGGAAGACACGCGAGCGAACGACCTCCAGCATTTTGTCCATCTTGGGTATAAACCAGCATCTGCAGTTCCTTCCCCTACATCAAACTGGCAGTTTGGTTTAGAGCACAAAAGCAGGCCCTTCGGCCCACACAGACCAATGAGAGAGCGACACACAGACACATACACACGACAATGTTTACATTCATACCAAGCCAATTAACCTACACATCTTTGGAGTGTGGGAGGAAACGGAAGATCTTGGAGATCTTCGCAGGCGACGGAGGGAACATACAAACTCCGTACAGACAGCACCCGTAGTCGGGATATAACCCGGGTCTCCTGCGCTGAAAGGCAGCAACTCTACCGCTGCGCCACCGAGCCGCCTTGTGACTTCTGTGAGGAGGAGGAGGAGAACTGGGCTGAGAGTGTGGAAGGAACTGCAGATGCTGGTTTACATCGAAGATATAGACACAAAATGCTGGAGTAACTCAGTAGGACGGGCAGTTTCTCTGGAGAGAAGGAGTAGGCGACGTTTCGGGTCGAGACCCATCTTCAGACCTCTTCAGATGAAGGATCACGACCCGAAAGGTCACCCATTCCTTCTCTCCAGAGATGCTGCCTGTCTCGCTGAGTTACTTCAGCATTTTGTGTCTGTATGGACTGAGAGAGACTGTGCCTTGGTTGATGCTAATAACCAGTTTGTTTTAAAATGAAGCGGTAATTGTATAATTGAATGCCTGGGTAAACCATTGCCGAGAGCGTGGCGGGATTGATCTGGAGTTGCATACAGACTAAGAAAGGATGATTTCCACTACCAAAGGGCATTTGTGAACCAGACATAATTTTTACAGCAGTTCAGTGGTTTTGTGGTTGCTCATTACAGACCTTTTTTTTAATTTCATACCATCAACCAGATTTAAATTTAACGGCTGCCATTGTGAGATCTGAATGTAATAACAAGGAACTGCAGATGCTGGCTCAGCAAAGAAAGATACAAAGTGCTGGAGTAACTCAGCGGGTCAGGCAGCATCGCTGGATGGAAGGAATGGATGACGTTTCATGCCCAGGACAGAAAGTGTGGGAATGGAAGGGGGAGTAAAGTTAAAGTAAAAGCCCTGCCCCACGGTACGAGTTCATTCCAAGAGCTCTCCCGAGTTCGCCCCGATTCGAACTCGGAGATTTACGGTAATGGCCACTCGTCAGTACTCGGGACTCTCGTGGACATTTTTCAACATGTTGAAAAATCTTCACGAGTCTTCCCGTGCTTACCTGCCGTTAGCAAGTCTTCCTGAGTACCTGCTGTTAGCGTTACGAGCCGCTAAGAGACGTCCCTGAGCTCCAACGTACCAGCTACGTTCATTCTCCGTGCTTATCACGAGTTTGATTTTTTAAACTCGGGAGAGCTTGGAATGAACTCGTACTGTGGGACAGGGCTATTAATGTTTCGGCTCGGGATCCTTCTGCAGCATTTTGAGTCTACCTACCTTCAGTGTAAAGCAGTTTCTGCAGTTTATTCCTACACAAGATCGAGATCCTTCTTCAGACTCCAATCTTAGAGAGTGACATCTAAGTAACTCCAGCAATTAATATTGCCTGAAGAGGTAGAAATGTGTCATTATTGATGAATGTGATAATAATAGATGCCACACAATTATTTTTCGCCGGTGGCAGGTCTCAATTATTCTGACTTTTTGACAAACATCATGAAAAGTCATAAGAAGATTTCATGAAAGGCGACGAGGAAATATCCTGTTCGAGGCAACTCATGTGTCCGAAAGCCTGCATTGGATTCCTTGTGGATAAGTTAATAAGTTATTGGAGCAGAATTAGGCCATTCGGCCCATCGTCTACTCCGCCATTCAATCACGGCTGATCTATCTCTCCCTCCTAACCCCATTCTCCTGCCTTCTCCCCATAACCCCTGACACCTGTATTAATCAGGAATCAGCCTTAAAAATATCCATTGACTTGGTCTCCACGTTCTTATAGAAACAGAGAAAATAGGTGCGGGGTACGCCATTCAACCCTTCGAGCCAGCACCGCCAGTCACTGTGATCATGGCTGATCATCCCCAATCAGTACCCCGTTCCTGCCTTCTCCCAATATCCCGTGACTCCGTTATCTTTAAGAGCCCTATCTAGCTCTCTCTTGAAAGTATCCAGAGAACCGGCCTCCACCGTCCTCTGAGGCAGAGAATTCCACAGACTCACAACACTCTGTGTGAAAAAGTGTTTCCTCGTCTCCGTTCTAAATGGCTTACCACTTATTCTTAAACTGCGGCCCCTGGTTCTGGACTCCCCCAACATCGGGAACATGTTTCCTGCCTCCAGCGTATCCAAACCTTTAATAATCTTATATGTTTCAATAAGATCCCCTCGCATCCTTCTAAATTCCAGAGTCTACAAGCCCAGCCGCTCCATTTCGTAATTTCGTTCAAACCCAAAGTTTGAATGACAATAAAGGATACTTTACTTATTTTTAATTCTCTCAGCATATACATGTGACTATAAACCAAACTAAACGGCAGGATATTCATTCTGCACATATGAATCCACCATGTAGCTCAAATAGCTACAAATACGTGTCTTCATCCAGTCGAACCTAAATAACAGTGCTCATTGAAGTGGTTTGCTACAGTCATATGGAACAGCTATGACTAATGCATCAGGGTGAACAATGAAAGATCCGCAATGGAGAATAATTAGACCCATTTTACTATGCAGCCAGTCATATTTCTCGTACCAGCAATTTCTTCCACTAAGATCAAACAGATAGGAATTATTTCAGCATTTCCTTGCAGCAATATTGTAAAATCATCAACATGCTAACTGCTAATATTCCACCCACGTAGACATTCTAGACAAGGACGTATATAGCAAGTGGTTTGACTGAAAAAAGTGACAAAGTGCACCCCCCCTGCAGGACCTATACACCAGGAGGAGCAGATCCAGAGCCAGCTACATTATGGGGGACCCCTACCACCCCAGCAACGGACTGTTCCAGCTGCTACCGTCAGGCAAGCGCCTCCGCTGTCACGCTGTGAAAACAGAGAGGATGAGAGAGGAGTTTCTGCCCACAGGCCATCAGGACTGTAAACTCTTACTGTACTGACTCAGCGGGTGCGGCAGCATCTATGGAGCAAAGGAAATAGGCAACATTTCGGCCCGAAACGTTGCCTATTTCCTTCGCTCCATTGATGCTGCCGCACCCGCTGAGTTTCTCCAGCACTTTTGTCTACCTTCGATTTTCCAGCATCTGCAGTTCCTTCTTAAACAAGTTACTGTACTAATTTACTGTAGTGTTGAGTATTAAAAGAAAAATTGTTCTAACATGTAAATACTGATTCTGTTCTGCAGTTTTTGCATAATCATTTTGCATTACCACTTTAATTTCACTGTACATCTTGTATGTGTATGTGACAAATAAAGTGGACTTGACTTGGAGTAAAGCCCCTGTCCCACTGTACGAGGTTATTCAAGAGTTCACCCGAGTATTCCCCTTGATTCGAACTCGGAGAATGTCCGTAGCGGATCTGCAGGAGTTCGTGGATGTCTCGTAGCGGCTCGTAACAAGTAACCATTTTTTTCATCACGAGTATTTTTTTACTCCTGACACTTTTTGCAGGGATGAAAAAACGTCACGAGTTTACCGGATGTCTCGAGGATCTACCGTTAGCATTACGAGCCGCTACCGACATTCTCCGAGTTCGGATCAGGGGAAAACTCGGGAGAACTCTTGAATTACCTCGCACGGTGGGACAGGGGCTCAACTCAGCGGGTCAGGCTGTATCTCTGGAGAATCCGATTTTGTTGACTCTCCTTGAATTCTCTTGTGTGAGATAGTTTCATTGATAGCCACGTTCTCTGGAGAGACATGGACTGGTGGCGTTTTAGTCCGTTCTCCAGAGATGCTGCCTGATCTGCAGAGTTACTCCACCGCTATCCTTTTTCAACCAGCATCTGCAGGTCATAAGATCGTAAGACGTAGGAGCAGGTTCAGGCCATTTGAACCATCAAGTGCTCCGCAATTTAATCATTATTTAAGAAAGAACTGCAGATGCTGGAGAAATCAAAGGTAGACAAAAATGCTGGAGAAAGTCAGTGGGTGAGGCAGCATCTATGGAGCGAAGGAATAGGTGACGCTTCGGATCTCACCTATTCCTTCGCTCCATAGATGCTGCCTCACCCACTGACTTTCTCCAGCATTTTTGTCTACCCACAATTGGATCATGGCTGATCTGTCTTTCCCTCTCGAAACCATTCGCCTGCCATCTCCCCCTATCCTTTGCCGCCCTTGAGGGCCTGTCCCACTTGGGCGTTATTTGCGTGTCATTTACGCATCACGACGCACTGAGGCATGGTGGCGTAGGCAGTGACGCACGGTAGCGCGCGGCTCCCCAGGATTTTGCGACTCTCAAAAATCCTCGCGCGTCATCTGCTAGCGGCAAGTTCATCACATCCCTAACTGTCTGCAACCCCAAATGATTAGCTCCGTCCCCAAAGGGATACGCCCTGTACTAATCAAGACCCTATCAATCTCCGCTTTAAATATACACAAAGACTTGGCCTCCACAGTGGTCTGTGGCAATGAATTCCACAGATTCACTTCCCTTGCATCTAGGCTATTTGGCCTATTAATTAAACTATCTCTTAGACGAGATATTCACACAGGTGACAATCCCAGGAAAGTCAACAAATCTGATTTTTTTTTTAAATGTACACCGAGCTTAGGGGCAACTGTGATGAGGTATAAAATGACATGCAGGTAGGTGGGACTGGTGTAGATGGGGCATGTTGGACAGTATGGGCAAGTGGGCTGAAGGGCCTATTTCTCCGCTGTATAACTCTAGGACATCTTTCCATTAAATCATTCATGACCTGGAGGGTTCAAAACACAACAACTGCTTGCTGCGCCTTCATCACATCCCTGAACTGTCTGCAACCCCAAATGATTAGCTCCGTCTCCAACTTGGGACTTAATTGTTTCCAACAACTGAGTAAACAAAGTCTTCCTGCACTGGAGCGGCACAGTGGCGCAGCTGCAGAGTTGCTGCCTTATGGGCCTGTCCCACTTAGGCGATTTTTCGGCGACTGTCGTAGTAGGTCGTTGAAAAACCGGCGACGTCATGTGATATTGTAGGCGACTGCCAGCGAATACGACAATGGAATTCACCGAAGTCAGCACGGGCGACGACCTACGTCAACTGGCGACAATCTACATCAACAGGCAACAACCTACGACAGCACCTACAACAAGCTATGCTCATTGGCGACAAACCCACGGTCACCACTGTCGCCGAAGAAATCTCAACATGTTCAAAATCCAGCGGCGACCAGAAAAACGCTACGACTCTTAGGGCGACTAGGATACCACCCACGACCTTACAGGCGACCATGTGGCGACAGCTGTAGTTGCCTTAAAAAAAAAAAAAAATCGCCTAAGTGCCAGAAACTCAGGTTCAATCCTGACTGCGGATGCTGTCGTATGGAGTTTGGAGGTCACGTTCTCCCCGTGACCTGCGTGGGTTTGCTCCCGTTTCCTTCCACAATCCAAGGACGTACATGTGTGTAGGTAAATTGGCTTTGGTAAAATTGAGAAGTATCTCTAGTGTGTGGGATAGTGCTAGTGCATGGGGTGATGGCTACGGCGCAGACACGGTGGGACAAAGGGCCTGTTTCCATGCTGTATCTCTAAAGGCTAAGGACTTGCTGAATGAAGATTATTTTTCCTTGTTTGTAATTAAAATGAGATATCTCTTCTTAAGACCAATTAAAATATCGCTGGCTTGTATACTCTGGAATTTAGAAGGATGCGAGGGGATCTTATTGAAACATATAACATTGTTAAGGGCTTGGACACTCTAGAGGCAGGAAACATGTTCCCGATGTTGGGGGAGTCCAGAACCAGGGGCCACAGTTTAAGAATAAGGGGTAAGCCATTTAGAACGGAGATGAGGAAACACTTTTTCTCACAGAGAGTGGTGAGTGTGGAATTTTCTGCCTCAGAGGGCGGTGGAGGCAGGTTCTCTGGATACTTTCAAGAGCTAGATAGGGCTCTTAAAGATAGCGGAGTCAGGGGATATGGGGAGAAGGCAGGAACGGGGTACTGATTGGGGATGATCAGCCATGATCACATTGACTGGCGGCGCTGGCTCGTAGGGCCAAATGGCCTACTCCCGCAACTATTGTCTATTGTAATATACTATAAACAAGAAAGGACGGGAATCTAGATTCAGAAAACTCATATCAACCGCATTAGTCAGTAGAATGCACTTCAATGACTTTGCCAAAACCCCAACAAATATTCGAACTTGATTATATAGGGAGACACTGTTATTACATATAACAAACCTTACCATGAACAATTTCTCAACCTCCCATACCCCTCTCTGTCCGGCGCCTTCTCCATTACCAGAGTGAGGCCATACGCACCATACGAACAATACATTATATTCTGCTTGGGCAGCTTACAACCTAAGCCAACGCAGTGGTAGAGTTGCTGCCTTACAGCACCAGGCCCAAGTTCCAACCTGACCACAGGTGTTTTCTGTATGAAGTCATACACCTCTAGAGATCACCCTTCAGCCTCTTGCGCTCCAGTCCTTGGCACACCAAGCCAATTAACCAACAAACCTGTACGTCTTTGGAGTGTGGGAGGAGACCGAAGATCTCGGAGAATGCAATCTCAGGTCAAGCGGAGAATGCACAAACTCCGCACAGACAAGCGACCGTGGTCAGGACGGAACCCGGGTCTCCGGCGCTGCCAGGCAGTGGCTCTACCGCTGCGCCACCGTGTCGCCCTTGCTCAATCAGCAAAACGCTACCATTCCGTACACGGCAGCGGAAATGAATATGACATACCATATAAAATGCAGCTCTTCTTTTAATATCCATCAGAAGACAGCAATCTCAGGTGTGTCCATTAGATCACAGACCTCCAATGTGTGTCTTAAACACAAAAGACAAATGCCTGGGAACAAGGAGCAAAAAAAAAATCTTTAGGTTAAACCGAAGGTAGACATAAAAAGCTGGAGTTTAGTTTGGTTTAGTTAAGGTTAGAGATACAGCGTGGAAACAAGCCCTTTGGCCCACCGAGTCCGCATCAACCAGCGATCATTAGTACACACGAGAGACAATTTACAATTAACCTACAAACTTGAGATGGACACAAACTGCTGGAGTAACTCAGCGGGTCAGGCAGCATCTATGGAGAAAAGGAACGGGTGATGTTTCCAGTCGGAGCCCTTCTTCAGACTCTGCCTGAAGAAGGGTTCCAACCTGTAACGTCACCTATTCTTTCTCTCCAGAAATGCTGGCTGACCCACGGAGTTACTCCAGCATTTTGTGACCAACTTCGGTATAAACCAGCATCTGCAGTTCCTTTCTACACATTTAACCTACAAACCTGCACATCTTTGGAGGATGGGAGGAAACTGGAGCACCCAGAGAAAACCCACGCTGTCACAAGGAGAACCTACAAAGTCCGTACAGACAGCACCGGTGTGTCAGGATCGGAGCCGGGTCCCTGGCGCTGTAAGGCAGAAACTCTACTGGTGCACAACCATGCCACCCGCTAAAGTTAACATCTGGCAATGTCAAATACGAATTCCATTCAATTTTCAACATACTTTGAGGGCTGCTATCTAACTATTTATGCTTGGAAAGGTACCAAGATCATCCAGAATCTTAATTAAAAAGTAGAAACAGAATCCTTTCACCATGTCTACTGTACAGCCACTTGAACTTGCATTGTCTCACTAATTTGGAAACTGTATTTATATTGCTTGCAGGAAGAATGAGAGATACACAAGAGTTGAGACAAAGGCGGTCGGCCGGTCGATGAGAAGAGAGGGACGTGAGTCGGCGGGCAACGGAGGAAGGCCCTGCAGCAGCCTGTGGCTCGCCCGGATCGGGAACCGCTCCAGTACATCCAGCACGTGGACCGGACCTTGGACTGTTTCTCTGTGTAAACGCCGTGGAAAGAAGGCGACGCGTTCACGTGTCAGCTCTGGTAAAAGAATCTCACTGTGCAGTGCACACGCGACAATAAAGACCCATTGGAACGCGGGACAACGTGACTCGCTGTGACTGTGCTGCATGGGTTTATGACGCATTGGCTGTCTTCTTGGCAAGCTGGCCATCCGCGAGTCACGGCACCAGGCGGAAGAGGGCTCTGCCCGACCCGGCTGCCTGCCCCTTTTCCGCAGTTACGCCCGTGCCCGGGTGGTAGACAAGAATGTGTAGACAAAAATGCTGGAGAAACTCAGCGGGTGTGGCAGCGTCTATGGAGCGAAGGACACAGGAAATTTAGGAGGAGGTTGCCAGGACTCGAGGGCCTGAGCTATAGGGAGATGTTCAGCAGGATGGGACATTATTGCTTAGGGTGCAGGGGGATGAGGTGAACTTACAGAAGAGTATAAAATTATGAGAGGAATAGATCGGGTAGACGCACAGTCACTTGCCCAGAGTAGAGGAATCGTTAAAGAGTGGACATAGGTTTACGATGAAGAGGAAAAGATTTAATAGGAATCTGAGGGGTAACTTTTTCACACAAAGGATGGTGGGTGTATGGAAGGAGCTGCCAGAGGAGGTAGTTGAAGCAGGGACTAGCGCAACGTTTAAGAAACAATTAGACAGGTACATGGATGGGACAGGTTTAGAGGGATATGGGCCAAATGCAGGCAGGTGGGACTAGTGTAGATGGGACATGTTGGTCGGTGTGAGCACGTTGGGCCAAAGTGCCTGTTTCCACACTGTATGACCCTGTGATTCTCAACGCCCTTACAATCATTTAGCAAATAAAAGACAAAATATTTTATATGAAAGTACATGTAACGATGTGTACTTTCATGCAACCATGTGTAATGATAAGTTACCTTGGAATATTACTAGAAACTGAAAATGTTAGTTTACTCAAAAGGACACTAAGTGCTGGAGTAAATCAGCGGGTCAAGTAGAACCTCTTAAAAGCATGGATAGGTGACATTTTTCCCACAAAGTGCTGGAGTAATTCAGCGGGTCAGGCAGTATGCCTGGAGGACCCAAAAAAATGTCCTGATCCAAACGTCATCTATCTATGTTCTCCACAGATGCTGCCTGACCCGCTGAGTTACTCCAGCACTCTGTAGACCTTGAACTATTACTCCATTTGTCACTTTGCTTATCTTCCATCTTATCGCACCCAGTCTTTCTACCTTCTCCCGCACAGCCCACTCCATCCTTTCTCCATATCTATTGATTTCTAAACCACCCCGGTTCTGATGAAAGGTAGACAAAAATGCTGGAGAAACTCAACGGGTGAGGCAACATATATGGAGCGAAGGAATAGGTGACGTTTCGGGTCGAGACCCTTCTTCAGACTGATGTGGGGTGGGGGGGGGGGGGGCGGAAAGAAAAAAGAAAAAGGCGGAGACAGCAGGCTGAGGGAGAGCTGGAAAGGGGAGGGGTAGGAGGGAGAAAGCAAGGACTACCTGAAATTGGAGAAGTCAATGTTCATACCGCTGGGGTGCAAACTGCCCAGCTCTATAAGTAAATATTGCCCAAGCGAAATATGAGGTGCTGCTCCTCCAATTTGCGGTGGGACTCACTCTGGCCATGGAGGAGGCACAGGACTGAAAGGTCGGATTCGGAATGGGAGGAGGAGTTGAAGTGCTGAGCCACCGGGAAACAGGTTGGTTATTGCGAACAGTGCGGAGGTGTTGGGCGAAGCGATCGCCAAGCCTACACTTGGTCTCACTGATGTAGAGCAGCTGACACCTAGAGCAGCCGATGCAATAGGTGAGGTTCTGATGAAAGGTCACTATCCAGAAATAACCACTCTACATCTCTCTATCCACAGAACTGCTCATTTCTAAGAGTTTTGACTTTTACATGCAAAATATTGTACATAGTTCAACAATAGTAGAAGAGTGAAAGGCATGGATAGAGTGGATGTGGAGAGGATGTTTCCACTCGTGAGAGATTCTAAGAAAATAGATCACAGCCTCAGAATTAAAGGACATTCCTTCAGGAAGGAGAATAATGAGGGTGGTGAATCTGTGGAATTCTTTGCCACAGATGGCTGTGGAGGCCGTCAATGGATATTTTTAAGGGATATTTATAGATAGATTCTTGGGGTGGAAGATTGCAACCTTCACGTGGTCCGCCCCGTTTCGACTAATGCAATCAACTCGACGTGCACAAACAAGATCAAATAGAACAAGTTGTCCTACAACGTTAGGCTGTGCACGCCACACGAAAGAAGAAGAAGAAGATAGATTCTTGATTAGTATGAATGTCAGGGGTTATGGGGGGGAAGGCAGGATGATTGAATGATGGAGTACACTCTATGGGACGAATGGCCTAATTCTGCAACAATCACTTATGAACTTATGAATAGTAATGTTGGAAAATATAACAATACAGTCTGCAGGTACCATCAGGCAAAGCCTTACTCTCAGACGGACTGACTTAAAGTTGTAAGTGTACAATGTACATGATAACATGAATAACATTTAGCACAAGATAAAGTCCAGTAAAGTCCGATCAAAGATACGTAAGAAAGAACTGCAGATGCTGGTTTAAATAGAAGGTAGATACAAAATGCTGGAGTAACGCCGCGTGACAGGCAGCATCTCTGGAGAGAAGGAACGAACGGGTGACGGTTCGGATTGAGACTGATGTCAGGGGAGTGGGCGGTACAGAGATAAAATGTAGTCGGAGACAGTAAGACTGGTCGGAGAACTGGGAAGGGGAAGAGGATGGAGAGAGAGAGAAAGAGAGAGAGAGAGAGAGAGAGAGAGAGGGAAAGCAAGGGCTATGTGAAGTTAGAGAAGTCGTTGTTCATTCCCTTTACAGAGATGGATGTTGACCTCTGAGACGCAATCCTTCCATCGTCTGCTCATACTTCAAACACTGGCATTCAGCCAAATAATCTCACAACTCATTCCATTCTCATTACAATGCCAAGCATTTTCTGTTTCATTAAAGAATGTGTTCTGGTAGATGGCCCGTAATGCGCTACAAGCTTGAAGAAAACTAAAATAAATGTGTTTAGTTTGAGTTTATTTAGAGCTAAGTGGATAGGGCAGGTTAAGAAGGATTTGGGCCAAACGTAGGCAGGTGGGACTGGTGTAGATGGGGCATATTGGTCAGTATGGGTACGTTGGGTCGAAGGACCTGTTTGCACGCTGTATGACTCTATACAGCGTGGAAACAGGCCCATCAGCGCACGGGGTCTGCGGCGAACATCAATCACCCGCACACTGGCACTATCCTACAAACTAGGTCAATTCCCAATCTTTACCAAAAAGATTAGGTAAAGATGTACACAAAATTTGCTAATGTTACTTTTAATCCCTTCATCTAAATCATGAATATATATTGTACTGCAGCTATTTGCTGGAACCGCAATTATTTACAATATACATCAATGATTTAGGTGAAGGGATTCAAAGTAACATTAGCAAATTTTCAGATGACACAAAGCTGGGTGGCAGTGTGAACTGTGAGGTGGATGCTATGAGAATGCAGGGTGACTTGGACAGGTTGGGTGAGTGGGCAGATGCATGGCAGATGCAGTTTAATGTGGATAAATGTGAGGTTATCCACTTTGGTGGCAAAAACAGGAAGGAAGATTATTATCTCAATGGTGTCAAGTTGGGAAAAGGGGAAGTACAATGGGATCGGGGGGTCCTTGTTCATCAGTCAATGAAAGTATGCATGCAGGTACAGCAGGCAGCGAAGCAAGCAAATGGCATGTTGGCCTTCATAACAAGAAGAGTTGAGTATAGGAGCAAAGAGGTCCTTCTGCAGTTGTACAGGGCCCTAGTGAGACCACACCTGGAGTATTGTGTGCAGTTTTGCTCTCCAAATTTGAGGAAGGACATTCTTGCTGTTGAGGGAGTGCAGCGAAGGTTCACAAGGTTAATTCCTGGGATGGCGGGATTGTCATATGCTGAGGAATGGAGCGGCTGGGCTTGTATACTATGGAGTTTAGAAGGTTGAGAGGGGATCTTATTGAAACATATAAGACTATTAAAGGTTTGGACACGCTAGAGGCAGGAAACATGTTCCCGATATTCGGGAAGTCCAGAACCGGGGCCACAGTTTAAGAATAAGGGGTAAGCCATTTAGAATGGAGATGAGGAAACACTTTTTCACACAGAGAGTTGTGAGTCTGTGGAATTCTCTGCCTCAGAGAGCTGTGGAGACCGGTTCTCTGGAAACTTTCAAGAGAGAGGTAGATAGGGCTCTTAAAGATAGCGGAGTCAGGGGATATGGGGAGAAGGCAGGAACGGGGTACTGATTTTGGATTATCAGCCATGATCACATAGAAACATAAAAACATAGAAATTAGGTGCAGGAGTAGGCCATTCAGCCCTTCGAGCCTGCACCGCCATTCAATATGATCATGGCTGATCATCCAACTCAGTATCCCGTACCTGCCGTCTCTCCATACCCTCTTATCCCCTTAGCCACAAGGGCCACATCCAACTCACTCTTAAATATAGCCAATGAACTGGCCTCAACTACCCTCTGTGGCAGAGAGTTCCAGAGAGATCACATTGAATGGCGGTGTTGGCTTGGCCGTATGGCCGACTCCTGCACCTATTGTCTATTGTAAATGCCTGCCATTCTGAAAGGGAACCGTTAATCCCTACTCTTTGTTTCCTGTCTGCCAACCAATTTTCTATCCATGTCAATACCCTACCCCCAATACCAATAGGAATCTGAGGGGTAACTTTTTCATGTTAAGGGTGATGGAGTATGGAACGAGCTGCCAGAGGAGGTAGTTGAGGCCGGCACTGTCCCAACGTTTAAGAAACATTTAGACAGGTACATGGACAGGACAGGTTTAGAGGGATATGGGCCAAATGCAGGCAGGTGGGACATGTTGGTCGATGTGGTCAAGTTGGGCCGAAGGACCTGTTTCCACGTTGTATAACTTTATGATTCTATGACTAAGAAATAGCAAGATATGCGTGTCACTACGTGCTGCGCAATAACCATTTCCAATAAGAGAGAACGTATCCACTTTCCTTTGAATTGTAACAACATTATGGTGCACCATCAATAACATCCAGATCATAATTGACTATGACACATAATTGACCAAGTGGCCAGGTTGGGCCTGCTTCAACGCCGCAAGACTATGACTCTGGGTGATGTTTCGGGTCGGAACCCTTCTTCACACTCCAAAGACGTGCAAGTTTGTAGGTTCATTCGGCATTCAGTTTATGCTGAGAGAATGGAGCAGCTGAGCTTGTATACACGCTGGAGTTTAGAAGGATGAGGGGGAATCTCATTGAAACATATAAGATTGTTAAGGGTTTGGACACAAAAGGGATTGTTAAGGGTTTCGGTCTGAAGAAAGGTTTCCACCCAAAACGTTGCCTATTTCCTTCGCTCCATAGATGCTGCTGCACCCGCTGAGTTTCTCCAGCACTTTTGTCTACCAAGGGTTTGGACACGCTAGAGGCAGGAAACATCTTCCCGATGTTGGGGGAGTCCAGAACCAGCGGCCACAGTTTAAGAATAAGGGGCAAGCCATTAAGAACGGAGACGAGGAAACACTTTTACTCACAGAGTGTGGTGAGTGTGTGGAATTCTCTGCCTCAGAGGGCAGTGGAGGCCGGTTCTCTGGATGTTTTCAAGAGAGAGCTAGATAGGACTCTCAAAGATAGCAGAGTCAGGAGATATGGGGAGAAGGCAGGAACGGGGCACTGATTGGGGATGATCAGCCTTGATCACGTTGAATGGCGGTGCTGGCTCGAAGGGCCTACTACTGCACCTATTGTCTATTGGCATCTGTAAATTGTCCCTAGTGTGAGGATAGAATGGGTGTTTGGGGTTATTGTCGGTCGGCGTGGGGCCTGTTTCCACGCTGAAGATAGACACAAAATGCTGGAGTAACCCAGCGGGACACTCTGCATCTCTGCATAGAAGGAATGGGTGACGTTTCGGATAGAGACCCTTCTTCGGATTGAATTAGAACTACGTTTTGGTCTCCTAATCTGAGGAAAGACATTCTTGCCATAGAGGGAGTACAGAGAAGGTTCACCAGACTGATTCCTGGGATGGCAGGACTTTCATATGAAGGAAGACTGGATAGACTCGGCTTGTACTCGCTAGAATTTAGAAGTTTGAGGGGGGATCTTATAAAAACGTACAAAATTCTTAAGGGGTTAGACAGGCTAGATGCAGGAAGATTGTTCCCGATGTTGGGGAAGTCCAGAACAAGGGGTCACAGTTTAAGGATAAGGGGAAAGTCTTCTAGGACCGAGATGAGAAAAACATTTTTCACACAGAGAGTGGTGAATCTGTGGAATTCTCTGCCACAGAAGGTGGTTGAGGCCAGTTCATTGGCTATATTTGAGAGGGAGTTAGATGTGGCCCTTGTGGCTATATGGATCAGGGGTTATGGAGAGAAGGCAGGTACAGGATACTGAGTTGGATGATCAGCCATGATTATATTGAATGGCGGTGCAGCCTCGAAGGGCCGAATGGTCTACTCCTGCACCTATTTTCTATGTTTCTATGAAACCATGTTTTGCCCCACACAAACTGCAGTCTGTGCGGGGGGTTGAGTGAGAGTGTGCAGCATTTGTTTCCGTGATCCCACTCTGCAAGCTTCGTGGACACATCCCAAACAGAATGAATCAAAATGATTCCAGCGTGGTGTGCCAATTCCTGGAAGAAGCCGTACGCCAGAAAACCATCGACAAAGTATAAATATAGCAGTATGAGTGGTTTCCTCGTGGGCACTTGCAAAACATCAAACTTAGTAAACTGTAGATCCTTGCTGTGAATACTACAGATTTCATAAGGCAATCAGCTGTGCAGAGGTTATAAATCTGAGGTACACAAAAATGCTGGAGAAACTGAGCGGGTGAGGCAGCATCTATGGAGCGAAGGAAATAGGCAGCGTTTCGGGCCAAAACCCTTCTTCAGACGTGGAGGGGAAAGAGGGTTATAAATCTGAAATGACCTTAAGTTTTGGGAGATAAAAAATGCTGGAGAAACCAAGTGGGTGAGGCAGCATCTATGGAGCGAAGGAAAAGGTGACCTTTCGGGTCGAGACCCTTCTTCAGACTGATGTGGGGGTGGTGGGGACGGGAAGAACAAAGGAAGAGGCGGAGACAGTGGGCTGTGGGAGAGCTGGGAAGGGGAGGGGAAAGAGGGAGAAAGCAGGGACTACCTGAAATTGGAGGTCAATGTTCATACCACAGTATTGGGTACTCCTTTACCATATTTTAGAAATGGGAACTGAGCGTAAACTTTGGATTTTTAAGGTTCGCAAAGCTTTTCAGAAATTCTATACTAGTAATTCATGGACCAATACAACTTGAGGGCCACTTTTTTAAAATTATGTATTCCTGATAATATTAATAAACACACTGATGGACAACATTAAACTAAAAGGTGTCTCAAAAGTAAAGTATGTGAAAAGTATTTTTTTCAATTAAAGGAAAAACCACACGATGGCGCAGGGGGTAGAGTTGCCGAGACACGGGTTCAATCCTGTCTACGGGTGCTGTCTGTGCGGAGTTTGCACGTTCTCCCCGTGACCTGCGTGGGCTTTCTCCGAGATCTTCGGTTTCCTCCCACACTCCAAAGATGTGCAGGTTTGTAGGTTAATTGGCTTGGTATAAATATAAAATCGGCCCTAGTGTATGTAGGATAGTGTCAATGTGCGGTGGATCGCTGGACGGTGCAGACTCAATGGGCTGAAGGGCCTGTTTCTGCGCTGTTTCGCTAAACTAAACTAAATGCTGATGGATAGCAAACTAAAAGGAGTCTCAAACTAAAGGTTTGTGTCAAGCATTTTTAAAATAAAGGAAAAACACTTTATACTCGGTTTTACTTTTACCTCAGGATGCGATAAAAGACTTTGCATGTAATTATACAATAGACAATAGACAATAGGTGCAGGAGTAGGCCATTTGGCCCATCGAGCCAGCACCGCCATTCAATGTGATCATGGCTGATCATCCACAATCAGTGCCCCGTTCCTGCCTTCCCCCATATCACCTGACTGCTATTTTTAAGAGCCTTATCTAGCTCTCTCTTGAAAGCATCCAGAGAACCTGCCTCCACCGCCCTCTGAGGCAGAGAATTTAACACTTCATGTGCACTCACAGGTAACGTGGAGGAAACACAGCAACAAATCTGCACACAGCAAATTCCTACAAACAGCAATGAGATGATGATCAGATCGTCTCTTTTGCTGGAGAGAAACACTGACCAAGGCACCAGAGTTAATTCTTTAAACTTCTTCAAAATAGTCAAATGGATTTTTTTACACCAAGTAGGTGAACAGATTGTAGTTGTTAAACCAATCTTGTTAAACTAAAATCCTACGACACAACCTCTTTCCATGCAGTGCTCTCTCTTGACCTGTATACATCGAACATTATATGCAGTGCCCTCCATAATGTTTGGGACAAAGACCCATCATTTTTTATTTTTAAATAGAAAAATCACATGTGGTTAAAGTGCACATTGTCAGATTTTATTAAAGGCCGTTTTTATACATTTTAGGTTTCATCATGTAGAAATGACAGCTGTGTTTATACATGCTCCCCTCATTTCAGGGCACCATAATGTTTGGGACACATGGCTTCACAGGTGTTTGTAATTGCTCAGGTGTGTTTAATTGCCTCCTTAATGCAGGTATAAGAGAGCTCTCAGCACCTAGTCTTTCCCCCAGTCTTTCCATCACCTTTGGAAACTTTTATTGCTGTTTATCAACATGAGGACCAATGTTGTGCCAATGAAAGTCAAAGATGCCATTATGAGACTGAGAAACAAGAATAAAACTGTTAGAGACATCAGCCAAACCTTAGGCTTATCAAAATCAACTGTTTGGAACATCATTAAGAAGAAAGAGAGCACTGGTGAGCTTACTAATCGCAAAGGGACTGGCAAGGCCAAGGAAGACCTCCACAGCTGATGACAGAAGAATTCTCTCAGTAATAAAGAAATATCCCCAAACATTGTCCGACAGATCAGAAACACTCTTCAGGAGTCAGGTGTGGATTTGTCAATGACCACTGTCCGCAGAAGACTTCATGAACAGAAATACAGAGGCTACACTGCAAGATGCAAACCACTGGTTAGCTGCAAAAATCGGATGGCCAAGTTACAGTTTGCCAAGAAGTACTTAAAAGAGCAACCACAGTTCTGAAAAAAGGTCTTGTGGACAGATGAGACGAAGATTAACATATCAGTGATAGCAAGAGCAAAGTATAGAGGAGAGAAGGAACTGCCCAAGATCTAAAGCATGCCACCTCATCTGTGAAACATGGTGGTGAGGGTGTTATGGCCTGGGCATGTATAAACACAGCTGTAATTTCTACATGGTGAAACCAAAATGTATAAAAATGGCCTTTATTAAAATCTGACAATGTGCACTTTAACCACATGTGATTTTTTTTCTATTACAAATCTCAAAATGTGGAGTACTGCGGCAAATGAATAAATAATGGGTCGTTGTCCCAAACATTATGGAGTGCACTGTATAAAAGTTTTTTTTTGTTTTTAACTTGGAAACAGGCCTTTTGCCTAACAGAGTCCGCGCCGACCAGTGATCGATCCCCATATACTAGCACTATCCTACACATTGGGGACAATTTTACCGAAGCCAATTAACCTACAAATGTGCACGTCTTTGGAGTGTGGGAGTTGTGTTCAGTTTGAGTTGAGTTTGTCGTCACGTGTGTACTTTTTTTTAACTTTAATTTTTATTGGAAGCAATTGTACAAAAAATGACTTAACAGTTCTACAACTCTAGCACAGCTTCAATTTTAACATTTTACAAACAGAATATTAAGTTGAAATAAGAAAAAAAGAGTGAGGAAAGGAAAGAGAAAGGCGTAGCAACACTTTTAGGGGTGTATTATAGACCGCCAAATGGGGAGAGAGAATTGGAAGAGCAAATATGTAAGGAGATAGCAGATATTAGTAGTAAGCACAAGGTAGTGATTGTGGCAGATTTCAATTTTCCAAAAATACACTGGGAAACACATTCTGTAAATGGGCTGGATGGTTTGGAGTTTGTAAAATGTGTGCAGGATAGTTTTTTGCAGCAGTACATAGAGGTATCGACCAGAGAAGGGGCAGTGCTGGACCTCCTGTTAGGAAATGAGGCAGGTCAGGTGACGGAGGTATGCGTTGGTGAGCACTTCGGGACCAGTGATCACAATACCATTAGTTTCAATATAATTATGGAGAGAATCAGAACTGGACCTAGGGTGGAGATTTTTGATTGGAGAAAGGCTAACTTTGAGGGAATGCGTAAGGATTTTAAAGGAGTGAATTGGGACACTTTGTTTCATGGGAAGGATGTAGAAGAGAAATGGAGGACATTTAAAGGGGAAATTGTAAGAGTACAGAATCTTTATGTCCCTGTTAGGTTGAAAGGAAATAGTAAAAATTGGAAGAGCCATGGTTTTCAAGGGAATTTGGACACGTTTCGAAAAAAGAGAGATATCTACAATAATTATAGGAGGCATGGAGTAAATGAGGTGCTAGAGGAGTATAAAGAATGTAAAAAGAATCTTAAGAAAGAAATTAGGAAGGCTAAAAGAAGATATGAGTTGCTTTGGCAAGAAAGGTGAAAGTAAACCCAAAGGGTTTCTACAGCTATATTAATAGCAAAAGGATAACGAGGGATAAAATTGGACCATTAGAGAACCAGAATGACAGCTATCTGCAGAGCCAAAAGAGATAGGGGAGATATTGAACAATTTCTTTTATTCGGTATTCACCAAGGAGAAGGATATTGAACTCTGTGAGTTAAGGGGAAAAAGCAGAGTAGCTATGGAAACTATGAGATTCAAAGAGGAGGAAGTACTGACACTTTTGAAAAATATAAAAGTGGATAAGTCTCCAGGTCCTGACAGGATATTCCCTAGGACATTGAGGGAAGTTAGTGTAGAAATAGCAGGAGCTATGACAGAAATATTTCAAATGTCATTAGAAACGGGAATAGTGCCGGAGGATTGGCGTACTGCGCATGTTGTTCCATTGTTTAAAAAGGGTTCAAAGAATAAACCTAGCAATTATAGACCTATTAGTTTGACGTCAGTGGTGAGCAAATTAATGGAAAGGATACTTAGAGATAATATATATAAGCATCTGGATAAACAGGGTCTGATCAGGAACAGTCAACACGGATTTGTGCCTGGAAGGTCATGTTTGACAAACCTTCTTGAATTTTTTGAAGCGGTAACTAGGGAAATTGATGAGGGTAAAGCAGTGGATGTTGTCTATATGGATTTCAGTGAGGCCTTTGACAAGGTTCCCCATGGAAGGTTGGTTAAGAAGGTTCAATCTTTGGGTGTTAATGGCGGAGTAGCAAGATGGATTCAACAGTGGCTGAATGGGAGATGTCAGAGAGTAATGGTGGATGGCTGTTTGTCAGGTTGGAAGCCGGTGACCAGTGGGGTGCCTCAGGGATCTGTGTTGGGTCCACTGTTGTTTGTCATGTACATCAATGATCTGGATGATGGGGTGGAAAATTGGATAAGTAAGTATGCAGATGATACTAAGATAGGTGGTGTTGTGGATAATGAAGTAGATTTTCAAAGTCTACAGAGAGATTTGGGCCATTTGGAAAAGTGGGCTGAAAGATGGCAGATGGAGTTTAATGCTGTTAAGTGTGAAGTGCTACATCTTGGCAGGACAAATCAAAATAGGACGTACATGGTAAATGGTAGAGAATTGAGGAATGCTGTGGAACAGAGGGATCTAGGAATAACTGTGCATAGTTCCCTGAAGGTGGAATCACATGTAGATAGGGTGGTAAAGAAAGCCTTTGGTGTGCTGGCCTTTATAAATCAGAGCATTGAATATAGGAGTAGGGAAGTAATGTTAAAATTGTACAAATAAGACCAATTCTGGAGTATGGTGTACAATTTTGGTCGCCTAGTTTTAGGAAGGATGTCAACAAAATAGAGAGAGTACAGAGGAGATTTACTAGAATGATGCCAGGGTTCCAGCAACTATGTTACAGAGAAAGGTTGAACAAGTTAGGTCTTTATTCTTTGGAGCGCAGAAGGTTAAGGGGGGACTTGATTGAGGTCCTTAAAATGATGAAAGGGATAGACAGAGTTAACGTGGATATGTTTTTCCCATTGAGGGTAGGGAAGATTCAAACAAGAGGGCATGACATGAGAATTAAGGGACAGAAGTTTTGGGGTAACGTGAGGGGGAACTTCTTTACTCAGAGGGTGGTGGCTGTGTGGAATCAGCTTCCAGCAGAAGTGATGGAGGCAGGATCGATTTTAACATTTAAGAGTAAAGTGGATAGGTATATGGACGTGAAGGGAATGGAGGGGTATGGTCTGAGTGCAGGTAGATGGGACTAGGGGAAAACAAATGGTCGGCACGGACTGGAAGGGCCGAGAGGGCCTGTTTCCGTGCTGTAATTGTTATATGGTTATTTGTTATATGGTTAAAGAAGTGTATTTTTGTTGAGGAAACCGGAGCACCAGGAGAAAACCCACGCAGCTCATGGGGAGAACGCACAAACTCTGTACAGACGGCACCCGTCGTCAGGATCAAACCCGAGTTTCTGCCACTGTAAGGCAGCAACTCTACCCGCTGCCCTTATCTGATGGCACTATGCACTATCCAGTAACAGCAAATGCATGGTGCAACAAAACCATCGATTTAAATAAGCATCCACACCTCTCGCCCCATATACTTTTACTTCTCCTTTTTAATCTCTGTATTGTTACTTCACACTACTGAAACAATGCTTCCTCCCCGAAAATGAGTCATAAATGCACACTGCTCTGCGCAACATTAATATGTGTGAGTTAACTGATATAATGAATTAAAAGATACTGTAAGCAGGCAATTCCTCTCTTTTTTTTATATTCGATTGATTTTTAGTTTAGTTTAGAGATACAGCATAGAATCACCGGGTCTGTGCCGACCAGTGATCCCCGTACATTAATACTATCCTAAACGCACTAAGGGCAATTTTTTTAATTTACCAAGCCAATTAACCTACAAACCTGCAAGTCTTTGGAGCGTGGGAGGAAGCCGAAGATCTCGGAGATAACCCACGCAGGTCACGGGGAGAACGTGCAAACTCCATACAGACAGCGCCCGTAGTCGGGATGGAACCCGGGTCTCCGGCGCTGCATTCGCTGCAACTCTACAGCTGCGCCACCGTGCCGCCCTAATCTTTAAATTTCCCATTACATTTTCCCATCATCTTATTTCTAACCTCAATATTCTGAATTATTGATACTTGATCTTTTTGTAGTGGACAGTAAATTGAGTCATAGTGTCATACAGTGTGGAAACAGTCCCTTCAACATGTTCAGCATTTCAGTCATAGAGTGGTACAGCCAGGAAGCAGGCCCTTCGGCCCAACTTGCCCACACTGACCAACATGTCCCATCTACACCTGTCTGCATTTGACACCCATATCTCTCCAATCTGTCCTATCCACGAACCTGTCTGTTTCTTAATCGTTGCGATAATCCCTGCCTCAACTACCTTCACCGACAGCTCGTTCCATTAACCCACCACCATTTGTGTGAAAATGTTACTCCTCAGATACCTATTAAATCTGTTTCCCCATCACCTTAAACCTATGTCCTCTGGTTCTTGATTCCCCTACTCTGGGCAAGAGACCCTGCATGTCTACCCGATCTATTCCTCTCATGATTTTGTACACCTCTTATATGATCATCCCTCATCCTCCTGCGCTCCACGGAATAGCGTCCCAGGCTGCTTCACCGCTTGCAAATAGCTCAGATGCTCAAGTCCTGGTATCATACAGACAGAGACAGACAGAGACAGACAGAGACAGACAGAGACAGACAGAGACAGACAGAGACAGACAGAGACAGACAGAGACAGACAGACACAGAGAGAGACACAGAGAGAGAGACAGAGAGAGAGAGACAGAGAGAGACAGAGGCAGAGAGAGACAGAGCAGAGAGAGACAGAGCAGACAGAGAGACAGAGAGACAGAGGAGACAGAGCAGACAGAGAGACAGAGAGCAGACAGAGGAGACAGAGGCAGACAGAGGCAGGACAGAGGCAGACA
The DNA here is from genome assembly GCA_035221665.1 of Okamejei kenojei. NCBI lineage: Eukaryota > Metazoa > Chordata > Chondrichthyes > Rajiformes > Rajidae > Okamejei > Okamejei kenojei. The sequence goes on from CM069132.1 coordinate 154,921,338, forward strand.
GAGGCAGACAGAGGCAGACAGAGGCAGAGCAGAGGCAGAGGCAGAGGCAGAGGCAGAGGCAGAGGCAGAGGCAGAGGCAGAGGCAGAGCAGAGGCAGAGGCAGAGGCAGAGGCAGAGGCAGACAGAGGCAGAGGCAGAGGCAGACAGAGGCAGACAGAGGCAGACAGAGGCAGACAGAGGCAGACAGAGGCAGACAGAGGCAGACAGAGGCAGACAGAGACAGACAGAGACAGACAGAGACAGACAGAGACAGACAGAGACAGACAGAGACAGACAGAGACAGACAGAGACAGACAGAGACAGAATTAGTACAGGTGTCAGGGGATATGGGGAAAAGGCAGAAGAATGGGGTTATGATCAAAAGATAGATCAGTTCATGATCACAGGTGAAAGTAGCAGAATTAGGCCATTCGGCCCATCAAGTATACTCCGCCATTCAATCATGGTGATCTTTCCCTCCTTCAGAACCCCATTCTGCTGCCTTCTCCCCATAACCCCTGACACCGGTAGAGAGGAGAAGTAGACGATGGGCCGAATGGCCTAATTCTGCTCCTATGGCTTATGAACCTGATATAGCAGGCAGAATCTAATCAAATGTCATATTCTACAATCAAAGAAAGATGCGGATTGGAGACGAGAAACTTGCAGCAACTTGCAATTTGGTTTGACCTTCACACATTCACGCATGGCAGATAGTGAAAAGATCAATATCTAAGTGCTCAGAAAACATCGTAGGCATCTCAACCTCCACTATCACAAGGATCTAAAGTTCATGACAATTACATTAGCAGGTATTACCCAACCACCGTGCATCTTAATACGATAGCATTTTTACACTGAAGTCTAATTCAAATGCGCAATACCAGTCACTACAAAAGAGTTTGCTCTTCAGAACAAGTGGGCAGCACAGTAGTGCATCGGTAGGGATGCTATCTTACAGTGCTTACAGCACCAGAGACCTAGGTTTCATCCCGACTATGGGTGGAGTCAGTACAGAGTTTGTACGTTCTCCCCGTAACTGCATTGGTTTGCCCCAATATCTTTGGTTTCCCCCCCCCCCCCTACTCCAAAGACGTACAGGTTTGTAGGTCAATTGGCTTGGCACAAATGTGAATTATCCCCAGTGTGTGTAGGATAGTGTTAGTGTGCAGGGATTGCTGGTTGGTGCGGGCTCAGTGAGCCAACGGGCCTGTTTCCGAGCTGTTTCTCTAAACTAAATTACGGTGGCGCTGCGGTAGGGTTGCTGCCTTACAGCGAATGCAGCGCCGGAGACCCGGGTTCCATCCCGACTGCAGGTGCTGTCTGTACGGAGTTTGCACGTTCTCCCCGTGACCTGCCTGGATTTTCTCCGCGATCTTCGGTTTCCTCCCATACTTCAAAGACGTACAGGTATGTGGGTTAATTGGCTTGGTAAATGTAAAAATTGTCCTGCAGTGTGTGTAGGATGGTGTTAGTGTGCAGGGATCACTGGGATCGGCATGGACTTGATGGGCCGAAGGGCCAGTTTCGCTAAACTAAAGTAAACAATCTGCAAACCTAAAGCAGAAAAGGGCACAATGTGCATTTGGTAACGAGGATAAATAAAGGTAGTCCAGTTTTGAAGGTCACCAGTATTATTTTCCACAGGGGTAATATAGGAAGTAAAAAATATTTCTTCCCCTTCCAACAATAACTTCTCCCATTCCAAAAATTGAAAGACAATCATGTTCATTGTAAGAGATAATTTGTGCCCACACCTTCAAAACCATGAGAGGAATAGATCGGGTAGACGCACAGAGTCTCTTGCCCAGAGTAGGGGAATCGATAACCAGAGGACATGGGTTTAAGGTGAGGGGTGAAAGATTTCAAAGGAACTTGAGGGGTAACATTTTCACACAAAGGGTGGTGGGTGTATGGAACGAGGTGCCGGAGGAGGTAGTTGAGGCAGGGACTATCACAACGTTTGAGAAACGTACATGGATAGGACAGGTTTAGGGGGATATGGGTCAGTGTAGACCGTACAGTTTGGCTGGTGTGGGAAAGTTGGGCCGAAGGGCCTGTTTCCACGCTGTAAGACTATGACCGCAGATAAATTTGTTCCACTCGACTGCTTTCACATCTATGCCTCATAATTTTTATACACGTCTTGCCCGTTTTCCCCACAGCCTCCAACGGTCCAGAGAAAACATTGCAACCGCTCCTTGTAGCAAATGCCATCGAATCCAGGCTGTATTCTGGTAAACCTCTTCTGCACCCTCTCCTAAACCTCCACATCATTTCCTGTCGCAGGGAGATCAGAACTGCACACAATACTCCAAACGTGGCCTAACCAAAGCCCGCTAAAGCTGCAACATGACTTCCTGACACTTACACACAATGTCCTGACCGATGAAGGCAAGCATGCCATACGCCTCCTTTACCAGTCTATCTACTTGTGTTGCCATTTTCAGAGAGCAGTGGACTGGGACCCAAAGATCCCTCTGTGAGTCAGCCGTACATTAAGGCTCTTCCATTGACTGTTCTCGTTCCCCTTACATTTGACCTCCTAAAGTGCAACATCACGCTTGGGTGTGCACCCAAAACTTTAATTTTTTTTTTGCAGATTCTATATGACCTGCCGTCTGTTTTCAGCATTTTCGGCTTTCGTTTCAGTTTCCAGCCTCTGCAGTTTGTTTTGAATTTTTAGTTCCACATCGGTGCTGTAAAGCCCCCTTGTGATTTGTAAACATTTCCAAAAAAAAAAATAACCGCTTCAATCTTGCAAATTAAAGAGTGTGGAAAAATCCGGTCTGTTTAATCTCCACCATCCCAGGGATCAATCCGATGAATATTCAGTGTGCACGCTGACCATCATTGGGGGGGGACATTCTTGCCATAGAGGGGGGACAGAGAAGGTTCACCAGACTGATTCCTGGGATGGCACGACTTTCATATGAAGAAAGACTGGATAGACCCGGCTTGTACTCGCTAGAATTTAGAAGATTGAGGGGGGATCTTATAGAGACTTACAAAATTCTTAAGGGGTTGGACAGGCTAGATGCAGGAAGATTGTTCCCGATGTTGGGGAAGTCCAGAACAAGGGGTCACAGTTTAAGGATAAGGGGGAAGTCTTCTAGGACCGAGATGAGAAAAACATTTTTCACACAGAGAGTGGTGAATCTGTGGAATTCTCTGCCACATAGAGAAACATAGAAACATAGAAACATAGAAATTAGGTGCAGGAGTAGGCCATTCAGCCCTTCGAGGCTGCACCGCCATTCAATATGATCATGGCTGATCATCCAACTCAGTATCCCGTACCTGCCTTCTCTCCATACCCTCTGATCCCCTTAGCCACAAGGGCCACATCCAACTCACTCTTAAATATAGCCAATGAACTGGCCTCAACTACCCTCTGTGGCAGAGAGTTCCAGAGACTCACCACTCTCTGTGTGAAAAAAGTCTTTCTCATCTCGGTCTTAAAGGATTTCCCCCTTATCCTTAATCTGTGACCCCTTGTCCTGGACTTCCCCAACATCGGGAACAATCTTCCTGCATCTAGCCTGTCCAACCCCTTAAGAATTTTGTAAGTTTCTATAAGATCCCCTCTCAATCTCCTAAGGTAGTTGAGGCCAGTTCATTGGCTATATTTAAGAGGGAGTTAGATGTGGCCCTTGTGGCTAAAGGGATCAGGGGGTATGGAGAGAAGGCAGGTACGGGATACTGAGTTGGATGATCAGCCATGATCATATTGAATGACGGTGCAGGCTCGAAGGGCCGAATGGCCGACTCCTGCACCTGCTTCTATGTTTCTAAAGGGGGAACTGGCGCTGGGGGGGGTGGGGGGGGGGGGGGGGGGGGGGGGGGGGGGGGGGGGGGGGGGGGGGGGGGGGGGGGGGCGGAATTTGTAACTTTGTGGGCGCCCTTTATGGGCGACTATTTGCATACCTTGGTAAGATTATACAAGCAAAGAATTTCACTGCGACTATAAAGACAACTGAATTCAATTCAATCATTGTATATCCTTCCTTAAGTAGTTTCGTTTAGCTTAGAGATACAGCACGCAAACACCCTTCGGCCCACCGAGTCCATGCCGACCAGTGATCATCCCCTTTCCTATTTCCGCACAGTATCTCGAAACTAAACTAAGAAACAGTAAGACAGGTACACAGATAGGACAGGATTAGAGGGATACAGCCAAACGCAGACAGGTGGGACATGTTGGCCGGTGTGGGCAAGTTGGGCCGAAGGGCCTGTATCCACGCTCTAAGACTCTAAAAACAAGAATCTTATGACAATACGGTGAAGTCATGAGATTCCCATGAAAAATAAATTCAACAGTCAGCATTTTGGAAAAAAGCCAGTGCTTCCAAAATGCAATTCTATGATTCACCTCATTTAGAAGCACTCTATCAGGTCAAACCTATAAAAAATTCACAATGCATAAACTATTGTGTACTGTCAACTGTGAGAGATCCAGTGACATTCTGTGAGTAATTGTAAAAGATCATCCTGACATCATCTTCGAATGGCATAATAAAAGTTACGTTGTCTGGACTTCCCCACAGGAGTTTGACATAACCAAATTTTGGTTAGTTGTGGAATCAAGAACCAGAGGATATAGGTTTAATGTGGAGGGGGGGGGGATTTAATAGGAACCTGAGCGGTAACCTTTTCACACAAAGCATGGTGGGTGAATGGAACAAGTTGCTGGAGGAGATAGTTGAGGCAGGGGCTAACGCAACATAAAAAAAAAAAACCTGAACAGGACAGGTTTAGAGGTTTATGGGCCAAACACAGATAGGTGGGACATGTGTATATGGGACATGATGGTCAGTGTGGGCAGGTTGGGCTGAAGGGCCTGTTTCCACGCGGTATCACTCTACGACTATTTCTGTTTAAGAAAGAACTGCAGATGCTTGAAAAATCAAAGGTCAGTCTGAAGAAGGGTCTCGACCCAAAACGTCGCCTATTCCTTCTCGCCATAGATGCTGCCTCACCCGCCGAGTTACTCCAGCATTTTTGTCCACCAATGACTATTTCTGTTCATTTCCACTGAAGAAAATTCAAGTTATGAATAGTTGTCAGAAATTAAACCATTTCATCAACATGAAAAGGAATTTGATATGTGACACTGTATATCTAAACTATACTTGAGGAATGTATGAAAAACAAAGATTTTCACTGTGCCTAGATTCATAGGTAAATGTGAGAATAAAATGTGTCGGAAGGAACCGCAGATGCTGGTTTACTCCGAAGAAAGACACAAACTGCTGGAGTCAGCGGGACAGGCGGCATCTCAGGAGATCACTTCACTGCATTACTGAGGAAGTAGTGCCTTGTGAGAAATGTCAACCTTCATAAGTGGTGTTAAACCATGCAAATTTTCTCAGGGACATACTGATCAGAGAGCTGATTATGTAGTGGTTCAGAGTGTGGTGCGGGAGGGGGGGTGGGATTACTATTGATTCAATGAGGAATTGGCAGCAATGCAGTAGGAAAGATAAGAGTGATACAGCGTGGAAACAAGCCCTTCAGCCCAACGTGTCCACACCAACCAACATGTCCCATCTACACTAGTCCCACCTGCCTGCGTTTGGCCCCTAAACCTGTCCTTTTCAAGTACCTATCCAAATGTTGCAATAGTACCTGCCTGAACTACCTCCTCCATTTACCCGTATAAAAAAAGTTACTCCTCAGGTTTAGTGTAGTTTAGCTTAGAGATACAGCGCGTAATCAGGCTCTTCAGCCACTGAATCTGCAACAACCAGCGAAAGCTGCACACTAACGCTGTCCGAAACACACTAGGGACAATTTACAATTATACCAAGCCAATTAACCTACAAACCTGTACACCTTTGTGTGGTGAGAGGAAACCGGAGATCCCCCAAAAAAATCCACACAGGTCACGGGGAGAAGGCACACACTTCGTACAGACAGCACCCGTAGTCAGGATCGAACACGTGTCTCTGGCGCTGCAAGGTCATGACTCTAGCGCTGCACCACCGTGCTTGCTCACAATGTTCCGTAGGAGAGTGTCATTTTAAGAGGCTTTTGGATAGGCACGTGGACATGCTCGGGAATGGAGGGAGATGCATCAAGGGCAGGCAGATGAGATCCGTTCATTTTGGCATCTTGCTCGGCATTGACATTGTGGGCCAAAGGGATTTCACTTGGATCTGGTTGGGACGGGAGTTGCGTAAAATTGAATAAATAACGTTGAATAATCAACAGGTGATCAAACATGTTCGCATCGCCGAGTAGTAGTAATAATAATAATAATAAGCAGAATGTGATAGGGGAGCAGTGTGAGAAATGGCAATACTATAACAGAAAAACAGCAGAAAAAGTAACTAGAAAATCAACATCAAAATGAAGGGTTCTTCATCAGAATGCACAAAACGTGAAATTTCTCTAATTTGAGATAACCCTTGCATTCCCCCCTTCTCCACCCTTCCCCCACCCTAGTCATCCTACTAGTTCCGCCGTTTGCATCCACATCTCCCTTCGTTGTCACCTCTTCCACAGCCAACAATGGACCATTGTGGGCTCCACCTTTCCTTGGGCATTGGTGCCAGCTCCGATTCGTTCTGAACCTTTTCATACCTCTTGTTTACCCTCTCCCCCCTGACTTTCAGTCTGAAATATCACCTACTCCTTTTCACCAGAGACGCTGCCTGAACCGCTGGTGTAACTCCAGCTTTTCGTGTCTAAGTTCGGTGTGAACCAGCATCTGAAGTTCCTTCCCACGCAATCAAGAGATAAATTGGTTTGATCTAATCAGCACCACAAAAAGTGACCAAAGATTGAAAATTATTACCTCAGATGCTGTGACATTTCAGAAGATAAGATATAGTAAGGTCAACCACCCCCTCATCACACCTTCTGCATTCAAGAAGATTATGATAGGATCTCACATCTCAGAGACACTTCCAGTGCAATAATCCCGAATACCTTTGTATCTAAAAATCCACCAGCCTTCAACAGAGCTGCACCTCTTGGGCAGAGAATTTCGAAGATTTACTACTCCGAGTGAAGAAATGGTTTCTTTTTTTTCGGTGCAGAAAGGAATTGCAGACGCTGGCTTTATACCGAAGATAGACACAAGTGCTGGAGTAACTCAGCGGGTCGGGCAGCAAGTGTGGAAAAAAAGGATGGGTGACGTTTCGGGTCAGGACCCTTCTTCAGACTGAAAGTAGAGAGGAAGGAACTGGAGGTAGGAAAACGCCAGGGCAATACATGGCCGGCAACAGATGAACAAGGAAGATGGAGCCCATAATGTCCCATTTATTCTGGTTCATTCAAGAGATGTGGACTTTGCAAGCTGGGCCAGCATTTAGTATCCTCGAGCATACAGCGTGGAAACAGGCCCTTCGGCCCTACTTGCCCACACCGAACAACATGTCCTATCTACGCTAGTCCCACTGGCCTTCTAAACGTTCTCGTTACACGTACCTGTCCAATTGCCCATTGGAGAATGGAGCGGCTGGGCTTGTACACTCTGGAGTTTAGAAGGATGAGAGGGTATCTCATTGAAACATATAAGATTGTTAAGGGCTTGGACACGCTAGAGGCAGGAAACATGTTCCCGATGTTGGGGGAGTCCAGAACCAGGGGCCACAGTTTAAGAATAAGGAGTAAGCCATTTAGAACGGAGACGAGGAAACACTTTTTCTCACAGAGAGTGGTGAGTCTGCGGAATTCTCTGCCTCAGAGGGCGGTGGAAGCAGGTTCTCTGGATGCTTTCAAGAGGGAGCTAGATAGGGCTCTGAAAAATAGCGGAGTCAGGGGATATGGGGCGAAGGCAGGAACGGGGTACTGATTGGGGATGATTAGCCATGATCACATTGAATGGCGGTGCTGGCTCGAAGGGCCAAATGGCCTACTCCTGCACCTATTGTCTATTGCCGTACCCTAATTGCCCATCCTCAGCGGCCCATGATGGTGGATCCAACCCACATTGCTGTTAGGGGGGAGTTCATAAATTCTAGGAGATTTAGGCCATTCGGCCCATCAAGTCTACTCCGCTGTTCAAGCATGGCTGATCTATCTGGCGCTCTCAACCCCATTCTCCTGCCTTCTCCCCATATCGTCAGTCACCCAGACCGATCAAGAATCCGTTAATCTCCGCCTTAAAAATACGCAATGACTTGGTGCGTCTTTTTATCCTGAGGCTATGGCCTTTGCTCCTAGATTCTCCCACCAGTGGAAACACCCTCTCCACATCCACGCTATCCAGACCTTTCAATATTCGGTAAGATTCAATGAGGTGTCCCCCCCCCCCCCTCATCCTTCTGTGGCAATGAATTCCACAGGTTCACCACCCTCTGTCTATAGAAATTTCTCCTCATCTCCTTTATTAGGGTACACCCTTATTCTGAGGCTTTGCCCTCTGGTCCCATATGAATAAAATCTGATCTATTTATTTTAAATAACAAGGGAGCAAAGGCATGTCTACATAATCTCTCCTCATACCTGGCATAATAGACAATAGGTGCAGGAGTAGGCTTTTCGGCCCTTCGAGCCAGCGCCGCCATTCAATGTGATCATGGCTGATCATCCCCAATCAGTACCCCGTTCCTGCCTTCTCCCCATATCCCCTGACTCTCCTATCTTTAAGAGCCCTATCTAGCTTTAGGAAACAATCTGGGGAAAAGACTGCAGGAAATGTGATACCATCTGTATCTCTACCTAATCTCAGTCAACTGAACTCGAAGATATAATATACTCAGAAAAAAAAAAACTACACACTACTTTAAAAATACTGTAAATAGCCAGCTTGCTCTTCGATGATACAAGATTATGTGCATGAGTAACAGCAGCAGATAGCGACAGGTGGAGCAAAGCAAAGCCACTATCAATGATCAGATCAAAGCCCTACAGGGCCTGGCCCACTTACGTGATTATTTTTGGTGACAGCCGGCACCCGTCATAGGTCGCCGAAAATTTTCAAAATGTTGAAAATCCAGCGGCGACCAGAAAAAGGTACGGCTCTTTGGTCGACTACTCACGACCCTACGGGCGTCACTCCGCGACCAAGTGGGAAAGGCCCTTTACTCTCTGCGGTGTTCAGCCAGGAGTGACGGTGGAGAATTAAAAGCAGAAGGCTCCACGATCATCCATATCCTCAATAAGAGTTTAGCCAAATCACAGACAAAACGTAGAGATGGTTGAAAGCTTCAAGTTCCTAGGAGTAAATATCACCAGCAACTTGTCCTGGACCACCCACATGGAAGCAATGGCTAAGAAAGTGTACCAACACTTCCATCGGTAGATGGGCATCTCCCTAACAACTCTCGCCAACTTCTACCATGTTGTAGAAAGCATTGTATCGGGATGCATCACAGCTCGGTATGGGAACAGCTCCATCCTGGACTGCAAGAAATTGCACAGAATTCTGGACATTTACCAGACCGTCACACAAACCAACCTCCCTTCCATTGACTCCATCTACACCTCACGCTGCCTCGGCAAGGCCAGCAGCATAATCGAGGACCAGTCTCACCCCGGTCACTCCCTCTTCTCCCCTCTCCCGTCGGGCAAGAGGTACAGAAGTGTGAAAACACGCACCTCCAGATTCAGGGACAGTTGTTTCCCAGCTGTTATCATGCAACTGAAGCATTCTTTCACCAACTAGAGAACGGTTCTGAGCCACCGTCTACCTCATTGGAGACCCTCGGGCTATCTTTAAAATCAAAATTTCTGAACTGCATCGTGCACTATAAAAGCTTTTCCCTGTACCGCGGTACACGTGACAATAAACTAATTACCAAGTTTACGATCCATCAATATCTCATCTTGACATTCCACCATTATATGAAAGATCTAAAAAAAACACTGTAGTAAGTTTGGATCTTCTGCAACTTGACCCAGTTTCCAGGCAAGAGTAGTCCAGCTGAACTTTGTATAAAAATACAATTCAAAAGTGTGCGAAAAAACCCCCCCAAATATTTTCAAAGCTAAAGGGACTTTTAACAAAAAAAAACTAAAATCTACCCGTTTTTTTCTTTTTATAGACACAAAATGCTGGAGTAACTCAGTGGGCCAGGCAGCATCTCCAGAGAAAAGATATGACTAATGCAGGCAATTTTATCATGTTTTATGCTTGTACTTCATGCAAAGTGGCATGGTTTTGTGGAGCTCACCAAGGTTCAGTTTAGTTTATTGTCACGTGTACCGAGGTACAGTGAAAAGCGTTTGTTGCGTGCTAACCAGTCAGCAGAAAGACAATACAGGAGAATGGGAGGAGAGTCCCGTGGACAGAAACTTGCTGCCAAATTTCTCATTCACTCGATCCAAGCCTGGATGCTTCGCGGAACAAGTTAGTGGAGGGGTGATCAGCGAGTGTCAAGTTGTATTTAAATATAATGAACCAAATCGATGTCATCTTACCGACACCATTCCTTGAGTTGGAGCAGTGTGATCCACCGCACTTTAGACCCCCTTTGTTTATGGCTGGGGAGTGCTTGCTGGCCAAGAGAATTTTGTAGGCCTTTGTAATCTGCATTTAACAATTCCCTCTAACAGGTGACGACAACCTTAATTAGAAAGCGGATAAGTTCTCTCTTATTGGAAATGTTTATTGCACGGATCTTAGAGACATAGATTTGTTGCAATTTGCATTTTAGGAATGCATTAGTGTTGCATTTTGGGAAGTCTAACATGAGCAGTAAATGATAGGGCTCTGGGTAGTGTTGCAGAGCAGAGGGATCTAGAGTACAGGTGCATGGTTCCTCGAAGGTCGAGTCGCAGGTAGATAGGGTGGTCAAAAAGGCTTTTGGCACTTTGGCCTTCATCAGTCAGAGCATTGAGTATAGAAGTTGGGAGGTCATGTAGCAGTTGTATAAGACGTCGGTGAGGCCGCATTTAGAGTATCATGTTCAGTTCTGGGCATCGTGTTATAGGAAAGATGCTGTCAAGCTGGAAAGGGAAGATTTTTGAGGATGTTGCCAGGGCTTAGAGGGTCTGAGCTATAGGGAGAGGTTCAGTAGGCCAGGACTCTGGAATGCAGGAGGATAAGGGATGATCTTATTGAGGTGTACAAAATCAAGAGAGGAATAGATCGGGTAGATACACAGAGTCTCTTGCCCAAAGTAGGTGAATCAAGGACCAGAGGACAGAGGTTTAAGGTGAAAGGGAAAATATTTAACAGGAATTTGAGGGGTATGTGAGACTACTGTAGCTGAGAGATCTTGGCCGGTGTGGGCAAGTTGGGCCGAAGGGCCTGTCTCCACACTGTATGACTCAATTACTGTGACATTTCTTGCTATTTCTTAGTCATTGCCTAAATATTACACGGGTCTTTTGCAAGATTGAATGAAGCTGCTTAGGAGGTGTCAATGGAACGGAGCAATGCTTCAGACAAGGCCCTGAAGAGATTGTGCAAAGATGCCCTGTGACTAAGTAGATTGGCCTTCAACACATACACCCAATCTTGTTTAATGTTCGGTTGAGATTATGAAGAATTATTTTCCCTTTATTATTTTCATAACATTAATTTTATCAAGCCTTCAGAAGGTCATAAGTGATAGGAGTAGAATTAAGCCATTCAGCCCATCACTGACTTGGCCTCCACAGCCTTCCGTGGCAAAGAATTCCACAGATTCACCACCCTCTGACCAAAGACATTTCTTCTCATCTCCTTCCTAAAAGAACGTCCTTCATGATGCCAAGCATACTGCCAAGGGCAGTCCCTCTTAACGTGGCTCTCGAAGTCAGCCTTTTTTTATCCCTGGAGCCGGGCTGAATGAGGATAGAGCCAAATGGACTTGACAGAACCTGAACAGCCTGATAGATTTAGGTTTATTATTGTCACTTTAACCGAGGTACAGTGTTAAGCTTTTGTGTGCGCGCTATCCAAACAAATCAGATAATACCTTACACGAAGGTAGACAAAAAATGCTGGAGTAACTCAGCGGGTGAGGCAACATCTCCGGAGCGAAGGAATGGGTGACGTTTCGGGTCTCGACCCAAAGGACTCGACCCAAAACGTCACCCATTCCTTCTCTCCAGAGATGCTGCCTCATGCGCTGAGTTATTCCAACAATTTGTGTCTACCTTCGATTTTAACCAGCATCTGCAGTTCTCTCTTGCACAATACCATACGTGAATACTTGATTAGAACAGGTGTCAAGGGTTATGAGGGAGAAGGCAGGAAAATGGGATTAGGAGGCAGAGATCAGCCAAGAGTAAATGGCGAAGTGGACCTGATGGGCCGAATGGCCTAATTCTATTCCTATAACTTGTGAATATGATCAAGCAAAATGCAAGTACAATGGGTAGAACGAAGGGAAAAATGCCAGTGCAGAATATTCACAGATCCGCTGTTCACTTCCTTGCATCCCTGTCGTTAGCACATCTAATTGGCTTTGTGTAAATGTAAATTGTCCCTAGAGTGTGCAAGGATAGAGTTAGTGTGTGGGGATCACTGGTCGGATTGGACGCGGTGGGCCGAAGGGCCTGTTTCCGCGCTGTATCTGTCTGTACAGAGTTTGTACGTTCTCCCTGTGACCACGTGGGTTTTCCCCCCGGGTGCTCCAGTTTCCTCCCACTCTTCAAAGACGTCCAGGTTTGTAGGTTAATTGGCTTTGGTAAAAATTGTAAATTGTTCCTAATGTGCGTGTGTGCAGGAATGTGCTAATGTACGGGGATCGCTGGTCGGCGTGGACTCGGTGGGCCGAAGGGCCTGTTTCCATGCTGTATCCCTAAACTAAACTAAAGAAGCTAGACACAAAATGCTGGAGTAACTCAGCGGGGCAGGCAACATCTCTGGAGAGAAGGAATGGGTGATGTTTCGGGCCAAGAGTCTTCGTTAGACAGTTCCTTCGTAAACTAAGGAAGCGTTCCGACGCAAAACCGTCACCTATTCCTTTAAGGTATACAAAAATGTTGGAGGAACTCAGTGGGTGAGGCAGCATCTATCAATATCTATCCATAGATGCTGCCTCACCCGCTGAGTTTCTCCAGGATTTTTGTCTACCTTCGATTTTCCAGCATCTGCAGATCCTTCCTGCACATTAGTGATTAGGTGGCTTGCCTCAAGGAGGGCAGGGCAACCCCCTTGGTCAAAGACACCATATTCAATCATCACCTTGGGTCATCACTACATAAAGAATAAAACAGACTATCAACAATTTACATGCCAGCAACACACCAAAGGCTTCTTGCAAACTTGCCTATCTGTACAGGAGCACGAGCACTTGAAGATAGCCACCTTTATGTACCACTGCTAGTTACACAACATCTACACCATGTGCCACACTAATTACACACCAGAGAATTGTGGACGCAGCCCAGACCGTAACACAAACAAACCTCCTTTTCACTGACCCCATTTATATCTCATGCTGCCTCAGCAAGGCCAGCAGTATTATCAAGGATGAGTCGCACCCTGGCCACTCCCTCTTCAACAGTCTCCACAGTCAAAAAGGTCCAACAGAGGATGTACTTCCTGCGGCAGCTGAGGAAGCACAATCTGCCACAGGCAATGATGGTCCAATTCAATACTGCCATCATAGAGTCTGTTCTCACCTTCTCCATCATGGTGTGGTTTGGCTCAGCCACCAAGCACGACACCCGGAGGCTGCAGCAAATCGTCTGATCAGCAGAGAAGATTATTGGCTGCAACCTTCCCTCCATTGATTAACTGTACTCTGCAAGGGCCAGGAAGCGAGCGGGCAAGATCATCTCTGACCCCTCTCACCCTGGCCACAAACTCTTTGAATCACTTCCCTCTGGAAGGCGACTGCGGACTGTCAAAGCTGCCACAGTCAGACATAGAAACAGCTTTGTTCCACGAGTAGTAGCTCAAAAGTTTGTAGCCTCCTTTTGTTCTGGTATTGTATTTCATTCACATGTTTAAACTGTAATGTTTTATTATTAATGTTTAATGTTTTATGTGTCATTCTTAATTGTTACTGTATGTCGTGTTGTTACTTGCAGGCGGAGCATCAAGGCAAATTCCTTGTATGTGAATATACTTAGCCAATAAACTTATTAATTCATTCTTTTCCCTCCCATCGGGCAAAATGCACACCTCCAGATTCAGGGCAGTTTCTTCCCAGCTGTTAACGGGCAACTGAACCATCCTACCACAACTTGAGAGCAGTCCTGAACTACTATCTACCTCATTTGGAGAACCTCAGACTATCTTTGATCAGATTTCACTGGCTTTACCTTGCACTAAACATTATTCCCCTATCGTGTATCTATACACTGTGAATGGCTTGATTGTAATCATGTGTTGTCTTTCCGCTGACTGGTTAGCACGCAATGAAAAGCTTTTCACTGTACCTCGGTGCATGAGACAACAAACTAAACTATTTTGAGATTCATTTATTACCTGGACCCCCTCCATTTCTAGTCACAATCAAAATCTCAAACTTCTTATGCAAGCTGCAACTAATGAAGGTGACAACTCAGACCATTTCAAGGACAAATCCAGAATATACTTTATCAATAATGGCCACGTTACCCAAATTCATCAGAAAAATGAGGATCAATAAATCAGGATGGCAGTCGTATCTCAGGGCCAAGGTAACCCGCTGGGTTCTGGAAACAGTGACAATCAACTGGGGTTTAATTACCCCAACCTCCACTCTTTCCCACCGCCCCTCTCCCTTTCTTCCTTACCAGCCGCAGCTCGCTGGACTCCTCGCACACTCGGTGGCTTGGTTTCTCACAGCGCAAAGCAGCTTGTCGCCGGTAATCTGCAAAATGAAGACAGACAAAAAATAAATAAATAAACATTTCCCTCCAGAGATGCTGCCTGTCCTGCTGACAAGTTATTCCTGCACTTTTCGTTTTACCACAACAAATATATATAGGCATATGTATGAGTGTATATGTACGTGTATGTGCGTGTTTCACACACACACATATAAACATGCACATTCATACACACAGACATTCAGACACATTCATACACATATTCATATACTGTACACACACTTACACACAAACACATACACACCCATATATACACACACTTATGCACACCACACATTCATTCACACAAACCCATATACACGCACACCCACTCATGCACATACAGACCCACCAGCACACCCTCACACACACCCACAAATTTATACACACAAATTTCCACACACACACACACACACACATTTTTATACCACACATTCATACATACATACACAACCTACAAAAATACACACATACACAAACATGCACATACACAAACACACACACAAGCATACATATGCCACAGAAACGCACACTTTCAAACACGTACACTCAAACACACACACACTCATACGCACACACACTCATACGCACACACACACACATCTATACACATACCCTCACACATTCATACACACACATTCAAACACACATACTCATATGCACATTCATACACATGCCCACACATACTCATACACACACATTCACACACATACCCACACACACATTCATACACATTCATATACATACTCATAGACACACATTCATACACATACCCACACACATATTCATACACACATTCATACACACACATTCCCACATTCACACAAACACGCTCACACACACATTCATACTCACACATTTATACGCACGCACAAATATTCATATACACACACTGACATCCACACACACATATTTTCCATACACACACCCAAACATATGCATCACACACCATTTATATAACGTACACACATACATAGATATCACATTTACAGTGAATACAGTGGCCGGCTGCCCCGGCCGGGGCTGTTTTGAGCGGGGCGGTGGACGTTACGGCGACGGGCGCTGACAGCTGGAGCGCGTTCCTCCGCCGGTGGTGGCCGGTGGGTGGGTGGGCGGCGACACCCGACCCCAGGCCCCGGACCCCGGACCCCGGACCCAGGCCCCGAGCGGCCGCGGTAACCGCAGCGACGACACATCATCACCCACTGCCCGCCGCCGCCGCCGCCGCGGAATGTTCTGGCAAAGGGGACCGGCGCGAGGCGAGCCGAGCGGGGGGGGGGGGGGGGGGGTGAGGGACGTGAGTAAACGAGGGGACGGACACCTTGTATTCCTCCCCTCATCCCGAGGCCGCTGCCGCCGCCGCCGCCGCTTCCTGCTTCCCTGAGGGTCACCATCTTCCTGCGTGAGTGAGTGAGTGAGCGAGTGAGCGCCGATGATACCGGCTCCGGGCGGAGCCGCGGCGGGAGGGAGGGAGGGAGGGAGGGAGGGAGTCAGAGAGTCTCTCACACTCACACTCACACTCACACTCACACTCACGTGTGGAAACTGGCCCTTCGGCCCAACCTGCCCGCACAACCGGCCAACATGTCCCCCCGGGGCCTGCGTTTGGCTCGTAACCCTCCAAACCTTGTCCTATCCATGTACCTGTCTAACTGTTTCTTAAATGCGGCCCAACTACCTCCTCTGGCAGCTGGTTCCATACACTCACCACCCTCTGTGTGAAAAACATTCCTATTTAACTCTCCCCAACCCCCTCAACCCTTCTCCCCCCCATCCCCCCCCTCACCCCTCTCCCCCCCCCCCTCATCCCCCCCCCTCACCCCTCTTACCCCCTCCCCTCACCCTTCACCTCTCACCCCTATACCCCCCCCTCCCACCTCCCTCCCACCCCCTCCACCCCCCTCACCCCTCTTCCCCCCTCACCCCCTCTTTCCCCCCCCTCTCTTCTTCACTTCCCCTCACTCCCCTCTCAACGCACCCCTCTTCCTCCTCTTCCCCCCCTCCCCTCCCACCGCTCCTCCGTTCTCCCCTCCCCTCCTCCCCTCCCCCCCTCCTCCTCCCCCTCACCTCATCGCCCTCCGCCTCTTCCCCCCTCCCCTTCCCCTCTTCCCTCCCCTCCCCTCACCCCCACTTACCCCCCCCTCCCCTCCCCTTCTTCCCCCCCTCCCCCATCCCCTCACCCCCCCCTCCCCCCCCTCTTCCCCCCCTTCCCTCACCACCCCTCTTCCCCCTCCCCCCTCCCCCCCCTTCCCCTCCCCCCCTTCCTACCCCCCCCCTCTTCCCCCCCGCCCCCCATCCTCTTTTCCCCCTCCCCTCCCCCTCCTTCCCACCTCCCCCTCCCCCTCTTTCCCCCTCCCCCCTCCCCTCCCCCCCCCCCCTCACCCCTTTTCCCCCCCCCCTCCCACCCCTCCCCCTCCCCCTCACCCCACCCCCTCTTTCCCCTCACCCCCCCCTCCCCTCCCCCCCCCGCCCCTCTCCCCTCCCCCCCCCTCCCTCTTCCCCTCCTCCCCCCCACCCCTCTTCCCCTTCTCCCCCCACCCCCCCCCACTTCCCCCATCCCCTCTTCCCCCCTCCCCCCCCCTCTCCCCTCCCCTCTTCCCCCCCCCTCTCCCCTCCCCCTCCCCCCCCTCCCCTCTTCCCCTTTCCCCCAACCTCAACCCCCTCCCCTCCCCCCCTCCCCTCTTCCCCCCCTCCCCTCTTCCCCCTCACCCCTCCACCCTCCCCCCTCCCCCTTTCCCCTCTTCCCCCCTCCCCTCTTCCCCCCCTCCCCTCATCCCCCCCCCTCCCCCCTCCCCTCTTCCCCTCCCCCCCTCCCCTCTTTCCCCCCTCCCCTCTCCCACCCTCCCCTCTTCCCCCCCCCCCCTCCCCTCCCCTCTTCCCCCCTCCCCACCCCTCTTCCCCCCCCCCACCCCTCTTCCCCCCTCTCCCCTCCCCTCACCCCTCTTCCCCCCTCCCCTCACCCCTCTTCCCCCCTCCCCTCACCCTCTTCCCCCCTCCCCTCACCCCTCTCCCCCCCCCTCCCCTCACCCCTCTTCCCCCCTCCCCTCACACCCTCTTCCCCCCTCCCCTCACCCCTCTTCCCCCCTCCACCCCTCACCCCCTCTTCCCCCCTCCCCTCACCCCTCTTCCCCCCTCCCTCTTCCTCATCCCTCTCCCCCCCCTCTCTTCTCTTCCCCCCCTCTTCTCTTCCCCTCCCCCTCTTCTCTTCCCCTCCCCCCTCTTCTCTTCCCCTCCCCCCTCTTCTCTTCCCCCTCCCCCTCTTCTCTTCCCCTCACCCCCTCTTCTCTTTTCCCCTCCCCCTCTTCTCTTCCCCTCCCCCTCTTCTCTTCCCCTCCCCCTCTCCTTGAGCCTATGTCCTCTGGTTTTCAATTCCCCTTCTCTGGGCAAGAGACTCTGTGCATTTAAACTCTCCATTTTACTCCTATTGTCACCCCTGTGTGTTTACCCGATGTATTCATAGCATCATAGTCATACAGTGTGGACACAGGCCCTTCGGCACAACTTGCCCACACCGGCCAACATGTCCCATCTACACTAGTCCCACCTGCCTACATGTTGCCCATATGCCTCCAAACCTGTCCTATCCATGTACCTGTCTAACTGTGTCTTAAATGTGCCCCCAACTACCTCCTCTGGCAGCTGGTTTATCTGGAAACTAATTTATCTGCAGTCATAGTCTTACAGTGTGGAAACAGGCCCTTCGGCCCAACTTGCCCAAACCAGCCAAACTGTACTATCCACACTGACCCATATCCCCCTAAACCTGTCCTATCCATGTACATTTCTCAAATGTTGTGATAGTCCCTGCCTCAACTATCTCCTCCGGCACCTCGATATATACACCCACCACTTTCTGTGTGAAAAAGTTACCCCTCAGATTCCTATTTAATCTCTCTCCCCTCTCCTTGAGCCTATGTCCTCTGGTTCTCAATTGCCCTATTCTGGGCAAGAGACTCTGTGCATTTAAACTCTCCATTTTACTCCTGCACCTATTGTCACCCCTGTGTGTTTACCCGGTGTATTCGTAGAATCATAGAGTCATACAGCGTTGACACAGGCCCTTCGGCACAACTTGCCCACACCGGCCAACATATACCAGCTACACTAGTCCCACCTGCCTACATGTGGCCCATATGCCTCCAAACCTGTCCTATACATGTACCTGTCCAAATGTTTCATAATTTTGTCTCAACTACCTCCTCCGGCAGCTCGTTCCATACACCCACTACCCTCTGTGTTAAAAGGTTACCCCCCAGGGTCCTATTTAATCTTTCCCCCCTCTCCTTAAGCCTATGTCCTCTGGTTCTCGATTCCCCTACCCCAGGTAAAAGAGTCTTTACACCGAAGATATACACAAAATGCTGGAGTGACTCAGCAGGACAGGCAGCATCTCTGGAGAAAAGGAAGAGATGACATTTCGGGTCGAGACCCATCTTCAGACTATGCGTTTACCCAATCGATTGATAGAGTGATACAGCGTGGAAACAGGCCCTTCGGCCCAACTTGCCCACACCGACCAACATGCCCCATCTGCACTAGTCCCACCTGCCTGCGTTTCGCCCATAAACCTGTCCTATCCATGTACCTGTCTAAATGCATGTACCTGTCTTAAATGTTGTAATACTCCCTGCCTCAACTACATACTTTATGTGAAAATGTTGCCCCTCAGGTTCCCATTCAATCTTTACCACTCCCTCACCTTAAACCTATGTCCTCTGGTTCTCGATTCCCCTATGCTGGGTAAACATCTCTGTGCATTTACCCGAGCTATTCATAGAGTCATGCAGGCCCTTTGGCCCAACTTGCCCATACCGACCAACATGCCCCATCTACGCTAGTCCCACCTGGCTGGGACCATATCCCTTTAAACCTGTATTATCCATATACCTGTCTAAATGTCCCTTAAACATTGTGATGGTACTTGCCTCAACTATCTCAACAGACAGCTCGTTCTGCTCTGTGTGAAAAAGATAACCCTTAAGATCCTGTTCATCTTTCCCCCTTCACCTTAAACATATGTCCTTTGGTTCTCGGTTTCCTCAACTCTGGGCAAGAGACTCTGTGCATCCACCCAGTCTACTCTTCTCATAACTTCATAAGTGATAGGAGCAGAATTAGGCCCATTAAGACTACTCCGCCATTCAATCATGGCTGATCTCCCTCCTAACTCCATTCACCTGCCTTCTCCCCATAGCCCCTAACTACCGTACTAATCAAGAATCTATGCATCTCTACTTTAAAATATCAATTGACGGCCTTCGCAGCCCTCTGTGGCAAAGAATTCCACAGATTCACCACCCTCTGATTAAAGAAATTCCTCCTCGTCTCCTTCCTAAAGGAACATCCATTAATTCTGAGGCTATGACCACTGGTCCTAGACTCTCCCACTAGTGGAAACATCCTCTCCACATCCACTCTATTCAACCCTATATTGATTTTATACGCCTCTATAAGACCATGCTTCATCCTCCTGCTTTCCAAGGAATAAACATAGTGGCGCGGCCTGGCCTGGTTTGGCTGGGAGGGGGTGCGGGGGACTGGGAACACACCAGGCCCACAGTACCTGGGACAGTGCTTCACTGCATCAATGTCCCTCTGGGGAAGATCACCACATTGTAGCAGGTATTTTTGTGGCGTGTACCAGACTCTCCCACAGTCCCACTAGTGGAAACATCCTCTCCACAGACTCTCCCACTAGTGGAAACATCCTCTCCACAACCACTCTATCCAGGGCTTTCACTATTCGGTATGTTTCAATGAGGTTCCCCTTCATCCATCTAAACTCCAGCGAGTACAGGCCCAGTGCCATCAAATGCTCATCATATGTTAACCCACTCATTCCTGGGATCATTCTCGTGTTTAAGGCGAGAGAGAGATAGATTTAGCTCTTCGGGCTAATGGAATCAAGGGATATGGGGAAAAGGCAGAAACGGGCTACTGATTCTGGATGATCAGCCATGATCATATTGAATGGCGGTGCTGGCTCGAAGGGCCAAATGGCCTACTCCTGCACCTATTTTCTATGTTTCTAAGGCGCTTGCTTACTTCTGGATCAGCTTAATTTTCGAATGAACTTATGCGATTGTTTAGGATTTTAACAATGTAAATTAGTGCATTTACCATTTTCATATCATCCAACAGTAACATGGTGCAGTGTTTATTAACATCACAAACTGCATTTCCTACAAAAAAAAAGCATAAAAATAAGTATTTTTAGGAGGACTGTTTTTTAAATTTTTTTGGTGTATCATGCCATATAAAAATGTTGTAACCATGGCAAATTATCCCTCCTCATGCAGATGGTAGAACTTAACCACTCAACCACTATGTGGAACGTAACCACCCAGTATATTTTTAATATTCATTCAATTGTGGCATTACTAAATTAGAATCTGACCCCTTTTCCATTCATAAAATATTGTAATTATCTAGTTAAGATAAATGTAATAAATTATTCTTTTTCTATTTAAAAAAAAAAATTTGCATTCTCAAGTTGAATAGTAGACAAAATCTCATCCATGACAATCAAACAATCTAGGCAATAGACGATAGACAATACGTGCAGGAGTAGGCCATTCGGCCCTTCGAGCCAGCACCGCCATTCAATGTGATGATCATGGCTGATCATCCCCAATCAGTACCCTGTTCCTGCCTTCTACTGGATGATCTCAATTTAAAATGTATCACAACTGTTAACAAACGGGTGGCACGGTGGCGCAGCGGTAGAGTTGCTGCCTTACAGCACTTACAGCGCCAGAAACCCAGGTTCAATCCCGACCACGGGTGCTGTCTGTACGAAGTTTGTGCGTTCTCCCCGTGGCCGTGATCTTCTGTTTCTCCTAGATCTTCAGTTTCCTCCCACACTCCAAAGACGTACAGGTTTTATTGGCTTGGTATGAATGTAAGATTGTCCTTAGTGTGTGTAGAATAGTGTTAGTGCGCTGGCCGGTGCTGACTTGATGGGCCAAAGGGCCTGTTTCCACGTTGTTTCTCTAAACTAAAAAAAACGAAAACTCGTCTGTTATTGTAATATGTAAAATTTGCTTAATAATCATAAATTCTCAGCACTTCTCCATTATGCGTATACTTTAAATATTTAATTTTAAATGCAGTAATAAAAGTGAAGTTAGTGATTGGCCCTGAGTTGTGGTAAACATGCTATGTATTGGAAGCAACTGCAGATGCTGGTTTAAACTGAAGATAGGCGCATAATTTGTAGTATATTATGTAGTGTATTGCACTATGTGTGATACCCTTACTACATCTTCTCTGTGGATTGACACCTTGTCGTGGTGGAGAAGCTTGTGTGGACCTGAGATCCTGAGAGCGATGCCGTCTGGAGCTATGCTCCTGGTAGGGCCACCCATGGCAGGAGGGGGAGGTCTCTGACAAAGAGCAATCCGACCAAGACCTCAACAGGCGGAGGACGATTGCTGACCTTAGTGGAGCGTCACAACGGCTGGGAAGGCGGAATGAAGGCTGCAGCAGAGAATGGGTCCCCGGTTGTCTTGGACTCTGGATCCTGACCCAGATCTGTCAAGGGCCGTGGGGTGGCTGTCTGTGCACCAGTCTCCCCACGTTAAACAAAGTCACGCACAGGCGTCCTCCATATAGGGAATAGCACCCTGGAAGCACCAGGGTCAGCCACGACCAAAGGGGCCTAAGAATGTAGTACATTGTATGGCTCAGCGGATAGCACTCTTGACTTGGGCGGCACAGTGGAGTAGCTGGTAGAACAGCACTAACAGCTCCAGAGACCCGAGTTCGATCCTGATCTCGGGTGCTGTCTGTGTGGAGTTTGCACATTCTCCCTGTGACTGCATGGTGCAGGTCCCCCAGTTTCCTCCCGCATCCCAAAGATATGCGGATTTGTTGCTTAATTGGCCTCTGTAAAATTGCCCTGAATGTGTAGGAAGTGGAACCAAGGAACTGCAGATGCTAGTTTACATAAAAAGAAGATGCAAAGTGCTGGAGTAACTCGGCCTGTCAGGCAGCATCTCTGGAGAACATGAATAGTTGAAAGGTGCCAACCGGAAATGTCACCTTAACATGTCCACCAGAGATGCTGCCTGAGTTACTCCAGCGCTTTGTGTCTTTTTTTTTTGTAAACCAACATCTGCAGTTCTTTGCTTCCACAAATGTCTACTCCAGGTTTGGTTTATACTCTCCCTACATGTTGTAAGGTGTTTGATGATGCACTGTTTCACAGCCCTTGCCTGGTTCTACTCTCACCCATCAGTCTTCTGCTGCTTAAGGAATTTAGTTTGGATACAGTTTAGTTTAGTTTAGTTTAGTTTGGAGATACAGCATGGAAACAGGCCCCTTGGTCTACCACAAGCAATCTCCCCGTACATAGCTCTATCCTACACACTGGGGACAATTTTACAGAAGCCAATTAACCAACAAACCTGCGCTTCTTTGTAATCTGGCAGGAACCTGGAGCATCCGGAGAAAACCCACGCGGTCACAAGGAGAACATACAAACTCCATACAGACAGCACCTGTAGTCAGAATTGAACCTGGGTCCCCGGCGCTGTGAGGCAGCGACTGTACCGCTGCACCACTGTGCCGCCAATTCACTGGGCCAGACACACTGAACTAACAGCACATCCAGCTTCGAGTTAAAACCCAGCAAAGACTTGGAATTGTTTCAGAGAGCATATATTTGACTTGTGTAGGAAGGAACTGCGGATGCTGATTTAAACCGAAGATAGACACAAAAAGCCGGAGTAACTCAGCGGGACAGGCAGCATCTCTGGAGAGAAGGAACGGATGACTTTGCAGGTCGAGACACTGTCTCAGAAGGGCCTCGACCTGCAACGTCACCCATTCCTTTTCTCCAGAGATGCTGAGTTACTCCAGCTTATAGTTGACTTGCTTCACTTGAACACTAGGTGGTATCTTCATCCATTAAAAGGAGCTTTAGTGCAAATGGCTAAGAAATTCACGTGGCATGCAAACCAGAGTTAAAAAAGTTTTGTACAGGAACCAAGGTCATTTTATGCGCATGCTGCAGAAGTTTAGTTTAGAGATACAGCGTGGAAGCTAAGGAAGGATGTGCTAAGGAAGGATGTGCCGGCTCTGGAGAGGGTCCAGAGGAGGTTTATATGAATGATTCCAGGAATGAGTGGGTTAGCATATGATGAGCGTTTGACAGCACTGGGCCTGTACTCGCTGGAGTTTAGAAGGTTGAGGGGGGACCCCATTGAAACCTACAGAATAATGAAAGGCCTGGATAGAGTGGATGTGGAGAGGATGTTTCCACTGGTGGGAGAGTCTAGGACCAGAGGTCATGGCCTCAGAATTAAAGGGCGCTCTTTTAGAAAGGAGGTGAGGAGGAACTTCTTTAGTCAGAGGGTAATTAATCTGTGGAGCTCATTGCCACAGAGGGTTGTGGAGGCCGTCAGTTGATATTTTTAAGGTGGAGATAGACAAATTCTTGATTAGAACGGGTGTCAAGGGTTATGGGGAGAAGGCAGGAAAATGGGATTAGGAGGCAGAGATCAGCCGT
This sequence comes from Okamejei kenojei, assembly GCA_035221665.1. Classification (NCBI taxonomy): domain Eukaryota; kingdom Metazoa; phylum Chordata; class Chondrichthyes; order Rajiformes; family Rajidae; genus Okamejei; species Okamejei kenojei. The sequence goes on from CM069132.1 coordinate 154,945,513, forward strand.
GATTGAATGGTGGAGTAGGCTCGATGGGCCGGATGGCCTAATTCTACTTCTATAACTTGAGAACTTGTGAACTCCAAAGGCGTACAGGTTGTAGATTAATTGGCTTGGTAAAAAATGTAAATTTTCCTTCGTGTGTGTAGGATAGTGTTAGTGTGATGATGCTGTTCATAGACTTCAGTTCAGCCTTCAACACGATAGTCCCCACCAGACTGGCCGAAAAGCTGCTGGAATTGGGGCTCAACACACCCCTGTGTGCCTGGGTCCTGGACGTTCTCACCACCAGGCCCCAGGTAGTCGAGATGGGGGGAAATACATCGAAGTCCCTCACCCTGAGCACAGGATCTCCCCTGGGTTGCGTTTTCAGCCCCCTACTATACTCCCTGTACACACATGACTGTGTGGCTAGGTTCAGCTCCAACTCTATAATCAAGTTTGCTGATGACACCATGGTGGTGGGCCTGATCTCAGACAACGATGAGAAGTCCTACGGGGAGGAGGTGGCTGCTCTGGCATTCTGGTGTCAGGACAACAGCTTCCTCTTGAACATCAAAAAAACGAAGGAGCTGATCGTGGACTTTAGGAGGGCACATCATCCGAGGACATACACACCATTGAAGATAAATGGGGATACTGTGGATAGGGTGAGCTGTTTTAAATACCTGGGAGTCCACATCTCTGAGGAAGGCAAGGCAGCGCCTTTACCACCTCAGGCAATTGAGGAAATTAAGAGTGTCTCTGAGGATCCTCCAGTGCTTGTACTCAGCGCCTCGGGCTGTGGAAAGCATCTTGTCCAGAAATATCACGATTTGGTTTGGGAACTGCTCTGCCCAGGACAAGAAGGCTCTGCAGAGAGTAGTGCGTTCAGCCGAACGCACTGTGGGAACTTCACTCACCCCTCTGCAGGAACTATACATCAGAAGGTGCAACTCCAGAGCCATCAAGATCATGGGAGACCCCTTCCACCCCGGCAACGGACTGTTCCAGCTGCTACGGTCAGGCAAACGCCTCCTTTGCCATGCTGTGAGAACGGAGAGGTTGAGAAGCAGTTTCTTCCCAGAGACCATTAGGACTGTAAACTCATATCTCTCCAGGGACTAACTTTACTGGACCAGTCTACTGTTGTGTGGTGTCTTTTTAACATTGCTGTTTTTTCCTTTTTCTTCCCTCCCTCCAACAAATATGTAATATGGGATTCTATTCCATTCTGTTTGCAGTTTGTTTGCACAAAGTCTGCGAGCATTGCCACTTTTCATTTCACTGGACATCTCGTATGTGTATGTGACGAATAAACTTGACTTATGTGCAGGGATAGCTGGTCGGCGCGGACTAGATGGGCTGAAGGGCCTGTTTCAGCGCTGTATCTCAGAACTAAGCTAAACTAAAATCTTTTCGCTGTACCTCAGTACATGTGACAGTAAATTAAACTAAACTAAACTTATTTTGTCACAAAATAGGAACATCAAAAATGAACAGGAATGTCAGGAATTATTGCATCTCCGTGTAAGTTCTCCCCCAAGTGAATCCCTAGTTAATCTGTAATTAAATTAATGCATTTACTGTCACAGGTGCAGGTTTCATCCCAGACATGATTGTTTTTGCAGCACTTAACACATTAATTGCACATAAATCAATAAACCTGACAGGACTGCAGCCAAATGTTGGTTTTACTATGATTGAGTGTGTTCCTGTGTGCACTCCATGCTTAAGGTGTGATCATGATGCACTGAGTAAAATCTCACCAAATCTTTCCATTTGTACAGCGTGGTACAATCGTTCATCGATTTCAAACAGCAATTAGTGCCTGCAGCACTTAAAAACGATTGAATATCTGAATGTGTAGGAAGGAACTGCAGTTGCTGGGTTCAACCAAAGATAGACACAAAAAGATAGACACAAACTCAGCGGGACAGGCAGCATCTCTGGAGAGAAGGAATGGGTGCCGTTTCGTGTCAAGGCCCTTCTTCAGACGATGTGTGGGAACGTTGCCAGCACAAGGGCTGTGCTATAGGGAGAGGTTGAGTAGGCTGGGGCTTTATTCCTTGAAACGCAGGAGGATGAGGGGTGATCTTATAGAGTTTAGTTTAGTTTATTGTCACGTGTACTGAGGTACAATGAAAAGCTATTTTTTGTTGCGTGCTATCCAGTCAGCTGAAATGTTATACATGATACAATCAAGCCATCTGATAAAATCCAGTAATGTCCAATTAAAGATAGTCCAAGGGGCTCCAATAAGGTAGATAGTAGATCAGGACCCCTCTCTAGTTGGTGATAAGATGGTTCAGTTGCCTGATAACAGCAAGTGTATAAGATCATGAGGGGAATAGATAGAGTGATACAGTGTAGAAATAGGCCCTTCGGCCCAACTTGCCCACACCGGCCAACAATGTCTCATCTACACTAGTCCCATCTGCCTGCGCTTGGTCCATAATCCTCCAAACCTGTCCTATCCATTTACCTGTCCAACTGTTTCTTAAACGATGTGATAGTCCCAGCCTCAACTACCTCCTCTGGCAGCTTGTTCCATACACCCACCACCCGGTGTGTGAAAAAGCTACCCCTCGGATTCCTATTAAATCTTTTCCCCTTCGCCTTGAACCAATGTCCTCTGGTCTTCGATTCCCCTACTCTGGGCAAAAGACTCTGTGCATCTACTCGATCTATTCCTCTCATGATTTTGTACACCTCTATAAGATCTCCCCTCATCCTCCTGTGCTCCTTGAAATAGAGACCCAGCCTACTCAACCTCTCCCTGTAGCTCACACCCCCTAGTCCTGGCAACATCCTCGTAAATCTCTTCTGATCCCTTTCAAGCTCGACAATATATTTCCAATAACATGGTGCCCAGAACATGGATGTGAAACTGTGATAACATGGAACGAGTGTGATGGGGTGATCGATGCGGCCCTTTTTCTCCATAGATCTGGGGGACGGCACGGTGGCGCAGCGGTAGAGCTGCTGCCTCACAGCACCAGGGACCTGGCTAAATGTTTCTTAAACGTAGCGATGGTACCAGCCTCAACTATCTCCTCCGGCAGCTCGTTCCATACACCCACCAGCCTTTGCATAAAAAAATTTGGTTCAGTAAGAATGTTATTGTTCAGTTGAATGCGCACATGACACTTAAACACTCTTGACTCTTGACTGGAGTTGCTAATTGAACCGTGCAACCCCAATCAGTACCCCGTTCCTGCCTTCTCCCCATATCCCCAGACTCCGCTATCTTTAAGAGCCCTATCTAGCTCTCTCTTGAAAGCATCCAGAGAACCTGCCTCCACCGCCCTCTGAGGCAGAGAATGCCACAGACTCACCACTCTCTGTGAGAAAAAGTTGTTTCCTCATCTCCGTTCTAAATGGCTTATTGCTTATTCTTAAACAGTGGCCCCTTATTCTTAGGGTCTGAAGAAGGGTTTTGGACCGAAACGTTGCCCATCTCCTTCGCTCCTTAGATGCTGCTGCACCCGCTGAGTTTCTCCAGCTTTTTGTGTACGCTCGATTTTACAGCTTCTGCAGTTCCTTCTTTAGCCCCTTATTCTTAAATGGTTGAAAATGTGCACCTCCCGATTCAGGGATAGTTTCTTCCCAACTGCTATCAGACAATTGAACCGTCCTCTCACCAATGAGAGAGTGGTCCTGACCTCCCAGCTCCCCCATTGGAGATGTTTGAGCTGTCTTTAATTGGACTTTACCGGACTTTATCTTGCACTAAACGTTATTCCCTGTATCCAGTGTCTGTACACTGTGGACGGCTTCATCGTAATCATGTATAATCGTTACGCTGACTGGATGACACGCAACAAAATAAAATAATGTGATAGCAGTCACAGTGGCATAGCGGGTGCTGTCTGTACGGAGTTTGTACGTTCTCCGCGTGACCTGCGTGGGCTTTCTCCAAGATCTTCGGTTTCCTCCCACACTCCAAAGACGTACAGGTTTGCAGGTTAATTGGCTTGGTAAATGTAAAAAAATGTACTCGGAGGTATAGGATAGTGTTAATATGCAAGGATCGCTGGTCGGCATGGACCCGGTGGGCTGAAGGGCCTGTTTCTGTGCTGTATCTCTAAACTAAACTAAACTGTTTTTCACTGAACCTCGGCACAGGTGATAATAATAAACAAAACTAAACAAAGATGTGGAGAGAATGTGTAGGAAAGAACTGCAGATGCTGGTTTAAATGCTGGAGTAACTCAGCGGGACAGGCAGCATCTCTGGAGAGAAGGAATGGGTGACGTTTCTGATTGAGACCCTTCTTCAGAAAGATGTGGAGAGGATGGTTCCACTAGTGGGAGAGTCTAGGACCGGAGGCTATAGAATCAAAGAATGTACCTTTAGAAAGGAGATGAGGAGGAATTCCTTTAGTCAGAGGGTGATGAATCTGGAATTCATTGCCACAGAAGGCATTGGAGGCTAAATCAATGATTATTTTTCAGGTGAAGATTGACAGATTCTTGATTAGTACAGGTGTCAGGGGTTATGGGGCGAAGGCAGGAGAATGGGGTTGAGAGGGGATGTTAGAACAGCCGTGATTGAATGGCAGAGTAGACTTGATGGGCCAAATGGCCTAATGCCTAATTCTGCTCCTATAACATGAACATGAAAATTAAACTATGCCCTCTAATTTTGGGCATTTCCACCCTGGGGAAAAAAGGTTCTGGCTGTCTACCTTATCTACGCGTCTCATGAAGTCTGTGAGTAAGCTGGATGGTGCAGGTAAACATATGCTCGAATAGCCATGTGTATTTTTCTCTGCTCAACCTCCCGCAAGCAATGCTGGAAATGCATGCATCTTCTGCTCTGTAAGTCTGGTTCCAGACACCAGCATAGTAACCACACCCAGCATCAGTTGTTCTTAACTGACCCAGCTCATTGCCCGGGGCTCAATTGCGTAAGTAGATAACACGAGTCTAAACAAACACAAGTTGATTCAAACCAGTCTGCAACTGAGATGTTTTGCAATCATAGCAGAGGTCCTCGTAGCTTAGAGGGAGAGCAGGCACCCTGATTTTCAAGCGCAGTACGGTAAACCTTGTTTTTAACTGCACTTGGGGGAGTCACGGAGGTGCAGCCTCAGAAAACGCCAGAGACCCGTGTTCGATCCTGACCGCGGACACTGTCTGTATTTCTCAATGTGCTTCGGTTACCACCGACACATGGCATGATGTCATAAATGATAAAAGTAGAATTATGCCATTCGGCCCATCAGGTCTACTCCGCCATTCAATCATGGCTGATCTATTTCTCCCTCCTAACCCCATTCTGCTGCCTTCTCCCCATAACCTCTGACACCCGTACTAATCAAGAATTTATCTATCTATACATAACTAAAACTCTGACCTTGTTATCTTCCGGTTTGGCGTTTTTTTTGTATTTGCACAAAAACAGTTTGTGATAGCGCTAGGATTTTTCGCCAGTTCATTCACCGTTCTCCTGTGCTGCGATTGCACCATGTTTCGTTCCGATCGGTTGAATGTTGTCAAAGTTAGCGAGGTTTAAAAATCTTTAAAACCGCGATTGCGCAGATCGATCTCTTCTGCTACCGGTCAGCGTCTCACGGATTAGTCTCTTCCCCTGTCACTCCCCGGGATGATCCACCCCTTCCTGCGCCATCACGTCTTTACTGGAGCTGAGGATGGCCAGCGGAGGTTTCCAACCTGACTTTCGGAGGGACCCGAAGCAGCCCCGCCCCAAGCAGCCCCGCCCCAAACAGCCCCGCCCCGAGCAGCCCAGCCCCAGCCCCAGCAGCAGCCCAGCCCCAAGCAGCCCAGCCCCAAACAGCCCAGCCCCGGGCAGCCCAGCCCCAAGCAGCCCAGCCCCAAGCAGCCCAGCCCCAAGCAGCCCAGCCCCAAGCAGCCCAGCCCCGGGCAGCCCAGCCCCAAGCAGCCCAAGCCCAGCCCCCAGCCCAGCCCCAAGCAGCCCAGCCCCAAGCAGCCCAGCCCCAAGCAGCCCAGCCCCAAGCAGCCCAGCCCCAAGCAGCCCAGCCCCAAGCAGCCCAGCCCCAAACAGCCCAGCCCCGGGCAGCCCAGCCCCAAACAGCCCAGCCCCAAGCAGCCCAGCCCCAAGCAGCCCAGCCCCGAGCAGCCCAGCCCCAAGCAGCCCAGCCCCGAGCAGCCCAGTGTCAGAGACCCGATCTAGCCCAGCGTTGTCAACCCTGCCCAGCCCAGCATGGGAGACCCAGCCCAGCCCAGAGTTCGAGACCCAGTCCAGCCCAGAGTCGGAGATGTTGCCGATGTCGCCAAACGGAAAGCGGAGACTGATCCCGGCGGAGGAGAACGACCGGCGCCCGCTGTGAGTCCCCATCCCACCGCCAATTCCAGCCACTACCCCTCGCTGGCTCTTCCCCCCTCCCCCGTGATGCCCCCTCTCCCACATGGCTCTTCCCCCGTCTTTTCTCCGAGCTCACTTCCCCGCTGCCCACACACCCCTCTCCCCCCACACAACCCCCCCCGCCCACACACATCCCACTCCCCCACAAGCCCCTCTACCCACACACACCCCTGCCCACACAGAACCACTCCCACACACAGCCCCCCCCACACACCATCCCTCACACTCCCCTGCCCCCACAACCCCCCTCCCCCACACACCTCACCGCTCGCACACCCCGCTACCCACACTTACACACCGCCCCCACCCATACCCCGCCGCCAACCCCCCCCTCCCCACACCTCCCCTCCCCCCACACCACCCTCTTCCCCCCTACCCTCTCCCTGTCCACACACATCCCTCCTCCCCACACGCCCCCCCCCCCCGCCACACACCCCACTTCCCTCCCACACATGAAGAGGAGGTGGAGGGAGTGCTGGGGGATGAGGGGAAATGATCCGTGTCTGCGCAGTTGGGGGCTATGGGTGAGTGGTGGAATATTGCGTTGGGGGAACGGGTGAGTGGTGGACTATTGCATTTGGGGAATGGGGTGGGTTGGGGGACCAGGCCTCCCTTGTGACCCAATGGGTCCCACTTAGTCTAGTCTCTGCCTAAAAATGATCCACTGACTTGGCCTCACCAGCCTTCTGTGGCCAGATTTCACAGATTCACCACCCTCTGACTAAATAAATTTCTCTTCATCTTCCTAGAAGACCGTCCTTTAATTCTGAGGCTATAACCTCTAGCCCTCAACTCTCCCACTCATGGAAACATCCTCTCCACATCCACTCTGTCCAAGCCTTTCACTATTCTGATTGTTTCAATGAGGTCCCCCCTCATTCTTATCAACTCCAGCGAGTGCAGGCTCAGTGCCGACAAACGCTCATCATAGGTTATCCTACTCATTCTTGGATGTGTGGGGGATCGCTGGTTGGTGCAGACCCGGTGGGCCTGTTTCCACACTGTATCTCTAAACTAAAGTCTCGTACACTGAGAGCTGTACTGCAGTTACCAGGGAGCGCTCTATACGAACACAGTGACTGGAAACAATAGACAGAATGTGAGCACTGAGGCAATGTGTTGGGTAATGAATTGGTGGTTCGATGCATAAATCTGGTGCAGAATTTCAATGGTGTTGTCACTGTGTTATTCCATCACCATGGATGCTACAGTAATCAGTGGCAGGGTGGTTTTAAGACAGAATCCTTGTGGAATGGGGAAACTGAGATAATGTTTAGCCTGATCACTTTACCCTGTGAATGCCTCGGCACGGTGCCGCAGCGGTAGGGTTGCTGCCTACATCGCTAGAAACCCGGGTTCGATCCTGCCCACGGGAGCTGTCTGTACAGAGTTTGTATTTCGTGTGACCGCGTGGGTTTTCTCTGGGTGCTCCGGTGTTCTCCCACATTCAAAGACGTACACATTTGTTAGTTAATTGGCTTCTATAAATTGTAAATTGTCACTAGGATAGTGCCAGTGTAAGGGGGGATTGCTGGTCGGCACGGACTCGGTGGGCCAAAGGGCCTGTTTCCACGCTGGATCTCTAAAGTCTAAAGCATTAAAGGGTTCTCCAGAGTGCATGCTCCCTCCTTACTTCTCATCCTCATCTTTCGTTAGTGTCTGAGTTTTACTTTTAGTTTTAGTATTAGAGATAAGGGCCTGTCCCACTTACGCGACCTTTTCGGCGACTGCCGGCACCCGTCATAGGTCGCCGAAAATGCTCAACATGTTAAAAATTCAGCGGCGACCAGAAAGACGCTACGACTCTTTGGGTGACAAGGAAACTACTCACGACCATATAGGCGGCACCCTGGAGACCTCTCACGACCTCTCTCGACCACGTGCCCCCAGGTGACACCCACGACATGTCGCATGGGGTCGCCTGTATGGTCGTGAGTGGTCTCCTAATCACCCAAAGAGCCGTGGCGTCTTTCTGGTCGCCGCTGAATTTTCAACATGTTGAAAATTTTTGGCAGCCCATGACGGGTGCTGGCAGTCGCCGAAAAGTTTGCGTAAGTGGGACCGGCCCTACAGAGCAGCCTCTTTGGGCGACCAAGTCCACACCGACGTACACTAGCCACTATCTTACACACGACAGAGAGGTTACAATCTTTACCAAACCAAACCCTGTACGTCTTTGGAGTGTGGCAGGAAACCGGCGCACCGGGGAGAAACCCACGCGGATACGGGGAGAACGTGCAAACTCCGTACAGACAGCACTCGTAGTCAGGATGGAACCTGGGTCCCTGGCGACGTAGGGCGCCACCGTGCCGCCAGTTTTTCCCTTGCCACTGTAGAGTTGTTGCCTCACAATTATTGCAGCGTCGGAGACCCGGGTTCGATCCCGGGTGTCCGGAGTTTGCACGTTCTCTCCGTGACCTGCGTAGGTTTACTCCGAGATCTCCGGTTTCCTCCCACACTAAAAAGACGTGCAGGTTTGTAGGTTAATTGGCTTGGTGTACGTGCAAATTGTGTGTAGGATAGCGTGAATGTACGGGGATCGCTGGTCGGTGCGGATTCGGTGGGCCGAAGGGTCTTTTTTCGCGCTGTATCTCTAATCTAAACTAAAAATGTGTGCATACTCATCCCACATTAGAGCTGAACTAGCATCAGTAAGGCCAAAACAGCAGGCAATACAGAGCCAAATGCTGCAGCTTTTATCACTTTGCGTTCTGACTTGGTGAGTTGACATAGCAACAATAACAATTGCATTTATATAATGCCTCCAATGTACTGAAAGGCCTGAAGGTGCTTAACAGCCACACAATCAATGGTCCTTATGAAAGGGAGCCATGAAAAGATGTACCAGAGGGGATGAGGTAAGGCTTGATAAAAAGAGATGTTTCCTTCAGTTATAGGTAGACACAAAATGCTGGAGTAACTCAGCGGGACCGGCAGCATCTCTGGAGAGAAGGAATGGGTGACGTTTCGGGTCGAGACCCTTCTTCAGACTAATCTCAGAGGAGTGGGCGGGACGGAGATAGGGTATAGTTAAGTTTAGAGATACAGAGCAGTTGGCGGGACCGAGATAGGGTTTAGTTAAGTTTAGAGATACAGAGCAGAAACAGGCCCTTCCTCCGCGCCGACCAGCGAACCCCGCACGCTAACACTTGAAAGCACATTCTCTATTGAAAGCATCCAGAGAACCTGCCTCCACCGCCCTCTGAGGCAGAGAATTCCACAGACTCACCACTCTGTGAGAAAAAGTGTTTCCTGGTCTCTGTTCAAATGCTTACTACTTATTCTTAAATTGTGGCCCCTGGTTCTGCACTCCCCCAACATCGGGAACATGTTTCCTGCCTCTAGTGTGTCCAAGCTTAACAATCTTATATGTTTCAATGAGATCCCCTCTCATCTTTCTAAACTCCAGAGTGTACAAGCCCAGCTGCTACATTCTCTCAGCATATGACAGTCCCGCCATCCCGGGAATTAACCTTATAAACCTACGCTGCACTCCCTCAATAGCAAGAATGTAATTCCTCAAATTAGGGGACCAAAACTGCGCACAATACTCCAGGTGTGGTCTCACTGGGGCTCTGTACAACTGCAGACAATTAAAGCAAGGAATAATCTCCACCAAACCACGGTTGCCCAACCAGATGCAACTAAATTTAAAGTGGCACTTTCTTCCCAATAACCCTCTCTGGCTAAACCCCTCGCTTCACCACCTCCAGTTTAAATTCCAGTTGGAATATTTTGGAGGACCAAGAACCAAGAACCAAGAAGGACCGCTTTGCTCCTATATTCGATTCCTCTTGTTATAAAGGCCAACATGTGGTGGAAGATTGCAACCTTCACGTGATCTGCCCTGTTTCGACTAATGCAACCAACTCGACGTGCACAAACGGAAGATCAAATAGAACAAGTTGTCCAACAACCTTAGGCTGTGCACGCCACACGAAAGAAGAAGGAGAAAGGCCAACATGCCATTTGCTTTCTTCACTGCCTGCTGCACCTGCATGCTTACTTTCATAGACTGATGTACATGGACCCCCAGATCCCGTTGTACTTCCCCTTTTACCAACTGCGTGGGTTTGCTCCGGGTTCTCTACTTTCCTCCCACGTCGCAAAGAGGTGTGGGTTTGTAGGTTATTTGGCTTCTGCAAACTCCCCCTAATGTGTAGGGAGTGGATGCGAAAATGGAATACTTGGAACTCGTGTGAACGGGTGATGGCGGTCGGCGTGGACTCAGTGGGCCAAGGGGCCTGTTTCCGTGCTTTATCTCTAATTCTAAAATACAAAAACTAAATTGTGTTAGTAATTATTGAGATCTGTGCCGATGGCTATTTAAGGAAACACCAGGCACTGCTCTGCGTCTATAAGACCATCAGATATAGGGGCAGAATTAGGCCATTCAGCCCATCGAGTCTACCCTGCTGACCTATCGTTCCCTCTCAACCCCATTCTCCTGCCTTCCCCCTGTCACATTTGACCCCACTACTAATCAAAAACCTATCAATCTCCACTTTAAAATTACCCAATGACCTGGCCTCCACAACCGTCAGTGGCAATGAATTCCACAGATTCACTATCCTCCACAAGAACTGTAACTGAACCTCGTTTCCAGGCTGTACGGCCATATGTAGGCGTGGACTAACAGGGCTGCGCAGGGGAGACGTCTGGCTTGGTGCAATGTTGAAATACGTTGTCAAGCTGGAAACGCAGAGAAAGGACATGAGGAGAAACAGACGGCTGTGGAGGCCAAGTCATTGGGTATTTTTATCTGATCGTATTTGGTCTGAATTTTAAACAGGTACATCGGATAGGACAGGATAAGAGGGACTAAACTAACGCAGACAGGTGGATCTAGTGGAGACAGGATATGTTGGCCGGTATGGGCAAGTTGGGCCAAAGGGCCTGTATGACTTTGTGACTGTGTGAATAAATGTGATGGGCAGATATTTTTTTAAAACGCAGAGGGCGGTGAATCTGTGGAATTCATTGCCACAGACGGCTGTGGAGGCCAAGTCATGGGTGTTTTCAAGGCGGAGATTGTCAGATTCTTGATTAGTACGGGGTTATGGGGAGAAGGCAGGAGAATGGGGTTTGTGAAGGAGAGATAGATCAACCATGATTGAATGGCGCCGATGACTTGAAGGGCCGAATGGCCTAATTCTGCTGCTATGGCTTGTGAACTTTTGCCCTCTGCACCAGAGGTGGCAGAAAGACACGCAGGCTTCAATGAAGTGGCAGCAGGTGCCAAGAGAACAAACCGTACATGATCAATGATTGACCCAGCAGCTGGGAATCGTGCCATGGCAAATTCCAATGCTGTGTAAGATATACTAAGTGCTGTAAAACTCTGACTCTTACTCCATTATACTGCTCACAAACACAATCAGCTGCAACCCCTGTCCTCGTGACGATTGTACACACAGTTATATGTGGTCATCGTTACTCTAGCTTCCCTTTTCATTGCTCCTGGCCTTCCCCTGTGTACAACCAGGCACACACACGTATACACACACACACATCTACACATACACACTGCCACACACACAAATATACACACACAGGCACACACACACACACACTGACACACACACACGTGCACACACACACACACACACATCCACACACACACACGTGCATACACTGACATACGCACACCCATATACACACACACTGACACACACACACACATATACACATGTGCACAAACACTGACACACGCGCACACAGGCACACACACTGACGTATATGCACATGCAAATATACACACACAAATATATACACTCACACACACACACACACACACACAAATATTCACATACAGGCATACATACTGACACACACACACACTGACACACGCAATGACACACACAGGTACACAGGCACACACACAAATATATACACAAGAATATACACACTGACACACACGTACACACACACATACCCACAAATGTTCACATACAGGCACACACACTGACACACACACACAAATATATACACACGAATATACACTCTGACACACACGTACACTCACACACACACCCACAAATGTTCACATACATGCATACACACTGACACACACACACGTACACACACACAGGCATACACACTGACGTCTCTGGCGTTGTAAGGCAGTAACTCTACCGCTGTGCCACCGTGCCGCCCCAAACTCTGCAAATTCCTTCGATCTCCGAGCTTTACAAATTTGGGCCGCATGTACATCACAAAACATAGAACAGTACAGTGTAAGAAGGAACTGCAGTTGCTGGTTTACACCGAAGATTGACACACAAAGCTGTAGTAACTCAGCCGGCCAGTGTGCGTGTAGGATAGTGTTGGTGTGCGGGGATCGCTGGTCAGAGTGGACCTTGCCGAAGGGCCTGTCTCCACGCTGTAACTCTAAAACTAAACAAAACTGCAGCACCATGAGAACTACTGATGATAGAAATGGATCTTCCGTGGTAACAAACTGTGAAGTTTTGTAAATTATTTGCATGTGTTCGCAGGACAATATAAATGGGCTGGGATGGAGCTGCAGATTTTACTGTGCAGCTCGATGCCAGGACGTTCCATACACTGCTAACAAATAACATCCGTCCATCTCGGCTGGCACAGTGGCACAGCGGTAGAGCTACTGCCTGACAGCGCCAGAGACTCCGGTTCGATCCTGACTCCGGCCACTGTCTGTACGGAGTTAGTACGTTCTCCCCGTGACCTGCTTAGGTTTTCGGAGTCCTTCCACACTCCAAAAGACCTGCAGGTTTGTGGGTTCATTGGCTTGGTATTAATGTAAAAACGTGCCGAGTGTGCAGGATGTTGCTAGTGTGTGGGGATCTATGGGGGGGGGGGGCAGGTTCTCTGGACGCTTTCAAGAGAGAGCTAGGTAGGGCTCTTAAAAATTCGGGGATATGGGGAGGAGGCAGGAACGGGGTACTGAGTGGGGATGATCAGCCCACGATCACATTGAATGGGTCGAAGGGCCGAATGGCCTACACCTGCTCCATAGTCTATTGTCTATTGTCTAAACCTATGTCCTCTGGATTCTTGATTCCCGTACTCTGAGCAAGAGTCTCTGTGTGTCTACCCAATCTATTCCCCTCATGATGTTTAGGTAATATTCTTCACGGCGACTGTTGTGGAGATCTGAGACAAATACTCGAAATATTTGAGAAGGATGAGAGGGGATCTTATTGAAACATCTAAGATTATTAAGGGTTTGGACACGCTAGAGGCAGGAAACATGTTCCCGATGCTGGGGGAGTCCAGAACCAGGGGCCACAGTTTAAGAATAAGGAGTAAGCCATTTAGAACGGAGACGAGGAAACACTTTTTCTCACAGAGGGTTGTGAGTCTGTGGAATTCTCTGCCTCAGAGGGCGTTGGAGGCCGGTTCGCTGGATGCTTTCAAGAGAGAGCTAGATAGGGCTCTTAAGGACAGCAGAGTCAGGGGATATGGGGAGAAGGCAGGAACGGTGCTGATTGTGGATGATCAGCCATGATCACATTGAATGGCGATGACCATGACAGAAGGGCCGAATGGCCTACTCCTGCACCTATTGTCTATTGACTATCTTTTATTGGACTTGGTAGAGCTGGATAGCACGCAACAAAAACACTTTTCACTGTACCTCAGAGCACGTGACAGAAATAAATTAACCTTGCACACAGTAGAGTTGCTGCTTCACAACGCCAGAGACCCGGGTTTGAACCTGACTACGGGTGATGTCTGTACGGAGTTTGCACGCTCTCCCCGTGACCCAGGTGGCTTTTCCCCGGGTGCACCGCTTTCCTCCCACACTCCAAGGACGTACAAGCTTGTTGGCTGATTGTCTTTGGTAAAGATTGTACAAATAGTCCCGAGTGTGTGTGGGAGAACGCTAGTGTACGGGGATCGCTGGTCGGCGCGGACCCGGTGGGCCGAGGGGCTTGTTCCCGCACTGTACCTCTAAACTAAACTAAACTCGTGGAAATTAATTCTACCAGGTTTTCACAGGAAGTATATAAAATATACTTAATTAAAATGGGCGAGGAACCTTTGAAAAACACATCCCACGAAAGAATCCTGTAAACTGAAAACTATTTGGCACATGTATGGAATGCCAAATAGTGACTAGTGATCTTTTGACCTCATTCTGCTGTAAACATATTAATCATTCATTCTGTTTTTCCTGAAGCCTGCAGTAAATGTTGCTGCATTTTCCAGTCCGTCCACATCTGATGCTTTTAGATCCAACGTGTATCTCAGAGGTACGTTGATTTGGAGGGCATCAATCTGATGTGTTAATTGCCAGAACAAGAATTATATTTCCTGTGATTCCCATTTGTGCACCACTAAAATGTCAGAGAAATATTGATTGCCATATTTGGTCGGTATTTGAGCACACAATGCCGGAGTAACTCAGCGGGACAGGCGTACTTCACGCTGCCTGGGCAAGGCCAGCAGCATAATCAAGGGCGAGGCACTCCCTCTTCTCCCCTCTCCCATCGGGCAAAAGATACAGAAGTGTGAAAACGCACATCCTCCAGATTCAGGGACAGTTTCGTCCCAGCTGTTATCAGGCTGAATCATCCCACCACAACCAGAGAGCAGTGCTGAACGACTATCGACCACTTTCATGACCCTCGCACTATCCTTGATTGGACTTTGCCAGCTTTACATTGCACTGAACGTTATTCCCTTATCATAGAAACATAGAAACATAGAAAATCGGTGCAGGAGGAGGCCATTCGGCCCTTCGAGCCAGCACCGCCATTCATTGTGATCATGGCTGATCGTCCGCTATCAATAACCCGTTCCTGCCTTCTCCCCATATCCCTTGACTCCACTAGCTCCTAGAGCTCTATCCAACTCTCTCTTAAATCCATCCAGTGATTTGGCCTTCACTGCCCTCTGTGACAGGGAATTCCATACATTCAGGTATCATGTATCTATACACTGTAAATGGCTCGATTGTTATCATGTATTGTGTTTCTACCACCTGGTTAGCACGCAACCAAAAGCTTTTCACTGTACCTCGATACACATGACAATAAACTAAACTGCACCGAACTAAACTGAACAGGCAGCATCTCTGGAGAGAAGGAATGGATGATATTTCGAGTTGAGACCCTTCTTCAGACTTGACCCCAAGCTTTTCACTGTACCTCAGTACCTGTGACAATAAACTAAACTGAAACGTCACCCATTCTTTCTCTACAGAGCTGCTGCCTGTCCGGCTGAGTTACTCCAGCATTTTGTGTCTGCCTTCGATGAAAACCAGCACCTGCAGTTCCTTCCTACACATTTTAGTTTAGCTTTGTTTTTAGATACAGCTGTCGAATCCACACCAACCAGCGGGTCCCTGCACATTAACACTATCGTACACACACCAGGGACAATTTTACACTTACACCAAGCCAATTAACCTACAAACCTGTACGTCTTTGGAGTGTGGGAGGAAACCAAAGATCTCAGAGAAAACCCAAGGGGAGAACGTACAAACTCCGTACAGACAGCACCCGCAGTCAGGATGGAACCCGGTCTCTGGCGCCGTGAGGCAGCGACTCTACCGCTGCGCCACCGTGCCGCCCTGTTCATTCTGTCAGTATTGACATGACTTCATTCGTATCGCAGTAATTCAAGCGATCTCTGTTTCACACTAATTCAAAATCTCTACATTGTGCCAATGATGTCATTCCAAGTGAGTCACCGAGTCGGAATGAAAAAGCTTTATAATATATCATGTGACATCACTTAATCCGGTTACGTTAAAGATTCCAGTTTATGGAGAAACAATTTTGCAATGCCGGTAATTACTGTAGCCTGATGGGAAATCGATAGACAATAGACAATAGGTGCAGGAGGAGGCCATTCGGCCCTTCAAGCCAGCACCGCCATTCAATGTGATCATGGCTGATCATCCACAATCAGTTCCCCGTTCCTGCCTTCTCCCCATATCCCCGGACTCCGCTACCTTTAAGAGCCCAGAAGTCACCGCAAAAATGTGGCGCCCAGGCCGGGAGAGGCGGCCGATCTCGACCTCATCGGGACTTCCACGGCCGATCGGCGGGTGGAATTTGCCACTCTGCAGCCGGGGCTCTGGAACTCCGGCACAGTCGGAGCCACCAGATCCGTTCCCATCGCCGACTCCCGAGGCCGACTTTGCGGGCTGGTATCTCGGCCCCTCGGCAGCCTGGGCGGAACATTCCGGTACCGTCGGACTCCTCTCGGAGGCCGTGACCTCTGTCGGTCTGGCAAAAATGATAATCTGTCAAGGCTCTGGGACCAGGGATGCCGGAAAATCAGTAATGAACTTGTATGAAGAATCTTGTACCAAACCGAAAACGTCACCTATCCATGTGCTCCACAGATGCTGCCTGACCCGCTGAGTTACTCCAGCACTTTGTGTCATTTTTGTGTTTTAGGGTCATAGAGTCATTGACATACAACATAAAACTAGGCCCTTCGGCCCAACTTACCCAAAACAAAACCAACATGTCCCATCAACACTAATCCCACATGCCTGCATTTGGCCCACATCCCTCCAAACCTGTCCCTATCCATGTACCTGTCTAAATGTTTCTTAAACGTTGCAATAGTCCCTGCCTCAACCACCTCCTCTGGCAGCTCATTCCATACACCCACCACCCTTTGTGTAAAAAGTTGCTCCTTTCATCTTGAACTTATGTCCTCTGGTTCTCAATTCACCTACTCTGGGCATGCGATTCTGTGCGTCTACCTGATCTATTCCTCTCATGATCAAGCACACCGCTATACGAACCCATCCCACACACACGCAGGGAGAATTTACTATTTTTACCAAGCCAATTAGCCTACAAACCTGTACGTCTTTGGAGTGTGGGAGGAAACGTCACCTGTCCATGTTCTCCACAGATGCTGCCTGACCCGTTGAGTTACTCCAGCACTCTGTGAAACGTCACCTGTCCATGTTCTCCACAGATGCTGCCTGACCCGTTGAGTTATTCCAGCACTCTGTGAAACGTCACCTATCCATGTTCTCCACAGATGCTGCCTGACCCGCTGAGTTACTTCAGCATTTTGCATCTTTCTTTTGGTATAAACCAGCATCTGCAGATCCAATATCTGAGATGTTACATTCCAGCACTTATTTTTATTTTGGATTTCCAGTGTTTGCTTTGCATTTTTGACAAGAATGTAGTCAGCTTGACACAGAAAAACAGTATTCACTGACCTGATCACATAGTCCTGGTGGATATTGTAATGGATGAAGTATTCACACAGAGGGTGGTGGGTGTATGGAACAAGCTGCCAGATGAGGCTGGGACTATCCCAACGTTTAAGAAACAATTAGACAGGCACATGCATTGGACAGGTTTGGAGGGATATGGACCAAGCGCAGACAGGTGGGACTAGTATAGCTGGGACATTGTTGGCCAGTGTGGGCGAGTTGGGCTGAAGGGCCTGTTTCCACACTGTATCACTATGACTCTATTAAGGAGATCACTGAAATATGTGCATCTCATCCCAGTATAGATCCTATTGTTCAGATACACCTTTTCGTGCACTAACTATTTTTAGTTTAGTTTAGTTTAGAGATAATAGCACAGAAACAGGCCATTCGGCCCACCGAGTCCACGCCGACCAGCGACCCCGCACACTAATGCTATCCCACACACAGTAGGGACAATTTACAATTGTACCAAGCCAATCAACCTACAAACCTGGACATCTTTGGTGTGTGGGAGGAAACCTGAGCACCCGGAGAAAACCCACGTGGACACAGGGAGACCATACAAACTCCGCACATACAGCACCCGTCAGGGTGGAACCCGGGTCTCTGGCGCTGTGAGGCAGCAACTCTACCGCCGCGCCACCGTGCCGCCCAGTGTGTAGGATGCGAAACTGGGATAACATCGAACTAGGGTGCGAGTGATCGCTGGCGGGCATGGGCCCGGTGGGCCGAAGGGCCTATAACCACCCTAAATATCTAAACGGAACAATGATGCTCTGAATCCTTGGAAACTGTCACAAAGCAGTGGTTCTGGGAATCCTGCCAATGTATCCTTGTTGTAGTGAGAATACTAGTCGAGCCTTTGTAATACTGTTGCTCTGTGGGCGCAATGAAGAAAGATTTAACTTCTTTGACTTCTCCATGGCAACCTGGAAGGAACCTGAAGCGTAATAATTCAAGTCTAAGGATGTTTTAAAGGGTGTGCTAACAAACGATTGCACCTTCAGCCGAGGTTCAGAATAGCCACACAATTCACTATCATGAGAGGAATAGATCGGGTAGATGCTCAGAGTCTCTTGCCCAGAGTAGGGGAATCGGAGGACCAGAGGACATAGGTTCAAGGTGCAGGGGAAAAGATTTAATAGGTGTCTGAGGGGTAACTTTTTCACACAAAGGGTGGTGGGTGTATGGAACAAGCTGCCAGAGGAGGTAGTCGAGGCTGGGACTATTCCATCGTTTATGAAACAGTTAGACAGGTACATGGAATAGGACAGGTTTGGAAGGACCAAGCGCAGGCAGGTGGGACTAGTGTAGCGGGGACATGTTGGCTGGTGTGCCGGGTTACTCCAGTTATTTATGCCTATCTTCGGAGATAGACAGATTCTTGATTAGTACGGGTGTCAGCCTTTTTAACCACTATCTATTTTTAAGGCAAAGATAGATAGATTTTTGATTAGTACAGGTGTCAGAGGTTATGGGGGGAAGGCAGGAGAATGGGGTTGGGAGGGGAAGATAGATCAGCCGTAATTGAATGGCAGAGTAAACTTGATGGGCTGAATGGCCTAATTCTGCTCGTAGAACTTATGAACCCATCGAAGATTTCATTGGTTTTGCTAAGAAGACTGTAAAAAGTGGTGAACCCTGCCCATTCCATCACGGGTACTGACCTCCCCACCATCGAAGGGAGCTAGACAATAGACAATAGGCAATCTACAGGAGTCACCCCCTCAACAAGGCAGCCAGCATCATCAGAGACCCACATCACCCGAGCCACGCTCTCATTTCATTCCTGCCATCGGGAAGAAGGCAAAGGAGCCTAAAAACTATAATGTCCAGTTTCAGAAACAGCCTCTTCCCTACAGCCATCAGGCTATTAAACACAACAGCAAATAAGCTCTGAACTGCATAAACTTGGGAATACTGGTTTTGTGTTTTTGCACTATTATTGTTTGTTTGTTTTTATGTGTTATATAAACACATATATAAATGTATATGTAAACATATATATAAACATATAGATATATATGTTTATTTACACTGACATTTTATATATAAACTGAACATATATTATATTGGTTACGGAGTACGATGTGCTGCGAGTAAGAATTTCATTGCTCTGTTTGGGACACGACAATAAAACACTCTTGACTCTTCCTGCATTCATACGAAGGAGAACTTGTCATCACAGGCTTTTGGCACATTGGCCTTCATCAGTCAGAGTATTGAGTAGAGAAGTTGGAAGGTCATTTTGCAGTTGTATAAGACGTTGGTGAGGCCACATTGCGAGCATTGTGTTCAGATTTTCTCACCCCTGTCATTGAAAAGATTAAACTATAAAGGTTGCGTAGAAGATTTACGAGGATGTCGCCAGGAATCAAGGGTCCGAGCTATCGGGAGAAGGCTGGGATCTCATTCCTTGGAGCGCAGGAGGATGAGGGGAGATCTTTGCAGAGGCGTACAGAACCATGACAGGAATAGCTAGAGTAAATGTGGGCCAAACGCGGGCAGGTGGGACTAGTATAGCTGGGACATGTTGGCCCGTGTGGGACCGAAGGGCCTGTTTCCACGCGGTGTAACACTGTGGGCAGAAATTGTGCTTTTGTAACGGTTAAGCACTCTACAGATTACAATAACGTTACTGTGCCCTTTTGGATGGTGAAATTTACGCATTGACTAATTTTAATGAAGGACTTTCTTTGCATTACTCTTGAATGAGGAAGTGTCATTTTGTATTTTCATGTCCTGTACCCGGAATTTCTCAATCTCCACTCTCTGTTGGAAAATTGTACCACTGTTCTTCCCAATTGAGATTCATTTTGGTACCGTGTTAAAGGTAAGGTGTTGTCAAGCTGGGAAAGAGTGCAGAGATGTTGCCAGGACTCAAGGGCCTGAGGCAGAAGCTAGGAATTTATTTCTTGGAGCACAGGAGGATGAGGCGTGATCTTATAGATGTGTATAAGAATATGAGAGGAATAGATCGGGTAAACGCACAGAGTCTCTTGCCCAGAGTAGGGGAATCGAGGACCAGAGGACATAGGTTTGAGGGGAGGGGGGAGAGATTTAATAGGAACCTGCGGGGCGGCTTTTTTACATAAAGGAGGGTGGGTGTATGGAACGAGCTGCCAGAGGAGGTACTTAGACAATAGACTATGGATGCTGGAGCAGCCCATTCGGCCTTCGAGCCACCACCGCCATTCAATGTGATCACGGCTGATCATCCCCAATCAGTACCCCGTTCCTGCCTTCTCCCCATATCCCATGACTCCACTATCTTTTAGAGCCCTATCAAGCTCTCTCTTGAAAGTATCCAGAGAACCGGCCTCCACCACCCTCTGAGGTGGAGAATTCCACAGACTCACAACACTTTGTGTGAAAATGTTTTTCCTCATCTCCGTTCTAAATGTCTTACCCCTTATTCTTAAACTGTGGCCCCTGGTTCTGGACTCCCCCAACGTTTCCTGCCTCTAGCGTGTCCAAACCCTTAATAATCTTATATGTTTCAATAAGATCCCCTTCTATGTGGCAGGGACTATCATAACATAAAAGAGACAATTCGGACAGGTGCATGGATAGGACAGGTTTGAAGGGATATGCGCCAAAGGCAGGCTGATGGGACTAGTGTAGATGGGGCATGATGGCTGGTGTGAGCAAGTTGGGGTGAAGCGGCCTGTCTCCACACTGTATCACTCTGTGGCTCTGATATTTTGGTGTGTGTTGTAATGTTCCCAGGGAAAAATGTTCCCAATGTTGGGCGAGTCCAGAACCAGGGGCCACAGTCTTAGAATAAATGGAAGGTCATTTAAGGCTGAGATGAGAAAAAACGTTTTTACCCAGAGAGTTGTGAATTTATGGAATTCCCTGCCACAGAGGGCAGTGGAGGCCAAAGCACTGGATGGATTTAAGAGAGAGTTGGATAGAGCTCTAGGGGCTAGTGGAATCAAGGGATATAGGGAGAAGGCAGGCACGGGTTATTGATAGCGGACGATCAGCCATGATCACAATGAATGGCGGTGTGGGTCGAAGGGCCGAATGGCCTCCTCCTGCACCTATTTTCTATGTTTCTATGAATGGCGGTGCTGGCTCGAAGGGCCGAATGGCCTCCTCCTGCAACTATTTTCTATGTTTATATGTTTCTATTTTTGTCCTCTCACGATTTTGGACGTCTCTATAAGATCACCTCTCACCCTGCTACACTCCACGAATAGAGGCCTAGCCTGCTCAACAGTTTCCTATAGCACAAGACCTCGGGTCCTGGCAACATCCTTTTTGATTCCTTGTTTGAACTTAATTACAACTGATTAGATTCTGTTGCATCTTTTATTGCCCCAATTACATAACAGTGATGCACGAACAGCAAAAGCAACTTGAACAGAGGAAAACTCCTTGGGCTGCTTCACAGGAAAAGTTACCAACAGTAAGATTGCAGGAAAAAGAACTGAGAAAAATATCAGGCGGCAAATATGGAATGAGAAATGGAGTTAATGTTTCAGGCTAATATTTCATCAGAACTTAGCTGAAGTTTTCCAAACTTTGGTTGTACATAGAACAGTACAGCACAGGAACAGGCCCTTCGGCCCACAATGTTTGTGCTGAACACGATGCTGAGTTAAACTGATCTCGTCTTGCCGTAGGTGATCCATAACCCTTCATTTCCAGCATATCCGTGTGCCTATCCAAATTAAGCCTCTTGAAGACCAATATCGTATCTGCCTCCACCCCCACCCCTGTCAATGCATTCCAGGCCCCCAGCACCACAAAACTTGCCCTGAATATCTCCACTAGACATTCCGCCTCACACCTTATTGCGATGGCATCGTCACAGTCATACAGCGTGGAAACAGGCCCTTGGGCCCAACCAACATACTACCCCATCTACACTAGTCCCACCTTCCTGCTTTTGGCCCATATCTCTCCAAACCTGTCCTATCCATGTACCTGTCTAAATGTTTCCTAAACGTTGGGATAGTCCCAGCCTCAACTACCTCCTCTGGCAGCTCGTTTCATCCAACCACTAATCTTTGTATAAAACAGTTACCCCTCATATTCCTATTAAATCATTTCCCCTTTACTTCAAACCTGTGTCCTCTGGTCCTTGATTCCCCTACTCTGGGCATCTCCCCGGTCTATTCCACTCATGATTTTATACACTAGCCCAACTGTAACTTGTCCACTGTAATGTTTTGTTAGTGTGTGTTGTAATGTTTTTCTTCGCACGTGTTTGTACGTCTCTATAAGATCACCCCTCACCCTGCTACACTCCACAAATAGTGTCCTAGCCTGCTCAACCATTTCCTATAGCACAAGACCTCGAGTCCTGGCAACATCCTCGTACACCTTCTCTGCACCCTTTCCAGCTTGACAACATCTTTCCTCTAACATGGTGCCCAGAACTGAACACTATACTCTAAAATCGACCTCGCCCAACGTATTATACAACTGCAACATAACCTCCCAACTTCTGTACTCAAAACTCTTGACTGATGAAAGCTAAAGTGCCAAAAGCCTTTTAACCATATAACCATATAACCATATAACAATTACAGCACGGAAACAGGCCATCTCGGCCCTTCTAGTCCGTGCCGAACACTTACTCTCACCTATCCCATCTACCTGCACTCAGACTATAACCTTCCATTCTCCTCTGTACTCTCTCTATTTTGTTGACATCTTTCCTATAATTTGGCGACCAGAATTGTACACCATACTCCAGAATTGGCCTCACTAATGCCTTGTACAATTTTTTGTCTTTTTAACCACGTATCTATTTTTAAGGCAAAATAGATAGATTTTTGATCAGTACAGGTGTCAGAGGTTATGGGGAGCAGGCAGGAGAATGGGGTTGGGAGGGAGAGATAGATCAACCATGATTGAATGGCGTAGATTTGATGGGCCGAATGGCCTAATTCTCCTCCTATCACTTATGACCTTATAACTACCTGTAGCGCTCTATCAATAATCATCTTGCTTGCTTTAGCCTTCCAAATATACACACTGTGTACACCATGGATTAAGATAGTATATTAAGTTCATCACATTTTGATCAACTCTTCCAATTAAGTTTCAAAATGTACATACATGTATCTTTAGATGATGGATTCCTGAACAAAACACAGTGCTGGAGTAACTCAGTGGGTCAGGTAGCAAGAGCCATTCTCTTCATAGACGTTTTAGACTTTTTGTAGAATTTAGAGCGCAGAAACAATCCTTCGGCCCACCGAGTCCGAGCTGACCAGCGATCACCCCGTACATTAGCACTATCCTACACACGCTAGGGACAATTTACAATTTTTACCGAAGCCTATTAACCTGCAAACCTGTACGTGATTGGAGTGTGGGAGGAAACTGAAGCTCTCGGGGAAACCCCACGCAGGTCACGGGGAGAACGTGCAAACTCCGTACAGACGTCCCAGGTGCTGTGAGGCGGCAGCTCTACCGCTGCGCCACCGTGCCGCTCTAAGATGATGCCGGACCCGCTGGGTTACTCCAGCACTTTGAGTTTAGCTCAAGTCACCGTCTGCGATGGGTTGCAGAAATATAGATTGGGAAACGTCTCCAGAAAGGCAAACATTTCGAATGTCGCAATTTCTCGTTTCTTTTCAGGCAAACTCTCTTGAGCTCTTCCCTCTTGCCGATTCAGATCTGGCCGCAAATATAGATTCTCCAAAATCGACAGGAAAGATGATATAGACACTGGGCAATAGGTGCAGAAGTAGGCCATTCGGCCCTTCGAGCCAGCACCGCCATGCAACGTGTTCATGGCTGATCATCCCCAATCTGTACCCCTTTCCTGCCTACTCTTAAAGATAGTAGAGTTAGGGGATACGGGGAGAAGGCAGGAACGGGGTACTGATTGGGGATGATCAGCCATGATCACATTGAATGGCGGTGCTGGCTAGAAGGGCCAAATGGCCTACTCCTGCACCTATTGTCCATTCTCCCCATATCCCCTGACTCCACTATCTTTAAGAGCCCTATCTAGCTCTCTCTTGAAAGTATCCAGAGATCGTTCCGTATCAGAAATAAATCTTTAAACTTACCCATAAAATGAATCACTTTACGTCAAAGATTGCTGCAAGAAATTTCATATCCCCTTTTCTGCGTGGCGCAGGATAAGTACGTTGCGTATCGGCTCCAAGGTCGTCAACGGTAATTTAATCTTGGGAGCAGGACGTTTCCAACACCGGCAGGCAACTTCTGTGATTGAATGAGAGAGAGAGAGAGAGAGGATGGAGACGTTATGGGACTTCTCATTCCCAGCTCGCAAGAGAGGAACTACCATTAACTTAACTGCACCAGTTTTACAACCACACCACGTGACGACCAACTGGGAAATGAAATTCATCTGCGTCAGTGTCGGTGGACTATCTCCGTACAACGATCAGAGTATTGAGTACAGAGGTTGGGAGACAGACAGTAGGGGAATCAGTCAAAACTCTTGACTGATTGCCCTACTCCGGGCATCTCCCCGGTCTATTCCACTCATGATTTTATACACTAGCCCAACTGTAACTTGTCCACTGTAATGTTTTGTTGGTGTGTGTTGTAATGTTTTTCTTCGCACGTGTTTGTACGTCTCTATAAGATCACCCCTCACCCTCCTACACTCCACGAATAGTGTCCTAGCCTGCTCAACCATTTCCTATAGCACAAGACCTCGAGTCCTGGCAACATCCTCGTACACCTTCTCTGCACCCTTTCCAGCTTGACAACATCTTTCCTCTAACATGGTTCCCAGAACTGAACACTATACTCTAAAATCGACCTCGCCCAACGTCTTATACAACTGCAACATGACCTCCCAACTTCTGCACTCAAAACTCTTGACTGATGGAGGCTAAAGTGCCAAAAACCTTTTAACCATATAACCATATAACCATATAACCATATAACAATTACAGCACGGAAACAGGCCATCTCGGCCCTTCTAGTCCGTGCCGAACACTTACTCTCACCTAGTCCCATCTACCTGCACTCAGACCATAACCCTCCATTCCCTTCCCGTCCATATACCTATCCAATTTATTTTTAAATGATAAAATCGATCCTGCCTCCACCACTTCCACTGGAAGCTCATTCCACACAGCTACCACCCTCTGAGTAAAGAAGTTCCCTCATGTTACCCCTAAACCTTTGTCCCTTAATTCTCAAATCATGTCCTCTTGTTTGAATCTTCCCTACTCTCAATGGAAAAAGCTTATCCACGTCAACTCTGTCTTTCCCTCTCTTAATTTTAAAGACCTCTATCAAGTCCACCCTTAACCTTCTGCGCTCCAAAGAATAAATACCTATCTTATTCAACCTTTCCCTGTAACTCAGGTGCTGAAACCCAGGCAGGATTCTAGTAAATCTCCTCTGTACTCTCTCTATTTTGTTGACATCTTTCCTATAATTTGGCGACCAAAATTGTACACCATACACCAGAATTGGCCTCACCAATGCCTTGTACAATTTAACCACGTATCTATTTTTAAGGCAAAATAGATAGATTTTTGGTTAGTACAGGTGTCAGAGGTTATGGGGAGCAGGCAGGAGAATGGGGTTGGGAGCGAGAGATAGATCAACCATGATTGAATGGAGGAGTAGATTTGATGGGCCGAATGGCCTAATTCTCCTCCTATCACTTATGACCTTATAACTACCTGTAGCGCTCTATCAATAATCATCTGTGTACACCATGGATTAAGATGGTATATTAAGTTCATCACATTTTGATCAACTCTTCCAATTAAGTTTCAAAATATATATACATGTATCTTTAGATGATGGATTCCTGAACAAAACACAGTGCTGGAGTAACTCAGTGGGTCAGGTAACAAGAGCCATTCTCTTCATAGACGTTTTAGACTTTTTGTAGAATTTAGAGCGCTGAAACAGATCCTTCGGCCCACCGAGTCCGGGCTGACCAGCGATCACCCCGTACATTAGCACTATCCTACACACGCTAGGGACAATTTACAATTTTTACCGAAGCCTATTAACCTGCAAACCTGTACGTGATTGGAGTGTGGGAGGAAACTGAAGCTCTCGGGGAAAACCCACGCAGGTCACGGGGAGAACGTGCAAACTCCGTACAGACGTCCCAGGTGCTGTGAGGCGGCAGCTCTACCGCTGCGCCACCGTGCCGCTCTAAGATGATGCCGGACCCGCTGGGTTACTCCAGCACGTTGCAGAAATATATATTGGGAAAGTCTCCAGAAAGGCAAACATTTCGAATGTCGCAATTTCTCGTTTCTTTTCAGGCAAACTCTCTTGCGCTCTTCCCTCTTGCCGATTCAAATCTGGCCGCAAATATAGTTTCTCCAAAATCGACAGGAAAGATGATATAGACACTAGGCAATAGGTGCAGAAGTAGGCCATTCGGCCCTTCGAGCCAGCACCGCCATGCAACGTGTTCATGGCTGATCATTCCCAATCTGTACCCCTTTCCTGCCTACTCTTAAAGATAGTAGAGTTAGGGGATATGGGGAGAAGGCAGGAACGGGGTACTGATTGGGGATGATCAGCCATGATCACATTGAATGGCGGTGCTGGCTAGAAGGGCCAAATAGCCTCTCCTGCACCTATTGCCTATTCTCCCCATATCCCCTGATTCCACTATGTTTAAAAGCGCTATCCAGCTCTCTCTTGAAAGTATCGAGAGATCGTTCCGTATCAGAAATAAATCTTTAAACTTACCCATAAAATGAATCACTTTACGTCAAAGATTGCTGCAAGAAATTTCATATCCCCTTTTCTGCGTGGCGCAGGATAAGTACGTTGCGTATCGGCTCCAAGGTCGTCAACGGTAGTTTAATCTTGGGAGCAGGACGTTTCCAACACCGGCAGGCAACTTCTGTGATTGAATGAGAGAGAGAGAGGATGGAGACGTTATGGGACTTCTCATTCCCAGCTCGCAAGAGAGGAACTACCATTAACTTAACTGCACCAGTTTTACAACCACACCACGTGATGACCAACTAGGAAATGAAATTCATCTGCGTCAGTGTCGGTGGACTATCTCCGTACAACGATCAGAGTATTGAGTACAGAGGTTGGGAGACAGACACAAAAAGCTGGAGTAACTTCGCGACACAGGCAGCATCTCTGGAGAGAAGGAATGGGTGGCGTTTCGGGTCGAGACCCTTCACCAGACTTAGTAAAAGCCCCTGTCCCACTTCCCCGAGTTACTCACGAAGTCTCCTGAGTTTTCCCCTTGATTCAAACTCGGGGAATGTCCGTCGGAGTCCGTAGATGTTTCGTAGCGGCTCGATGCCAGCCATAGGTACTCGGGGCATCGGGTAAGTCGGGACGTTTTTTCAGCATGTTGAAAAATGTCCATGAGTAAAAACAATAGCCCCGAGTACCTACAGCTGGCATCTCCGAGTTTGAATCAAGGGGAAAACTCGGGAGAATTCGTGAGTAACTCGGGAAAGTGGGACAGGCCCTATAGGGAAAAGGGAAACGAGAGATATAGATGATGATGTAGAGAGAGATAATGAACAAAGATTGAAAGATATGCAAAAAAGTAATGATGATAGACAATACACAATAGGTGCAGGAGTAGGCCACTTGGACCTTTGATTGGCCATTTGACCTATTTTAATATGTAAAAGAACATGTGATTCTGTTCCATTCTGTTTGTAGGTTGTTTGGTTGCTTGTTTGTTTTTTTGCACAAAGTCCGCGAGCACTGCCACTTTTCATTTCACTGCACATCTCGTATGTGTATGTGACGAATAAACTTGACTTGACTTGCTTGAGCCAGCACCGCCATTTAATGTGGTCATGGCTGATCATCCCCAATCAGTACCCCGTCCCTGCCTTCTCCCCATATCCCCTGACTCCGCTATCTTTAAGAGCCCTATCTAGCTCTCTCTTGAAAGCATCCAGAGAACCGGCCTCCACCGCCCTCTCAGGCAGAGAATTCCACAGATTCACCACTCTCTGTGAGAAAAAGTGTTTCCTCGTCTCCGTTCTAAAATGGCTTACCCCTTATTCTTAAAATGATAAATAGACAATATGGACGATGATAAAGGAAACAGGCCATTGTCAGCTGTTTGTTGGGTGAAAACGAGAAGCTGGTGCGACTTGGGTGGGGGAGGGATGGAGAGAGAGGGAATGCCCGGGTTACTTGATGTTCCGTGTCCCAACAGAAGTTGGGGAGGTCATGTTTCAGTTGTATAAGACGTTGGTGAGGCCGCATTTAGAGCATTATATTCCGTTTTTGGCACCATGTTACAGGAAAGATGTTGTCAAGCTGGAAAGGGTGCAGAGAGGATTCACAAGAATGTTGCCAGGACTCGAGGGTGTGAGCTTTAGGCAGAGGTTGAGCAGGCTGGGACTCTATTCCTTGGAGAGCAGGAGGATGAGGGGTGATCTTATAGAGGTGTACGAAATCATGAGGGGAATAGATCAGGTAGATGCACAGAGTCTCTTGCCCAGAGTAGGGGAACCGAGGACCAGAGGACATAGGTTTAAGGTGAAGGGAAAAAAATTAAATAGGAATCTGAGGGGTAATTATTTCACACAAAGGGTGGTGGGTGGATGGAACAAGCTGTCAGAGGTGGTAGTTGAGGCTGGGATTATCCCAACATTTAAGAAATGGTTAGACAGGTACATGGATATGACAGGTTTGGAGGGTTATTGACCAAATGCGGGCAGGTGGGACTAGTGTAGCTGGGACATGTTGGCCGGTGTGGGCGAGTTGGGCCGAAGGGCCTGTTTCCACGCTGTATCACTCTGTGACTCTATGGCTCTAACAGCGTGATATTGTGGACGCAGCCCAGACCGTCACACAAACCAACCTCCCTTCCGTTGACTCCATCTACACCTCACGCTGCCTCAGCAAGGCCAGCAGCATCATCAAGGACCAGTCTCGCCCTGGTCACTCCCTCTTCTCCCCTCTCCCATCGGGCAAAAGGTACAGAAGTGTGAAAACGCACACCTCCAGATTCAGGGACCGTTTCTTCCCAGCTGTTCTCAGGCAACTGAACCATCCTACCACAACCAGAGAGCGGTCCTGAACTACTATCTACCTCATTGGAGACTATCATTAATCAGACTTTACAGGACTTTATCTTGCACTAAATGTTATTCCCTTTATCATGTATCTGTTTACTGGGGATGGCTCCAATTGTAATCATGTATTGCCTTTCCGCTGAAGATGGACACAAAATGCTGGAGTAACTGAGTGGGTTAGGCAGCATCTCTGGATAAAAGGAGTGGGTAGTGTTTCGGGTTGAAACCCTTCTTCAGAGTCAGGGGAGAGGGAGACATAAAGATATTGAAGGACAAGGTGTGAAAATGAGGGATCAAAGGGGACGAAGGTCAAGGAAAATGTAGAATGGATCATTGTTAGCTGAGGGGAAGATGACAACGAGGCGCACAATATAAAATTTAATCGGGATGTCAGTGAAACTAGTCGGAGAACTAGGGTGGGGGAGGGACGGAGAGAGAGAGTGAAAGCAAGGGTTGCTTGAAGTTAGGAAGGTCAAGATACATACTGTTGGGTTGTAAACTGCCCAAGTGAAATACTGGTTAGCACGTAACAAAAGCTTTTCACTGTACTGTATTGAAACATATAAGATTGTTAAGGGCTTGGACACGCTAGAGGCAGGAAACATGTTCCCGATGTTGGGGGAGTCCAGAACCAGGGGCCACAGTTTAAGAATAAGGAGTAAGCCATTTGGAATGGAGACGAGGAAACACTTTTTCTCACAGAGAGTGGTGAGTCTGTGGAGTTCTCTGCCTCAGAGGGCGGTGGAGGCCGGTTCTCTGGATGCTTTCAAGAGAGAGCTAGATAGGGCTCTTAAAAATAGCGGAGTCAGGGGATATGGGGAAAAGGTAGGGAACGGGGTACTGATTGGGGATGATCAGCCATGATCACATTGAATGGCGGTGCTGGCTTGAAGGGCCGAATGGCCTACTCCTGCACCTATTGTCTATTGTCTATTGTACCTCGGTACACGTAACAATAAACTAAACTCAAACATCGATAGGAGGTTGCAGGGCTGTGCCTTTGGATTCTCCTCCTCATTCAGTTTCTGTTTCAATATCTACATGACTCCTTGCCACTGTCAACTGTGGTTGTACCAAGGCCTCAGATTCAGGTGACTGGAAATTCCTAGCGTGCATAGATACAGAGTCATAGAGGCATACAGCACGGAAACAGTCCCTTTACCTCAACTGGTCCACGCCCAACAATATGCCCCGCCTAATACCTTTAGACTTCCCTGCCGAAGCCAGTCCCATTTACCTGGTTGGTTTAGTTTAGTCTACAGTCATGTGTACTGAGGTACAGTGAAGGGGCGGCACGGTGGCACAGCGATAGAGTTGCTGCCTCACCAGAGGCCCGGGTTCAATCCTGACCCCGGGTGCTGTCTGTACGGAGTTTGTACTTTCTCCGTGTTACCGCATTGGTCCCCGAGTGCTCCGGATTCCTCCGACATGTGAAAGATGTACAGGTTTTGTAGGTTAATGGACTTCCGCAAAGATTGTAAATTGTCCCTGGAGTGTAGGATGGTTCTCATGTCGGGGGATCGCCGGTCGATGGGGACTCAGTGAGGCCAAAGGGCCTGTTTCTGCGCTGTATCTAAACTCAACTGAATCATGTCTTTGATATTTCCACTCTGTTAAAAACATTCCGCCCAATCTATGCCTCTCATAAGTTCATATATTTCTATTATGTCTTGAAGACCGAGATCTTGTTCATAAATGATAGGAATTAGGCCATTTGGCCCATCAAGTCTACTCCGCCATTCAATCAATGCTGATTTACAGTGCCCTCCATAATGTTTGGGACAAAGACCCATTGTTTAATTATTTGACAATAGACAATAGACAATAGGTGCAGGAGTAGGCCATTCGGCCCTTCGAGCCAGCACCGCGTTTTAATGTGATCATGGCTGATCATCCCCAATCGGTACCCCGTTCCTGCTTCTGTACTACACAATTTGAGATTTGTAATACAAAAAAAATCACATGCGGTTAAAGTGCACATTGTTAGATTTTATTAAAGGGTATTTTTATACATTTTGGTTTCACCATGTAGAAATTACAGCTGTGATTATGGTCAATTCTTGAGTGGCCAAGTCCATCACCCGATCTGAACCCAATTGAGCATGCCTTTTATATGCTGAAGGGAAAACTGAAGGGGACTAGCCCCCAAAACTAATCTATGAACCACTGTTGCATAACGTTAGTACCTCCACCAATGTAAAGCACTTTGGTCAACGAGAGTTGTTTTTTAAATGTGCTATAGAAATAAAAGTGACTTGACTTGACTGTCTAAAGAAAT
The DNA here is from genome assembly GCA_035221665.1 of Okamejei kenojei. Classification (NCBI taxonomy): domain Eukaryota; kingdom Metazoa; phylum Chordata; class Chondrichthyes; order Rajiformes; family Rajidae; genus Okamejei; species Okamejei kenojei. The sequence goes on from CM069132.1 coordinate 154,977,290, forward strand.
TCCTCCTCATCTCCTTCTTAAAGATACATCCTCTCCATATCCACTCCATCCAGGCCTTTCACTATTTGGTAAGTTGCAATGAGGTGCCCGCTCATCCTTCTAAACTCAAGCGAGTAGGTGCCCAGATGTGATAAACGCTCATCACATGTTAACCCACTCATTCCTGGGATCATTCTCGGAAACCTCCTCTGGACCCTCTCCAGGGCCAGCACAAATCATTCCTCACAATACTCCAAATGCGGCCTGACCGGCGCCTTATAGAGCCTCAGCGTTCCATCCCTGCTTTTGTATTCTAGTCCTTTTGTAATAAATGCTAACATTAGATCTTGTTTGTTTCTAGCCTGATGGAGACCTCTACTGGAGAAAAGCAGAGGCGGTGGACCCAGTTCCTGGGTCAGTGTGATCTCCCAATCAACCAATGTGAAGGTCGACTCTGGAGGGGATGGTGACGGAAAAGTGAGTAGGATAAAGTGGGATAGGTGTAGGATTGGGTGTAAATGGGTGGGTGATGGTTGATGAGGACTTAGACAATAGACAATAGACAATAGGTACAGGAGTAGGCCATTCGGCCCTTCGAGCCAGCACCGCCATTCAATGTGATTATGGCTGATCATCCCCAATCAGTACCCCGTTCCTGCCTTCTCCCCATATCCCCTGACTCCACTATCTTCAAGAGCCCTATCCAGCTCTCTCTTGAAAGCATCCAGAGAACCGGCCTCCACCGCCCTCTGAGGCAGAGAATTCCACACACTCACAACTCTCTATGAGAAAAAGTGTTTCCTCGTCTCCGTTCTAAATGGCTTACCCCTTATTCTTAAACTGTGGCCCCTGGTTCTGGACTCTCCTAACATTGGGAACATGTTTCCTGCCTCCAGCGTGTCCAAACCCTTAACAATCTTATATGTTTCCCCTTATAAGATTCCCTCTCATCCTTCTAAACTCCAGAGTGTACAAGCCCAGCTGCTTCATTCTCTCAGCATATGACAGTCCCGCCATCCCGGGAATTAACCTTGTAAACCTACGCTGCACTCCCTCAATAGCAAGAATGTCCTTCCTCAAATTAGGGGACCAAAACTGCACACAATACTCCAGGTGTGGTCTCACTAGGGCTCTGTACAACTGCAGAAGGACCTCTTTGCTCCTATTCCTTGCTGAACCAGAGGAACGAGCTGCCAGGGGAGGTAGTTGAGGCAGGGACTATCGCAACATTTGAGAAACAGTTAGACAGGTGCATGGATATGAATGAATGAACGAATGAATAGGTTCATTGGCCAAGTATTCACATACAAAGAATTTGCCTTGGTGCTCCGCCCGCAAGTGACAACTTGACATACAGTGACAGTTAGGAATGACACATAAAACATTAAACATTAATAATAAAAGATTATTGATGAAATAAAATGTGAATTAAATAAATTACTAGAGCAAAAGGATAGGACAGGTTTGTAGGGATACGGAACAAACGTAAGCAGGTGGGACTAGTGTAGCTGGGACATGTTGGCCAGTGTGGGCGAGTTGGGCCGAAGGGCCTGTTTCCACGCTGCGTGACTCTGTGACAGGAGGCCTGTTTCCCGTGCTCTATCACCATATGACCCACTAGTGCAAATGTTTTCACTTTAACACTCAGCTGTTTGTGAGCACTTGTTGAGTGAGATTTGGCCGCATTTCAAAATATCTTTGTGGCTGAGAAAACAGCCTACAGAGACCAGAGAGCAGGAAGGACATGGCATCAACACTTTGCTTCTCCCTTCCAATGTTTCTCCCTTTCATAAGGTCATAAGGAATAGGAGTAGAATTAGGCCATTCGGCCCATCGAGTCTGCTCCACCATTCACTCATGGCTGATCTACCTCTCCCTCCTAACCCCATTCTCCTGCCTTCTCCCCAAATCCTCTGACTCCCGTACTAATCGAGAATCTATCCATCTCTGCCGTAAAAATATCCCCTGACTTGGCCTCCGCAGCCTTCTGAGGCAAAGAATTCCACGGATTCACCACCCTCTGACTGAAGCCACTTTCAAATGCCAGAGGTTGCTTCTCTCGCTTAAAGTACAGCTCAGCAACTGATCTCATCGACCTGCACATGACCCATACCTCAAGTGCCTATTCATAAGCATTCAGAGCAGAATTAGGCCATTCAGCCCGTCAAGCCAACTCCGCCATTCAATTGAAAAGCCTCTTAAACACCCACTGTTGTAACTGCCTCCACCAGCACCCCTGGTAGTGTGTTCCAGGTGGTGAATCTGTGGAATTCATTGCCACTACTCTGTGCAATAAAACTTGCAACTGTGCAATAAAACAACACATCTCCATGAAACGTTCCCCCTCTCACCTTATAGCCATGCACTCTAGCCTTGGACATTTCCACCCTGGGTAAAAGGTTCAGACTCTCTACCCAAGCTTTTAGACTTTAAACTTTAGAGAGGCAGTGTGGAAACAGGCCCTTCGGCCCACTGAGTCTGCGCTGACCAGCGATCACCCCGTACTATCCTACACACACTGGGGACAATTTATGATTTGCAGAAGCCAATTAACCTACAAACCTGTACGTCTTTGAAGTGTGTGAGGAAACCGGAGAAAACCCACGCGGTCACAGGGAGAACGTACAAACTCCGTACAGACAGGATTGAACCCGGTTCTCTGGCGATGTATGGCAGCAGCTCTACAGCTATTTCTTTTAAGTTGTAGTGTGCAAATTTCTTAAGTTCCAGATATGTGTAGAAAATAAAACGTCAGTATCTGCCCCTGAGCTTTTGAACATTTCAATGAGTTCGATCAACATTAATAACTGCATCAGCATAATAGGTAGCAACTTGCTGAAACATTTCAATTACGCTTTGAGTGATTAAATCCAATTCATTTTGAAGTAAGTGAGGTGAAAATCTTTTCAAACTTCCACTTACAGCTCGGAAACAGGTCATTCGGCGCACCTTCGATCACCCATTCACACCAGTTCTATGTTATTCCACTTTCTCATCCACTCCTCTACACACTAGGGACAGTTTACAGAGGCCAATTGACCTACAATGCTTGAGTTCACTTTCTAGTGAATAAATTAAAATGGGCGGCACGGTGGCGCAGCGGTAGAGTCGCTGCCTCACAGCGCCGGGTCTCCGGGTTCCATCCCGACTATGGGTGCTGTCTGTACGGAGTTTGCACGTTCTCCCCGTGACCTGCGTGGGTTTTCCCCAAGATCTTCGGTTTCCTCCCACACTCCAAAGAGGTCCAGGTTTGTAGGTTAATTGGCTTGGTAAATGTAAAAATTGTCCCTAGTGGGTGTAGGATAGTGTTAATGTGCGGGGATCGCTGGACGGCGCGGACCCGGTGGGCTGAAGGGCCTGTTCCCGCACTGTATCTCTAAACTAAACTAAATACAATTTAATTTAAACGTCATTAAGGTGAAATTTATTTTTTACGGAATGGCAACAGGCCATTCGGCCCACCAAGTCCCCACCAACCATCGCTCTCCTATTCACACCAGCTTGATGCTATCCAGCTGTTGCATCCACCCCTTACAAACTAGGGGCAATCTGCAGAGGCCAATTGACCTATAATACTTCAATTAATTTTTGTGAATAAGTATCGTTTAATTTAAAGCCATTAACATGACATTTTTAAAAAAATTTCCCACGCTTTGTACATTTGCAAGTTAACAAGGAGCTAACAGCATACAGACGTGAGGTTTCGTCCATCCATTCAACATAGCCAATATAACATAGAATATAGAACATTGAACAGTACAGGACTGGAACAGGCCCCCCGGCCCACAATGTGTGTGCTGAACATGATGCCAAGACCCACTCTTATCTGCCTGCCTATCATCAGTATATCTCTCCCTTCCTCATATGGATTATAAGATATCCACCAGGTGGCGCCAACAATGGCTGCCTCGCCAACAGTCTGTCTGTCCCTTCCTTCCTGTTGTTTTTTAGTATGTGTTAAATGAATGTTTTAGTGTCCGTTAGCTTGTTTTATGTTGGGGGGGTGGGGGAGGGGGGGGTTGGGGAAAACTTGTTTTAATCTCCTACCTCGACAGAGATGCGTTTTCTTCCCCTATCGTATCTCCGTCCGCACTGCGGCCTAACATCGAGGAGTTGGCGGCCTCTGCTGGAGACCAACTTTGGTAGCTCCAACTGCGGGAGCCTGCGGGACTTAACATCGGGGAGCTCGCGGTCCCTGGTCAGAGACCGACTTTGGAAGCTCCAAGGTGCAGGAGCTTCAACCGTCCCAACGCGGGAGATACGATCGCCCTGACGCCGGGGGCTTCGATCGCCAGCTGCCGTAGCTTTGATCGCCCCAACTGCAGACGGTTCGACTCCCACGACTGTGGGAGATTAAAGAGGAAGAAGATCGGACTTTATTGCCTTCCATCACAGTGAGGAATGTGGGGAGTCCACTGTGGTGGATGTTTATGTTCACTTTTATGTAGTTGTGTGTCTTGTTGCTTTTTTTTAGTGTGGCTGGAAGTTAATTTGAGTCTCACTGTGCCTTAATATGTACTCGTGACAATAAACTGACCTTTGAACTTTTGAACCTTTAACGATTAACTGAAATGGCTTGCCGCATCTTTAACATAGTAAAATAACCAGGCAAAAATTGCCCCCAAGCCAAAACATAATCAGTGAGTCAGACTTTGAGGAATGGATTGATGGAGGTGAGGATGTTGAGAGGTCTAGGATGGAGGGATACGTTTTGAGATACAGCGCGGAAACAGGCCCTTCGGCCCACCGAGTCCATGCCAACCATCGATCACCCCATACACTGTTATCACAGTTTTGCATCCTACACACTAGCGGCAATTTACTGAAGCCAATTCACCCACAAACTTGCACTTATTAAATGTTAACTAGTTTAGTTTAGTTTAGAGATACAGCGTAGAAACAGGCCCTACATCCCACTGAGTCCGCACCGACCAGTGATCTCCCGTTCACACTAGTTCTATTTTGTAGGAAAGAACTGCAGATGCTGGTTTAAATCAAAGGTAGACACAAAATGCTGGAGTAACTCAGCGGGACAGGCAGCATCTCTGAAGTGGGGTCTCGACCCGAAACGTCGCCCATTCCTTCTCTCCAGAGATGCTGCCGGTCCTGCTGAGTTACTCCAGTATTTTGTGTCTACCCACACTAGTTCTATTCTACGCACTAGGGACAGTTTAAGAAGCCAATTAACCTATACACCCGTGCGTCTTAAGAGTGTGGGAGGAAACTGGAGCACCCGGAGAAAACCCACGCAGGTCGAGGGGAGAAGGTACAAACTCCGTGCAGACAGCGCCCGTGGTCAGGATCGAACCCGGGTCTCTGGCGCTGTGAGGCGGCAGCTCTACCGCTGTGCCACTGAGGTTTCGGCAGCTGAAGCCACCACCAACAATGACGGGAGGGGGAGGGGGAGGAAGTCAGAGAGTTGGTGGAAGGTCATATAAGGTTTCAGAGATAAGGTTGATAGTCTGACCTTTGGACTTTGCCTGCCATTTGTATTTATATACCAACTATTATCAAAGTTGGTTAGGTTTTTAATTCTGAGATTAGTGCCAATTCAGATCAGAGTGGAGAGCTAGATAGGGCTCTTGAAGATAGCGGAGTCAGGGGATATGGGGAGAAGGCAGGAACAGGGTACTGATTGCGGATGACGGAGCTCGAAGGGCCAAATGGCCTACTCCTGCACCTATTGTCTATTGTCTATTGCTCGAGAACTATATTAGGGTCAGGTTGTCAGATTGCAGGCAGTGGAATAATCATCCCTCTTAGAGTCATCGAGTGAGACAGCGTGGAAACAGGCCCTTCAACCCAACTTTCCCACACTGACCAACATGTCCCAGCTACACCAGTCCCACCTGCCTGCGTTTGGCCCAAATTAGATTAGATTACATGATTAGATTCAACTTTATCGTCATTGCACGTAGTACAAGTACAGTACGACGAAATGCAGTTTTGCATCTAACCAGGGTGCAACGTAGTAAAGTGCTGATTCAGACAATATATGCACATGAGGATACATAGGCATATACATATATACAGATAGTTGTTAAGGTGCAAAAGATTGACGTGTGCTATATTCTGGTGAATAAGAGCTTAACTATAAATTATATAAACTATAAATAATACTGATGAGAAGGCGGGGGGGCTAGCGCCGGGCCTGTGAGTTCAGCAGGGTGATGGTGTTGGGGAAGAAGCTGTTCCTTAGCCTGCTGGTGCGAGACCTGAGGCCCCTGTACCGCCTCCCTGATGGGAGGAGGGCAAACAGTCCATGGTTGGGGTGTGAGAGGTCCTTAATGATTTTGCCAGCCCGTCTCAGACACCGCGTGCGGTGAAGGACAGCCATGGCAGGGAGTGGGGGCGCCAATGATGATGTGATGGGCGGTTTTCACCACCCGTTGCAGTGCCTTCCTGTCAGCTGTGGTGCAGCCGCTGTACCCCACCGTCAAGCAGGTCCCTCAAAACCTGTCCTATCCACGTATATCCTTGTGCTCACTGTAGTCATTGCTGGAGATGTCATCTCACTGGAGAGTGCGGTGCTGGCTCGAAGGGCCGAATGGCCTACTCCTACACCTATTGCCTATTCTATTGTCTATTGCCACTTTGAACAGGTCTACATTATCATTGCCTTCATCCAAATTAATTTGTTTCGTGACGGCGCTGTGGCGGAGAGGTGGAGTTGCTGCCTCACAGAGCGAGAGACCCGGGTTCGATTCGGACTACAGGTGCTGTCTGTACGGAGTTTGTACGTTCTCCCCGTGACCTGCGTGGGATTTCCCCGGGAACTCTGGCTCGGTTTACTCCCACATTCCAAAGACGTACAGGTTTGTAGGTTAATTGGCTTCTGTATCATTGCCTGCAGTTTAGTTTAGAGATACAGCGCGGAAACAGGCCTTTTGGCCCGCGCCGACCAGCGATCCCCGCACATTAGCGCTATCCTACACACACTATGGACAATTTACACTAACACCAAGTGTACAAACCCAAGCCAATTAAGCTGCAAACCTGTACGTCTTTGGAATGTGCAGGACATAGAATTAGTGTATGTGCGATCGCTGGTTGGCGCGGACTCAGTGGGCAGTGTAGTGGCCATTTGGCTTGTTTTGCATGTCATTGATGATGGCATGTGCCTCTAAATTTTAGACTGCCCATTATATTGTGGGTGGGATTGTTTCCACGCTGTATCTCTAAAACTAACATTAAAATAAATCCATATTATCTTCCATATTTCCTCCTTGTTTCCTTGGTTTAAGGTAGACAGTGTTTCCAAGTGTGCAAATGTCAAGTACGTAAAAGTCATCTATAGCTTTAAGATGAGAAGAACAACGTTTCAAGGAGAAGTGCGGGGCGCGTTTTTTACACCGAAGGTGGCATGTGCCTCAATGGCTATTTTTTACGGTTTGGCTCAGCCACCAAGCACGACACCAGGAGGCTGCAGCGAATCGTCCGATTAGCGGAGTAGATTATTGGCTGCAACCTTCCCTCCATTGATGAACTGTACTCTGCAAGGGCCAGGAAGCGAGCGGGCAAGATCATCTCTGACCCCTCTCACCGTGGCCACAAACTCCTTGAATCACTTCCCTCTGGAAGGTGACTCCGGACTGTCAAAGCTGCCACAGCCAGACATAAAAACAGTTTTTATCCACGAGTAGTTGCTCTACTCAACAGCCAAAAATCTGTAGCCTCCCTTTGATCTGGTATTTTATTGGTTCACATGCTTGATCAATGGTGTTTTATCATTAATGTTTTATTATTATTATTAATGTGTAGTGTTTTCTGAGTGATTCGTAACTGTCACTGTATGTCATGTTGTTACTTGTGGGCGGAGCACCAAGGTAAATTCCTTGTATGTGAATACTTGGCCAATAAACTTACTCACTTACTTATTCCTGATTAGTACGGGTGGCAGTGGTTACGGGGAGAAGGCAGGAGAATAGGGATGAGAGGGAAAACTAGATCGAATGGTGGAGTAGACTTAGAGTCATCGAGTGATACAGTGTGGAATCAGGCCCTTCGGCCCAACTCGCCCACACCAGCCAACAATTTCCCAGCTACCCTAGTCCCACTTGCCTGCGCTTGGTCCATATTCCTCCAAACCTGCCCCCAAGTCTATGTAGATCAGTACTTATATGAGGTTGTAGTGTTTAATAGCCTGATGGCTGTAGGGAAGAAGCTGTTCCTGAACTTGGACGTTACAGTTTTCAGGCTCCTGCACATTCTTCCCGATGGCCGGAGTGAGATGAGAGTGTGGCCAGGGTGGTGTGGGTCTCTGATGATGCTGGCTGCCTTTTTGAGGCAGCGACTCCTGTAGATCCCTTCGATGGTGGGGAGTTCAGTACCCGTGATGGACTGGGCAGAGCACAGATACTCTGGTACGAGTGAAGCACGTATAACTCGGGACAGATTTATCCATCTGCATTCTTAATAGATATAAATGCAGAATTCAATTTTGACGTTGCTTTCTAAATAAACGATTGCACGAAAGTTGCGGCTCATTTTGCCTCCCGTCCATTTATAGAACATGTAGTCGCGGTTTTCTGACTATTTTAAGTCTGCTGTTCAATTATCTATTTTGATGTTTATGGGAAGGGATTGTGTTTATTTTTGTGGATTGGTTTGAATGATGCCTGTGCCTGTGCTTGGAATGTTTCTGGCATCCAATGTCAGTATTAAACGCTTCCCCATCTAATTTAGCATGGCCAGATGCATGTAGTACTCTTTAGACTACACGGATTTCATTTCATTTCACATTTATTGTCACATTTATTTCGGGATAGTTCTGGATATTATTCGCTAAGTCCTGATATTTGGCACGGGTTATGTTTAAGAAAGAACTGCAGATGCTGGAAAAATCGAAGGTAGATGCTGGAGAAACTCAGCGGGTGAGGCATGCGAGGATTGCGTGAGGCTTGCTGAGTTTCTCCGGCATTTTTGTCTACCTTCGGCAAGAGTTTAGGCCACTACCCAAAACTGGCGGAGAGTTGTGAATTTGTGGAATTCCCTGCCACCGAGGGGAGTGGAGGCCAAGTCACTGGATGGATTTAAGAGAGAGTTAGATAGAGCTCTAGGGGCTGGTGGAGTCAAGGGATATGGGGAGAAGGCAGGCACGGATTATTGATAGGGGACGATCAGCCATGATCACAATGAATGGCGGTGCTGGCTCGAAGAGCTGAATGGCCTCCTCCTGCACCTATTTTCTGTGTTTCTAACAGATGAACAAGGACGGGTGGAACCCACAATGGCCCGCTGTTGTCTGCGGAAGAGGTGATAACGAAGGGAGACTACAGGGATGCGAACAGTGGAACTGCTGAAGAAGGGTCCCGACCCAAAACGCCGCCCATCCCTTTTCTCCAGAGATGCTGCTTGACCCGCTGAGTTACTCCAGCACTCTGTGTGTCCTTCATCGGTTCGCTGGCGTTGTTAGCAGCAACTATATTCCAGACATGAGTCATAACAAGACTACTTATTTCTGAACTTACGCAAAATGAGATTAAAAAAACAAAGCGCAAGAATGTCAATACAAAGTATGTGGTTAAGGACTTGGCTTTGGGGAAATCCCTCATTTTGCTGAAATGTCTGCTTTTATATCAAAAAAATGTTTTTAGCGGGACGGGATACAACACAGAAGAGCAACATGTTGCACAGAGCTATATTAAATTACTTTGCTCTTGTTTTGCATTCTATATTTTGTTTGTTTCAATGCACCCGTTTAAGAAGAAGAATGTTCACAGCTGACAACAGAGGCAGGTCCAGGAGCGGCCTCAAGGCTTGAACACTAAAGCAGCACGGTGGCGCAGTGGTAGAGTTGCTGCCGTACACCTCCAGTGACCCGGGTTCAATCCTGACCATATATTGAAACATATAAGATTGTTCAGGGCTTGGACACGCTAGAGGCAGGAAACATGTTCCCGATGTTGGGGGAGTCCAGAACCAGGGGCCACAGTTTAAGAATATGGAGTAAGCCATTTAGGACGGAGGTGAGGAAACACTTTTTCTCACAGAGAGTGGTGAGTCTGTGGAATTCTCTGCCTCAGAGGGCGGTGGAGGCAGGTCCTCTCAAGAGAGCTCGATAGGGCTCTTAAAAATAGCGGAGTCAAGGGATATGAGGAGAAGGCAGGAACAGGGTACGGATTGGGGATGATCAGCCATGATCACATTGAATGGTGGTGCTGGCTCGAAGGGATAAATGGCCTGCTCCTGCACCTATTTTCTATGTAGGTTAATTTACTTGGTAAGATTGTAAATTGTCCCTAGTGTGTGTAGGATATTGTTAGCATCTGGGCTACGCTGGTTGGCAAGGACTTAGTGGACTGAAAGGCGAGTTCCACGCTGTATCTCTAAACTAAACTAAACTAAACTAAACTAAACTACTCTAGTTTGGAGTTGCCTTTGGACTTAGAAAGTCGAAGAGTCACCCAGAGCAGTCCTGACCTCCCATCCACCTCACTGGAGTTCTTTGGACTATCTTTAATCAGACTTTATTGGACTTTATCTTCCAGAGTCATAGTGATACAGGCCCTTCGGCCCAACCAGCCCACACCGACCAACATGTTCCATCTACATTAGTCCCACCTGCCTGCGTTGACCCATACCCCTCTAAACCTGTCCTATCCATGTACCTGTCCAATAAGCGTGATAGTACCGGCCTAAACCGCCTCCACTCACCTATCTGGTTCGCGATTCCCCTCCTCTGGGCAAAAAGACTCTTTGTGTCTAAGTGATGAGGGGTGATCTTATGTACAACATCATGAGAGGAATAGATCAGGTAAACGCACACAGTCTCTTGCCCTGACTGGGGGAATCGAGAACCAAAGGGACATAAGTTTAAGATGAGGGCGGGAAGATTTAATAGGAATCTGAGGGGTAACTTTTTCACACAAAGGGTGGTGGGTGCACGGAATGAGCTGTCGGAGGAGGTAGCTGTGGCAGGGACTATCGCAACCTTAATGAAACATTTAGACAGGTGCACGGATAGAAACATAGAAAATGGGTGCAGGAGTAGGCCATTCGGCCCTTCGAGCCTGCACCACCATTCAATATGATTATGGCTGATCATCCAACTCAGTATCCTGTACCTGCCTTCCCTCCATACCCCCTGATCCCTTTAGCCACAAGGGCCACATCCAACTCCCTCTTAAATATACCCAATGAACTGGCCTCAACTACCTTCTGTGGCAGAGAATTCCAGAGATTCGCCACTCTCTGTGTGAAAAAATCCCTGTGATAGGACAGGTTTGGAGGGATATGGACCAAAGGCAGGCAGGTGGGACCAGTGGAGATGGGACATGTTGGACGGTTCTGGCCAAGTTAGGCTGTTTCCACTCTGCATGGCACCGTGACTCTGTCTGAACTGCTTTGTATTTTTTGACAGAATCAGCTCGGAGACATCGTCTCTGAGAGCACTAACGTGTGAATTATCAGCAGCATCTGATGCACATCGTGCCTGCTGCTGGTGCGTCTTGCAGATAGGCTGGCCTCAAATCGGAGCTGTCACCGTAAACCACATCACTGAAATGTCAGGAGCCCAGCCGACTGACTGCAGCAATTATGTTGGTAGCTGAGGTCACACCCTGACCAAAAAGGCTCGAAGAGTTGCCCACTCATTTTTCACCACCCACCGTGTCTGCTCAAGCTGCACCTCACCGCACGGAGTTACGCATGTTTGTTCAGTTTCGTTTCGTATCGAGATACACGCGCCAGGGGACAGCTTACCAAAACCCGCACGTCTTTGGAGTGTGGGAGGAAAACCGGAGCACCCGGAGAAAACCCAAGCAGGTCATGGGGAGAGCGTGCAAACTCCGTACAGACTGCACCCGTGGTCAGGATCGAACTCGGGTCGCATTTTCACCCGTGGAAATTGATTCGAAGATCAGACTTATGAGGCTTCGGCATTAATAGACAATAGACAATAGACAATAGGTGCAGGAGTAGGCCTTTCGGCCCCTCGAGCCAGCACCTCCATTCAATGTGATCATGGCTGATCATCCCCAATCAGTACCCCGTTCCTGCCTTCTCCCCATATCTCCTGACTCCGCTATCTTTAAGAGCTCTGTCTAACTCTCTTGAAAGCATCCAGAGAACCTGCCTCCACCGCCCTCTGAGGCAGAGAATTCCACAGACTCACCACTCTCTGTGTGAAAAACTGCTTCCTCATCTCCGTTCTAAATGGCTTACCCCTTATTTTTAAACTGTGCCCCTGGTTCTGGACTACCCCAACATCGGGAACATGTTTCCTGCCTCTAGTGTGTCCAAACCCTTAATAATCTTATATGTTTCAATAAGATATCCTCTCATCCTTCTAAATTCCAGAGTATACAAGCCCAGCTGCTCCATTCTATGAACATATAACAGTCCCGCCATCCTGGGAATTAACCTGGTGAACCTACGCTGCACTCCCTCAATAGCAAGAATGTCCTTCCTCCAATTTGGAGACCACAACTGCACGCAATACTCCAGGTGTGGTCTCACTAGGGCCCTATACAACTGCGGAAGGACCTCTTTGCTCCTATACTCAATGCCTCTTGTTATAAAGGCCAACATGCCATTTGCTTTCTTCACTGCCTGCTGTACCTGCATGCTTACTTTAATTGACTGATGAACAAGGATCCCCGATCCAGTTGTACCCCGTGGTCTCCGGAGCTGCGAGGCATCAACTCTACCGTGGCACCACAGTGCTACCCACTATTCCAGCTCAGGTCCCACTTGGAACGCATGGCTCCTATAAAATGCAATCTGTTTTCCATCTTGTTTAAGAAGGAACTGCAGATGCCGGAAAATCGCAGGTAGACAAAAATGCTGGAGAAACTCAGCGGGTGCTGCAGCATCTATGGAGCGAAGGAAATAGGCAACGTTTTGGGTCGAAACCCTTCTTCAGACTGACCCGATTTCCTATTTCCTTCGCTCCATAGATGCTGCCTCACCCGCTGAGTTTCTCCAGAATTTTTGCACGTTTTCCATCGTTGATTTTAAACCTCATGAGCGCTGGACTCTCAAAAATAAAGTGTCATTATAGTTCTGACCTGATTAGGTCAGTGAGCTCACTGATAGATACACGATGCAAACAATGTTAATGTGGGAAGAGCAGATTTACCAACAGGGCCAGCTTTCATCTCTGCCCATAATCAGCAGAACACCTTACAGGAGATAATAATTGCCTGTTAGGTCGTGAAAGTGGGACAGGCCTTTAAAGAAACCATTGAACCACTGAGCCAGAGTTTGACCCGACACGTCACCCATTCCTTCTCTCCAGAGACGCTGCCTGTCCCGCTGAGTTAGTCCAGCTATTTATGTCTATCTTCGGTGTAAACCAGTTCTCCCTACGCACCTGTTAGACTCTGGAGATACAGCGTGGAAACAGGGCCTTTCGGCCCACCAGGTCTGCGCTGACCAGCGATCACCCCTCACATGAGGACTATTGTGCACACTAGGAACAAGTTACTATTTTTACCAAAGCCAATTAACCTGCAAACCTGCAGGTCTTTAGAGTGTGGGAGGAAACCGGAGCACCCGGAGAAAACCCACGTGGTCACGGGGAGAACGTACAAACTCCGTACAGACAGCACCCGTAGTCAGGTTCGTACCTTGGTGCCTGGCGCTGTGAGGCAGCAACTCTCCCGCTGCGCCACCGTGCTGCCGCTAATGTCAATTTGATTGATAGTACTCCGCTGATCATTGACCGAATATTGAATATTTTTTGGAAGTTAATAAAGATCAAGTGAATTTTTCCCTCAAGAAAATGTACTAAATAGTTTTATCATTCCACTTGCTCCATAACGGACACCCGTCATTTAGATGTTAACTCTGTTTGTGAGAACAGGTGATCACCTATTTATTTCAGTGTTTTCGCTCAATAACAAGATCTTACACACTGCATAGTAATGACTGTGGGCAGAAATAATTGAAGTATTAGTCATTATAATTAAAAAAAAACAGCTAGCTATTTTCAATTAGGCATGACAGGACTTAAAGAGACACAAAAAGCTGAAGCACCTCAGCAGGTCACACAGCATCGGTGGAGAGAAGGAATGGGTGACGTTTCGGGTCGAGACCCTTCTTCAGACTTAAGAGCCTTTTCTCCAGAGATGCTGCTTGGCCCACTGAGTTACTCCAGCTTTTAGTGTCTACCTTCGGTGTAAACCAGCATCTGCAGTTCAGTTTTATTTTAGTTTATTGTCAGGTGCAGTTTAGTTTAATCGTCACGTGTACCGAGGTACGGTGAAAAGCTTTTGTTTCATGCTCAGCAGCCATAGGAGAGACAATAAATACATGATTACAATTGAGCCGTTTACAGTTTAAGCATACATGGTGGAGGGAATAATGTTTAGTGCAAGGTAAACATTATTCCTGACCGGAGATAGTCCGAGGGCCACCAAGATAGTAGTTCAGGACTACAGTTGCTTGCTGCCCAGTCAACGTAAAGGCTTGATATGACAAGATTCATCTGATTCACCTCAAAGAATAAACCTAGCAATTATAGACCTATTAGTTTGACGTCAGTGGTGGGCAAATTAATGGAAAGGATACTTAATATATATAAGCATCTGGATAAACAGGGTCTGATCAGGAACAGTCAACATGGATTTGTGCCTGGAAGGTCATGTTTGACAAACCTTCTTGAATTTTTTGAAGCGGTAACTAGGGAAATTGATGAGGGTAAAGCAGTGGATGTTGTCTATATGGATTTCAGTAAGGCCTTTGACAAGGTTCCCCATGGAAGGTTGGTTAAGAAGGTTCAATCTTTGGGTGTTAATGGCGGAGTAGCAAGATGGATTCAACAGTGGCTGAATGGGAGATGTCAGAGAGTAATGGTGGATGGCTGTTTGTCAGGTTGGAAGCCGGTGACCAGTGGGGTGCCTCAGGGATCTGTGTTGGGTCCACTGTTGTTTGTCATGTACATCAATGATCTGGATGATGGGGTGGAAAATTGGATAAGTAAGTATGCAGATGATACTAAGATAGGTGGTGTTGTGGATAATGAAGTAGATTTTCAAAGTCTACAGACAGATTTGGGCCATTTGGAAAAGTGGGCTGAAAGATGGCAGATGGAATTTAATGCTGTTAAGTGTGAAGTGCTACATCTTGGCAGGACAAATCAAAATAGGAAGTACATGGTAAATGGTAGGGAATTGAGGAATGCTGTGGAACAGAGGGATCTAGGAATAACTGTGCATAGTTCCCTGAAGGTGGAATCGCATGTAGATAGGGTGGTAAAGAAAGCCTTTGGTGTGCTGGCCTTTATAAATCAGACATTGAATATAGGAGTAGGGAAGTAATGTTAAAATTGTACAAGGCATTGGTAAGACCAATTCTGGAGTATGGTGTACAATTTTGGTCGCCTAGTTATAGGAAGGATGTCAACAAAATAGAGAGAGTACAGAGGAGATTTACTAGAATGTTGCCAGGGTTCCAGCAACTACGTTACAGAGAAAGGTTGAACAAGTTAGGTCTTTATTCTTTGGAGCACAGAAGGTTAAGGGGGACTTGATTGAGGTCTTTAAAATGATGAAAGGGATAGACAGAGTTGACGTGGATACGTTTTTTCCCATTGAGGGTAGGGAAGATTCAAACAAGAGGGCATGACATGAGAATTAAGGGACAGAGGTTTCGTGGTAACGTGAGGGGGAACTTCTTTACTCAGAGGGTGGTGGCTGTGTGGAATCAGGCAACGTGAAGGGAATGGAATGGTCTGAGTGCAGGTAGTTGGGACTAGGGGAAAACAAATGGTCGGCACGGACTCGAGATGCTGTAATTGTTATATGGTTATATGGTTATATGATGATTTTCTCTTCAAGTTGTGGAAACACATATCAATCAATCCCATTGGAAGTTATGGGGATAAAACGGTCCCCCACATGAAATTAGTGTGCAACCATGGTATTGTGGGTAGGGTAGTGACATGGATAGAGAACTGGTTGGCAGACAGGAAGCAAAGTGTAGGAATTAACAGGTCCTTTTCAGAATGGCAGGCAGTGACCAGTGGGGTGCCGCAAGGCTCGATGCTGGGACCCCGGTTATTTACAAATATATATTAACTATTTAGACAAAGGAATTAAATGTAACTTCTCCAAGTTTGCGGATGACACAAAGCTGAGCGGCAGTGTGAGCTGCGAGGAGGGTGCTATGAGGCTGCAGGGTGACTTGGATTGCTTGGGTGAGTGGGCAGATGCATGGCAGATGCAGTATAATGTGGATAAATGTGAGGTTATCCCCTTTGGTGGCAAGAACAGGAAGGCAGATTATTATCTGAATGGTGTCAGATTAGGAGAGGGGAGGTGCAACGAGACCTGGGTGTGCTTGTACACCAGTCACTGAAAGTAAGCATGCAGGTACAGCAGGCAGTGAAGAAAGCAAATGGCATTTTGTCCTTCATAGCGATAGGATTTGAGTTTAGGAGCAAGGAGGTCCTACTGCAGGGCCCTGGTGAAACCACACCTGGAATATTGTGTGCAGTTTTGGTCTCCTAATTTGAGGGAGGGCATTCTTGCTATTGAGGGAGTTCAGCGTAGGTTCACCAGGTTAATTCCTGGGATGGCGGGACTGACATGTGATGAAAGATTGGGTCGACTGGGCTTGTATTCACTGGGATTTGGAAGGATGAGAGGGGATCTTATAGAAACATATAAAATTCTTAATGGATGGGACAGGTTAGATGCAGGAAAAATGTTCCCAATGTTGGGGGAGTCCAGAACCAGGGGTCACAGTTTAAGAATAAGGGGGAGGCCATTTAGGACTGAGATGAGGAAAAACCTTTTGTGAAAAAGAGAGTTGTGAATCTGTGGAATTCTCTGCCACAGAAGGCAGTGGAGGCCAATTCACTGGATGTATTCAAGAGAGAGTTAGATTTAGCTCTTAGGGCAAAGGGAATGAAGGGATATGGGGAAAGAGCAGGAATGGGGTACTGATTTTAGATGATCAGCCATGATCATATTGAATGGTGGTGCTGGCTCGAAAGGCTGAAAGACTCTTCACCTATTTTCCATGTTTCTATGATAATTAAAATATTTGGGGGGAAATGTTATGTATTTGATAATTGGCAATTTTGAATGTTTCTATGTACTCAAAACAGTTTGATCAAATGTTATTCCCTTATCATGTATCTGTACACTGTAAATGGCTCGATTATAATCGTGCATTGTCTTTCTGCTGGCTGGTTAGCACGCAACAAAAAGCTTTTTACTGTACGATACACTAAACTGTAACTACTGTCGATGCTTATTAGACTTTTAGCCTGTAGACTTCAGAGATACAGTGTGGAAACAGGCCCCTTCGGCCCACCGACCAGCGATCACCCGTATACTAGCACTATCCTACACACTAGGAATCATTTACAATTTTACTAAAGCCAATTAACCTACAAACCTTGGAGTGTGGGGGGGGGGGGTGGGGAACCGGATCACCCGGAGAAAACCCACGCGGTCAGAGGGAGAACGTGTAAACTCCCCACAGACAGCAACCGTAGTCAGGTTGGGACCTGGGTTTCTGACGCTGTATTGCCCCTGTCCCACTTAGGAAACCTGAACGGAAACCTCTGGAGACTGTGCGCCCCAGCCAAGGTTTCCGTGCGGTTCCCGGAGGTTTTTGTCAGTCTCCCTAATGGTTGAAAGTGGTTTCCGCTTCTTCTATGTTCCGGCGATTATTTCCAAAAATTGAGAAAACCTCCGGGAACCTGACAAAAATCTCCGGGAACCGCACGGAAACTTTGAGTGGGGCGCAAAGTCTCCGGAGGTTTCCGTTCAGGTTTCCTAAGTGGGACGGGGGCGTAAAGGCACCAAAGTCTACCACTGTGCCAGCGTGCCACCACTAATGTAAATTCGACTGATTATAGTCTGTTGTTCATTTGCAAATGATACAAAAGTGGGTGGTTTTGCAGACAGTGAAGACGCTTGTGAAAATCTGCAGCAGGATCTGGATCAATTGGCCAGGTGGGCTGAGGAATGTTTGATGGAATTTAATGCGGAGAAGTGTGAGGTGCTGCACTTTGGGCAGTCTAACATGGGCAGGACCTACACCGTGAACAGCAGGGCTCTGGGGGAGTGTTGTAGAGCAGAGGGATCTCGGAGTGCAGGTGCATGGTTCCTTGAAGGTGGAGTCGCAGGTAGATCGGGTGGTCAAAAGGGCATTTTGGCACATTGGCCTTCATCAGCCAGAGTATTGAGTATAGTATCTGAGGGTCTTGACCTGAAACGTCACCCATTCCTTCCCCCCAGAGATCCTGCCTGTCCCGCTGAGTTACATAGAAACATAGAAACATAGAAAATAGGTACAGGAGGAGGCCATTCGGCTCTTCGAGCCAGCACCGCCATTCATTGTGATCATGGCTGATCGCCCCCAATCAATAACCCGTGCCTGCCTTCTCCCCATATCGCTTGACTCCACTAGCCCCTAGAGCTCTATCTAACTCTCTCTTAAATCCATCCAGTCACTTGGCCTCCGCTGCCCTCTGTGGCAGGGAATTCCACAGCTTTTAGTGTCTAAATTGAGTATAGAAGTTGGGAGGTCATGTTGCAGTTGTATAAGACGTTGGTGAGACCGCATTTAGAGTATTGTGTTCAGTTCTGGGCAGCTTGTTATAGGAAAGATGTTGTCAAGCTGGAAAGGGTACAGAGAGGATTTACAAGAATGTTGCCAGGACTAGAGGGTGTGAGCTGTTGGGAAAGGTTGAGCAGGCTGGGACTCTATTCCTTGGTGCTCTGGAGGGCGAGGGGTGATCTTCTAGAGGTGAATTAAGATCATGAGAGGAATAGATTGGGTAGACGCACAGAGTCTATTGCCCAGAGTGGGGGAATCGAGGACAAGGGGGCATAGGTTTAAGGTGAAGGGGAAAAGATTTAATAGGAATCTGAGGGGTAACTTTTTCACGCAGAGGGCAGTGGATGTGCGGAACGAGTGCCAGAGGAGGTCGTTGAGTTAATCGGACAAAAATTGATTAGTACTGGTGTCGGAGGTTATGGGGAGAAGGCAAGGAGAATGGGGTTGCAAGGGAAAGATAAATCAGCCATGATTGAATGGTGTAGTAGACTTGATGGGCAGAATGGCCCCAAGTAACAAATATACACGGCACCCAAGAAATCTCACAGCAGGTTTGCTTCTGACTTGTGTGTCTTGGCAACGACTCCTTGGCAACCAACTAATCATCACAATATTATGAACTAGGACCAGGAATTATGTAGCCGCAGCAAATATTTAATATTTAATCCTGGTGCAATAAGTTTCATCAGTGATAGGCCATTTGGTCTTTCAGGTCTAATCCCTCATTCAATCGTGGCTGATCTATCTCTCCCTCCTAACCCCATTCTCCTGCCTTCTCCCCATATCCCCCGACACCCGCACTAATCAAGAATCTATCGATCTCTGCTTTAAAAATATGCATTGACGGCCTCCACGGCCTTCTGTGGCAAACAATTCCACAGATTCGCCACCCTCTGACTGAAGAAATTCCTCCTCATCTCCTTCCTAAAGCAAAGTCCTTTAATCCGAGCTGGTCCTAGACTCTCCCACTAGTGGGAACATCCTGTCCGCTTGTGTGTTTTGAGTTGTTAGATTGACAGATTCTTGATTAGTACGGGCGTCAGGGGTTACGGGGAGAAGGCAGGAGAATGGGGTTAGGAGGTAGAGATCGATCAGCCATGAGTGCATGGCGGGGTAGACTCGATGGGCCGAGTGGCCTGATTGTGCTCCTGTAACATGGATGTGAATAACCTGATGGGAGGAAGGATCAAGCACACCATCACCAGCAACTTGTCCCAGACCATCCATGTTGAAGCAACAGCCAGGAAAGCACGCCTTCGAAGGCTCAGGACGTTCGGCATGTCCCCTACAACTCTCGCCAACGTCTACAGATGCGCCGTAGAAAGGGACGCATCACAGCTTGGGTTGGGAACGGCTCCATCCAAGACCGCAAGAAATCGCAGAGAATTGTGGACGCAGCCCAGACCATCGCGCAAACCAACCTCCCTTCCATTGACTCCATCTACACCTCACGCTGCCTGCCGGTCATTCCCTCTTCTCCCCTCTCCCATCAGACAAGAGGTACAGAAGCGTGAAAACAAACACCCCCAGATTATAGACAATAGACAATAGGTACAGGAGTAGGCCATTCGGCCCTTCGAGCCAGCACCGCCATTCAATGTGATCATGGCTGATCATCCCCAATCAGTACCCCGTTCCTGCCTTCTCCCCATATCCCCCGACTCCGCTATCTTTAAGAGCCTTATCTAGCTCTCTCTTTAAAGTATCCAGAGAACCGGCCTCCACCGCCCTCTGAGGCAGAGAATTCCACAGACTCACAACCGTCTGTGAGAAAAAGGGACATTTTCTTCTCAGCTGTATTCAGGCAACCGAGCCATCCTATCACCAACTAGAGAGCGGTCCTGAGCTATCATCTACCTCATTGGAGGCCCTCGGACTATCTTTAATCAGACTTATTTTGCACTAAACATTATTCCCTTTATCCTGTATCTGTGCACTGTGGGTGGCTCGATTGTAATCATGTATTGTCTTTCCGCTGACTGGATAGCACGCAACTAAAACCTTTCTCTGTACCTCGGCACACGAGACAATAAACTAAACTCAACTAAACCTTGTTAGTGTCAAAATATTTCACAGAGGACCAGCATTAAGGGTAGAGAATACTGATATGTTTAAAGTGAAAGGGGAAATTTTTTTTTTAATATTTTGATATAAAATGTAAAATTCATCACATTAACCATAACTAATATGCAAGTATAAACTTCTTAGAGCCGTAACATAGGACATGGAACAGTACAGCACTAGAACAGGCCCTTCGGCCCACAATGTTTGTGCTGAACATGCTGCCATCTGGCCGTACATCAGGGGTCGTCGACCTACGGCCCCCGGGCCCGTAACCCAAATCACCAGGCCCGCGGCCCGTCATCCAGCCCGCCGAGCGCCGAGCTCTGTCTGTACCGCATCCTGCGCAAAGCCGCCGGCACGGCCGCCCGCGCACCTTCCGTGAACACGTTTAAGAAAGAACTGCAGGTGCTGGAAAAAAATCGAAGGTAGACAAAAATGCTGGAGAAACTCAGCGGGTGAGGCATGCGAGGATTGCACGAGGCTGCCTCACCCGCTGAGTTTCTCCAGCATTTTTGTCTGCCTTCTGTGAACACGTGATTTGATGCCTGCCATCCGGGGCGGGATGGGGGCGGGATCCATGTGTACACGTGACAGATGTGGCCCGCCATCCGCTCACAGGCGTGCGTCCCGGCCCCACCCCTGCTGTACGTGATCCGTATCCCTCCATTCCCCGCATATCCATGTGCCATTCTAAAAGCCTCGTAAACGCCACCATCGCACCTGCCTCCACCACCACCCCAGGCAGCGCGTTCCAGGCACCCACCCCCCTCTGTGTGAAAAGATTCAACCCGCAAATCCCCTTAACAGTAATGTGTGGGAAGGAACTGCAGATGCTGGTTTTCACAGGAATAATGGCTGAGATAAATATTCAAAATCCACTTGCACCTGATGAGACACAGCAGGTATTTCAGGATACTTCACAAGAAAGAAAGAACTGCAGACGCTGGTTTAAAGCGAAGATAGAGACAAAAGCTGGAGTAACTCAGGCAGCATCTCTGGAGAGAAGGAATGGGTGACATTTTGGGTCGAGACCCTTCTTCAGACGTCACAGTGTGTGTGTGTGTGTGTGTGTGTGTGTGTGTGTGTGTGTGTGTGTGTGTGTGTGTGTGTGTGTGTGTGTGTGTGTGTGTGGAGGGGGGGGGGGGGGGTTGCAAATTCAAGATTGCAATTTTTCTCAGTATTCATCATAACCCCATTTCCAAAATCCTCTTCCATTGCCTTCAAATTCCATTCCATCACTTGCAACAAGAAAGATTTAGTCTAGTTTAGAGATACAGCGCGGAAACGGGCCCTTCGGCCCACCGAGTCCGCGCCGACCAGCGATCCCCGCACGCTCACACCATGCTACACACACTGGGGACGATTTTACATTGACATTCATACTGAGCCAATTAACCTACATACCAGCACGTCTTTGGAGAGGGGGGCGCGGAAACCAAAGATCTCGTAGAAAACCCACGCAGGTCACGGGGAGAATGTACAAACACCGTGCAGATGGCGCCCGTAGACGGGATGGAACCCGGGTCTCCGGCGCTGGAAGCGCTTGTAAAGCAGCAACTCTACCGCTGCGCCACCGTGCCGCCCATTATAGTGCTAGTGTACGGGGTGGGCCCCAGAACCTATTTCCGTGCTGTTTCTCTAAAATCTGTAAACAGTCATTTAAAAAAACTCTGCCTCAGTCACTCTAGCAGCGGTAGAGTTTGCACAGAGTTTGTACGTTCTCCCCGTGACCGCGTGGGTTTTCCCTGGGTGCTCAGGTTTCTTCCCACATTCCAAAGACGTGCAGGTTTGCAGGTTAATTGGGTTTTGTTAAAACTGTAACATCTCTCTAGTGTGTGTAGGACAGTGTTAATGTGCGGGGATCGCTGGTCGGTGCGGACCCGGTGGGCCGAAGGGCCTGTTTCTGCACTGTATCTCTCTACACTCTAAACTCTCCAATGTAAACGTAAGCCCTACACACTAGGGACAGACCAGAGGAGGTAGTTGATGCAGGGACTATCGCAACGTTTAAGAAACAGTTAGATAGGTACATGGATAGGACAGGTTTGGAGGGTTAAGGGGCCAAACGCAAGCAGGCGGGACTGGTGTAGATGGGACATGTTGGTCGGTATGGGCAGGTTGGGCCGAAGGGCCTGTTTCCACGCTGTGTCACTCTATGACTCTATGAGCTGACATTTGCTGACACCTGCAGTTGGCACTCACACGACTCAGCAGCAAGTGATAGAGCAGACGGATAAGAAGAAAATAGAAAGAGATGCCTCAAGGGAGACAGTGTGGTGTTATCATTGATATACCTGCCCTGGAAAAGTTGTGGTTGCACTGTTCATCAGTTCAGAACTTCTAGGAGCAGAATTAGGCCATTCGGCTCACCAAGTCTACTCCACCATTCAATCGTGGCCGATCTATCTCTCCCTCCGAACCCCATTCTCCTGCCTTCTCCCCCTAACTCCTGCCGATCAATAATCTAATCAATTACTAATTAGTAATTAGCAATAACAGGACTAATCAATAATCAGTCAATGTCCGCCTTAAAATTATCCACTGACTTGGCCTCCACAGCCTTGTGTGGCAATGAATGACACATGACAATAAAACTCTCTTGAATCTCTTGATCTCCTCTGACTGAAGAAATTCCTCCTCATCTCCTACCTGTAGGAACATCCTTTAATTCTGAGGCTGTGACCTCTAGTCCCAGCCTCTCTCCTCTCCACATCCACTTGATCCAGGCCTAATTGACTTTGGTGAAGTACTCAGCGGGTTACACTTGACCTGAAGTGCAGTGAAAAGCTTTTGTTGCGTGCTAATCTCCCCATAGCGTTCTTAAACCTAAATTAGATTAATTTATAGAACGGAGTGCTGTAAAGGACAGGAATAGGCCCTTCGGCCCACAATATCCGTGTTATAGACAATAGACACAAGGTGCAGGAGTAGGCCAATCGGCCCTTCGGGCCAACACCGCCATTCAATGTGATCATGGCTGACCATCCCCAATCAGTACCCCGTTCCAGCCTTCTCCCCATATCCCCCGACTCTGCTAATTTTAAGAGCCCTATCTAGCTCTCTCTTGAAAATATCCAGAGAACCGGCCTCCACCGCCCTCCGAGGCAGAGAATTACACAGACTCACAACTCTCTATGAGAGAAAGTGTTTCCTCGTCTCCATTCAAAATGGCTTACCCCTTATTCTTAAATTGTGGCCCCTGGTTCTGGACTCCCCGAACATCCCTCAACCCCAACATGTAGCCATGTTAAATAGCGGTAGAGTTGCTGCCTCACAGCACCAGAGACCCAGGTTCGATCCTGACTACGGGTGCTGTCTGCACGGAGTTTGTACGTTCCCCCCGTGACCTGCGTGGGTTTTAAGATGAACAGGCTTGTCAGTTGATCGGCCTGGTGTGAATGTGAATTTGTCCCTAGTGTGTGAAAGATAGCGTTATTGGGGGGGATCGCTGGTTGGCGCGCACCAACTCAGAGAGTGGTAGCTGTGTGGAATGAGCTTCCAGTGGAAGTGGTGGAGGCAGGTTCGATTTGATCGTTTAACGATAAATTGGATAGGTATATGGACGGGAAAGGAATGGAGGGTTATGGTCTGAGTGCAGGTAGATGGGACTAAGGGAGAGTAAGTGTTCGGCACGGACTAGAAGGGCCGAGATGGCCTGTTTCCGTGCTGTAATGGGTATATGGTTATATGGACCGGGTGGGCTGAAGGGCCTTTTCCATGCTGTATCTCTGAGCTAAACGAAACTACAAAGGCAAGGACACTGTGGAGATCTTCCAACAGATGTTGAGCAGCAGAATGTCCTGTACTTGCCAACATTCACTGCAACACCGCTGTCACTGCAAGCTCGAAAGCTGCACTAACTGCGTATTCCTGCAACGCAACCCGACAAAACTCCTTCTGATCACAAACCCACCGCACAGTGTATTAGTTTAGTTTAGAGGCGCAGCGCAGGGACAGACCCTTCGGCCCACCGAGCCCGCTCCATCCATTGCTCCATCCGAGCAATCCACGCGCACTAATGCCCCTGTCCCACTTAGGAAACTTGAACCGAAACCTCTGGAGACATGGGCGCCCCACCCAAGGTTTCCGTGCGGTTCTCGGAGGTTTTTGTCAGTCTCCCTGATGGTCGAAACTGACAAAAACCTCCGGGAACCTCCGGGAACCGCATGGAAACCTTGGGTGGGGCACAAAGTCTCCAGAGGTTTCCGTTCAGGTTTCCTAAGTGGGACAGGGGCATTACACTCGGACATAGGTTCAAGGTGAAGGGGAAAAGATTTAATAGGAACCTGAGGCGAACATTTTCACACAAAGGGCGCTGTGTGTACGGAACAAGCTGCCGGAGGAGGTAGTTGAGGCTGGGTCAATCCCGACGTTTAAGAAGCAGTTAGACAGGTTGATGGAGAGCACGGGTATGGAGGGATATGGACCAGGCGCAGGCAGGTGGGACATGTGCAGCTTGGACATGTTGGCCAGAGTGGGCAAGTTAGGCTGAAGGGCCTGTTTCCACGCAGTATCACTCCAAGACTTTCCTACACAATAGGGACAATTTACAATTTTACCGAGGCCAATGAACATTGGTCTTTGGAGAGCGAGAGGAAAGCGGATACAATAGTGGCATTTAAGAGATATTGGACAAGCACATGGATATGTAGGGATCGGATTATGTGCAGGCAGAGGGGGTTAGCTTAACATGGCTTCATGTTCAACACGGATATTGTGGGCCGAAGGGCCGATTCCTGTCCTTTACAGTTCTCTGTTCCGTAAATTTATCTAATTTAGGTTTCAGAATGCCATGGGGAGATTAGCGCGCAACAAAAGCGTTTCACTGTACCTCAGTACAAGTGACAACAAACTCAATTCAAACTGAAACTGTTCGCCTGCCTTCGATGTCCTGAGCTGTAAGAAATCTCTCTGCAGTTACAAATCAGTTAGCCAGCCACTTCAACTGCAGCCTTGAGATAATATTAATGTTGTACAGATGCTGGAAGAAATACTGCCATAATGGCTAAGCCACCAAGTTATCGGAGGTGGCACGGTGGCACAGTGGTAGAGTTGCTGCCTTAAAGACTCGATCCTGACCACGGGTGCTGTGTGTGCGGAGTTTGCACGTTCTCCCCGTGACCCGCGTGGGTTTTCTCCGGGCGCTCCGGTTTCCTCCCACACTCCAAAGACGTGCGGGTTTGTAGGTTAGTTGGCTTCTGTAAATTGTTCCCTAATGTGTGTAGGATTTAACCAGTGTGCGGGCGATCGCTGGTCGGCGCGGATTCGGTGGGCCGAAGGGCCTGTTTACGTGCTGTAACTCGAAACTAAATATTTGGCTTCATTTTTCATTTGCAACATGCAGATGGATCTAACACCATTATATGATGTGTCTTAAAATATGCAGCTATTAGGAAGGAAAAGGAAAATTAACTCTTTGGAATTGTTGGATTGGACTTTCAGAGAGGGCCCAGAGGAGGTTTATGAGAACGATCCCCGGAATGATTGGGTTAACATATGATGAGCGTTTGACGGCACTGGGCCTGTACTCGCTGGAGTTCGGAAGGATGAGGGGGGGGGGAGCCTCATTGAAACGTACCGAATAGTGAGAGGCCTGGATAGAGTGGATGTGGAGAGGATGTTTCCACCAGTGAGAGAGTCTAGGACCAGAGGCCACTGGCCAAATAGTAGGACGTACATTTAGAAAGGAGGTGTGGAGGAATTCCTTTAGTCAGAGGGTGGTGAATCTGTGGAACTCATTGCCACAGACGGCTGTGGAGGCCAAGTCAATGGATATTTTTAAGGCGGAGATTGACAGATTCTTGATTAGTGCGGGTGTCAGGGGTTATGGGGAGAAGGCAGGCGAACTTGATGGTCTACGAGAACTTGATGCTCCTATAAGATGAACATGGATTATGATGCTTGAAAACAATTTCATTCAACTCCAAATAACAAAATTCTTTTTAATGGCTTATAAAATAAAGCACACTGTTTAGTTTAGTTTAGTTTAGAGATCCAGTGCGGACACAGGCCTTTTGGCCCACCTAGTCCATGTCGATCAGCGATCCCCGCACATGAACACCATCCCACACACACGCAGGGACAATTTTTACCAAGCCAATTAGCCTACAAGCCTTTACGTCTTTGGAGTGTGGGAGGAAACCGGAGCTCCCGGAGAAAACCCACGCAGGTCACGGGGAGAGCGTGCATACTCCGCACAGACAGCATTCATGGTCAGGATTGAACCCGGGTCTCTGGCGCTGTGAGGCAGCAACTCTACCGCTGCGCCACCGTGCCACCCACTGTTCATTCTTGGAATCCCGCATCTCCATAGTGACCTCTACTTGCAATGAGGCTGTGGGAAATTAATGTTCGAGCAATGGAAGTCTTTGCTCTGTAATTCAAGCTGTTTCTACGAGCAGAGGCATCCAGTAAGAGTCAGAACACATGGAGAAGTCCAGCATACTGTGCTGATTGGCATTAGGACAGTGCGTTGCTATTAATCAGAGGATAGTGCGTCTGACACGTTTCCTACAGCTGGCTGATTAAGAATCCGCCCAGTCCCGTTCTTAAGAAGGGTCTCGACCCGAAACGTCACCTATCCATGTTCTCCACAGATGCTGCCTGACCCACTCCAGCACTCTGTGAAACGTCACCTATCCATGTTCTCCACAGATGCTGCCTGACCCGCTGAGTTACTCCAGCACTTTGTGTCATTTTTGTGTTTTAGGGTCATAGAGTCTTTGACATACATCATAGAACTAGGCCCTTCGGCCCAACTTGCCCACACCAACCAACATGTCCCATCAACACTAATCCCACTTGCCTGCATTTGGCCCACATCCCTCCAAACCTGTCCTATCCATGTACCTGTCTAAATGTTTCTTAAATGTTGCGATATTCCCAGCCTCAACTACCTCTTCCGGCAGCTCGTTCCAAACACCCACCACCCTTTGTGTAAAAGGTTGCCCCTCAGGTTCCTACTAAATCTTCCCCCTTCACCTTACACCTATGTCCTCTCGTTCCCGATTCCCCTTTGCTGGGCAAGAGACTCTGTGCATCTTCCCGATCTATTCCTCTCATGATCATAAACACCTCTATAAGATCACCCCTCATCCTCCTGTGCTCCAAGGAATAAGCTTTTAGCCTGCTCAACCTCTCCCTATAGCTCACACCCTCGAGTGCTGACAGCATCCCCATAAATCTTCTCTGTACCCTTTCCAACTTGACCACATCTTTCCTATAACACGGTTCCCAGAACTGAACACAATACTCTGATGTGGCCTCACCAACGTCTTATACAACTGCAGTGAATCGTCCGATCACCAGAGAAGGTTATTGGCTGCAACCTTCCCTCCATTGATGAACTGTACACTGCAAGGGCCAGGAAGCGAGCGGGCAAGATCATCTCTGACCCCTCTCACCCTGGCCACAAACTCTTTGAATCACTTCCCTCTGGAAGGCGACTCCGGACTGTCAAAGCTGCCACAGCCAGACATAAAAACAGCTTTTTATCCACGAGTAGTTGCTCTACTCAACAGCCAAAAATCTGTAGCCTCCCTTTGATCTGGTATTTTGTTGGTTCAAATGCTTGATCACAAGACCTACACCAACCCCAAACCAATTAGGAGCAGACGAGGGCATTCGATCCAATTTGTGGTCCCAGCCACAAAGACGGATGTGTACAGGAATTCGTTCTTCCCCACGCACTATTAAAGCAAGGAATAATCTCCACCAAACCACGGTTGCCCAGCCAGATACAACTAAATTTAAAGTGGCACTTTCTTCCCAATAACCCTCTCTGGCTAAACCCCTCCCTTCATCACCTCCAGTTTAAATTCCA
The DNA here is from genome assembly GCA_035221665.1 of Okamejei kenojei. Lineage (NCBI taxonomy): Eukaryota > Metazoa > Chordata > Chondrichthyes > Rajiformes > Rajidae > Okamejei > Okamejei kenojei. The sequence goes on from CM069132.1 coordinate 155,005,674, forward strand.
GTTGGAATATTTTGGAGGACCAAGTAATCAAGAACCAAGAACCAAGAATGGTGTTTTATCATTAATGTTTTATTATTATTATTATTGTTTAGTGTTTTCTGAGTCATTCGTAACTGTCACTGTATGTCATGTTGTTACTTGTGAGCGGAGCACCAAGGCAAATTCCTTGTATGTGAATACTTGGCCAATAAACTTACTCACTTACTTACATGACCTCTCAACTTCTATACTCAATGCTCTGACTGATGAAAGGCTTGGATAGAATGAACATGATGATGCTTTCACTAGAGGGAGAGTCTAGGACTAGAGTTCACAGCCTCAGAAATAAAGGACGTTCTTTTAGAAAGGAGGTGAGGAGAAATGTATTTAGTCAGAGGGTGGTGAATCTGTGGAATTATTTGCCACAGAAGGCTGTGGAGGCCAAGTCAGTGGATATTTTAAGGCAGGGATGGATAAATTATTGATTAGTACGGGGTGTCAGAGGGTTGTGGCGAGAAGGCAGGAGAATGGGGTTAGGAGGGAGAGATATGGTTGAATGGCGGAGTGGACTTGATGGGCCGAACAGCTTCTTATGACCTTATGATGAAGGCCAATGTAACAAACCCTGTCAGTTTTAATGCAGCACATTCTAAAATGCCCCTCCATCTTTGTGGCACGGTGACGCAGCGGTAGAGTTGCTGCCTTACAGCGTTCGCAGCGCCGGAGACCCGGGTTCCATCCCGACCACGGGCGTTGTCTGTACGGAGTTTGCACGTTCTCCCCGTGACCTGCGTGGGTTTTCTCTGAGATCTTCGGTTTCCTTCCGCACTCTAAAGACGTACAGGTTTGTAGTTTAATTGGCTTGGTAAATGTAAAAAGTGTCCCTAGTTTGTGTGTAGGAGAGTGTTAGTGTGCGGGGATCGCTGGTCGGCGCGGACCCGGTGGGCCGAAGGGCTATATCTCTAAACTAAACTAAATCTTCACGGGCTTTGTTGTTACTGGGGGCTCTCTCAGTACTTGCTCTCCATCTGTGCCTGCACGGAAAGGTGGGAATCGTGATGTTTTCTTCATCCATGCAGATCAAACACAAATCATTTTGTACAGTGGCGCAGCGGTAGAGTTCTTGCCTCACAGCGCCGGAGACCCGGGCTCCATCCCGACCACGGGTGCTGTCTGTACGGAGTTTGCACGTTCTCCCCGTGACCTGCGTGGGTTTCCTCCCCAGCTCCGAAGACGTTCAGGTTTGTAGGTTAATTGGCTTCGATAAAAATTGTAAATTGTCCCTGGTGTGTGTGTGTGTGTGTGTGTGTGTGTGTGTGTGTGTGTGTGTGTGTGTGTGTGTGTGTGTGTGTGTGTGTGAGTGTGTGTGAGTGTGAGTGTGAGTGTGAGTGTGTGTGTGTGTGTGTGTGTGAGTGTGAGTGTGAGTGTGAGTGTGTGTGTGTGTGTGTGTGTGTGTGTGTGTGTGTGTGTGTGTGTGTGTGTGTGTGTGTGTGTGTGTGTGTGTGTGTGTGTGAGTGTGTGTGTGTGTGTGTGTGTGTGTGTGTGTGTGTGTGTGTGTGTGTGCGTGTGTGTGTGTGTGTGATAGCGTTTGTGTGCGGGGATCGCTGGTCGGCGCGGACTCGGTGGGCCGAAGGGCCTATTTCGGCACTGTATCTCTAAACTAAACTAAATTAAATGTCCTCGACCACAGCTGGGCGTGCTGCTCTTTAATAGGGGAGGTGAGTTCTGAATCTAAACACCGCTCCACATGCAGCTTTCACTTGTGTGAAGAATACTAACAGTGAATAGTGCGGGTGTCAGAGGTTACGGGGAGAAGGCGGGAGAACGGGGTTAGGAGGGAGAGATAGATCAGCCATGATTGAATGGCGGAGGAGGCTTGATGGGCCGAATGGCCTCATTCTACTCCTCTATCGTTTATGAACTTATGAACAAGTTCTCAGTCTTCAAGACGAATGGCGGAGTATGGGCCTTTATAGGCCTGTCCCTCTTGGCGATTTTTTTAGGCAACTGCCGGCGACTGTCATAGGCATAAAAAAACGGCGACAACCTACGTCATCCTGGGGACAACCTACGACAGCACCTATGTCAGGAAAAGTCAAGTTACACTCATTGGCATCAAACCCACTGTCACCGAAAATCTATCGGCGACCAGAAAGACGCTACGACTTTTTGCGCAACTGAGGAGAGTTCTCCCTGCGACCACCAGAGAACATGTGGCGACAAACTAGTCGCCTGTAGTTGCCTAAAAAATCGCCTAAGTGGGACAGGCCCTTCACTTTTAGACTTTTAACTTTAGAGACAAAGAGCAGAAACAGGCCCTTCGGCCCACCGAGTCCGCACCGACCAGCGATCACCCCGTACACTAAGACTATCCTACACACACTAGGGACAATTTTTACCGAAGCCAATTAACCTACAAGCCTGCAAGTCTTTGGAGTGTGGGAGGAAACCGGAGCACCCGGAGAAAACCCACGCATTCATGGGGAGAACGTACAAACTCCGTGCAGACAGCACCCGTAGTCAGGATCAAACCTGGGTCTCTGGTGCTGTAAGGCAGCAACTCTACCGCTGCGCTACCTTGCAATGGACTTGATGGGCTGAATGGCCTAATTCCCCTCTTATAACTTGAACAGGGAGCAGGTACACTACAGTCAAAGAGTCACAGAGTCCCACAGCATGGAAACAGGCCCTTGTAACCATGGTTACCGGCACACTCAGCGTGTCTGGCAGCATCTCTGGAGAACATGGATAGTCATAGAGTGATACAGCGTGAAAACAGGCCCTTCGGCCCAGCTTGCCCACACCGGCTAACATGTCCCATCTACACTAGTCCCATCTGCCTGAGTTTGGCCCATATCCCTCCAAACCTGTCCTATCCATGTACCTGTCCAAATGTTTCTTAAACTTTGCGATAGTCCCAGCCTCAACTACCTCCTCCGGACATAGGTTTAAGTTGAGGGGAGGGGGGGAGAGGTTTACTAGGAACCTAGGAGGTAATATTTTCACATGAAGGGTGGTGGGTGTATGGAACAAGCTGCCAGAGGAGGAAGTTGTACCTCTTGCCTGATGGAAGAGGGGAGAAGAGGATGCGACCGGGGTGAGACTGGTCCTTGATTGTAAGTGGAAAAAGGACTATGGATCATGTACAGGCAGATGAGATCAGGATAACTTTGTAGCATGCTTGGCACAAGCACTGTGCCCCGAAGGGCCTGTTCCTCTGCTGTACTGTTCTACGTTTTATATTCCAGAATTACTCAAGTAATTATTCTTTGGTTAACTAGTCTGAAGAGGGGCCTCAACTTGAAACGTCACCTATTCGTAAGGTCATAAGGTCATAAGTGACAGGAGCAGAATTAGGCCAGTCAGCCCATCAAGTCAACTCCGCCATTCATGGCTGATCTATCTCTCCCTCCACACCCCATTCTCCTGCCTCCTCCCCATAACCTCTGACACCCGTAACAATCAAGAATCTATTTATCTCTGCCTTAAAAATATCCACAGACTTGGCCCTCCACGGCCTTCTGTGGCAATGAGTTCCACAGATTCACCACCCTCTGATTAAAGAAATTCAACAGGCAATAGTCAATGGGCGCAGGACTAGGACAAACGTGGGCAGGCTGGGGCATATTGGCCGGTGTGGGCTAGTTAGAAACATAGAAACATAGAAAATAGGTGCAGGAGTAGGCCATTCAATATGATCATGGCTGATCATCCAACCCAGTATCCCGTACCTGCCTTCTCTCCATACCCCCTGAACCCTCTAGCCACAAGGGCCACATCTAACTCCCTCTTAAATATAGCCAATGAACTGGCCTCAACTACCTTCTGTGGCAGAGAATTCCAGAGATTCATCTCGGTCCTAAAAGACTTCCCCCTTATCCTTAAACTGTGACCCCTTGTTCTGGACTTCTCCAACATCGGGAACAATCTTCCTTCATCTAGCCTGTCCAACCTCTTAAGAATTTTGTAAGTTTCTATAAGATCCCCCCTCAATCTTCTAAATTCTAGCGAGTACAAGCCGAGTCTATCCAGTCTTTCTTCATATGGAAGTCCTGACATCCCAGGAATCAGTCTGGTGAACCTTCTCTGTACTCCCTCTATGGCAAGAATTAGGAGACCAAAACTGAACGCAATACTCCAGGTGCGGTCTCACCAAGACCCTGTACAACTGCAGTAGAACCTCCCTGCTCCTATACTCAAATCCTTTTGCTATGAAGCTTTCTTCACTGCCTGCTGCACCTGCATGCCTACTTACAATGACTGGTGTACCATGACACCCAGGTCTCGTTGCCTCCCCTTTTGCTAATCGGCCACCATTCAAATAATAGTCTAATTGGGCTGGGGTGGGCTGAAGGGCCTGTTTCAATAGACAATGGGTGCAGGAGTAGGCCATACGGCCCTTCAAGCCAGCGCCGCCATGGCTGATCATTCCCAATCAGTACCCCATTCCTGCCTTCTCCCCATATCCCCTGACTCCGCTATCTTTAAGAGCCGTATCTAGCTCTTTCTTGAAAGCATCCAGAGAACCGGCCTCCACCGCCCTCTGAGGCAGAGAATTCCACAGACTTACAACTCTCTGTGTGAAAAAGTGTTTCCTCGTCTCCGTTCTAAATGGCTTAATCCTTACATGTTTCCTGCCTCTTGCGTGGACAAACCCTTAACAATCTTATATGTTTCAATAAGATCCCCTCTCATCCGTCTAAACTCCAGAGTATACAATCCTCCTCGTCTCCTTCCTAAAAGAACATCCTTTCCCTCTTCCTTCACTCCAGAGATGCTGCCTGTCCCGCTGGGTTACTCCAGCTTCTTGTGCCTGTCTTCGGTTTAAACCAGCACCTGCAGTTCCTTCATACACAGCTGTTGGTTCTGCCCGGTTTGCTTTCACACAAACATGGAGTACTCGAGCTACTGTGACGTCACCAGGGCTATTTTAGTCCTGAAGGCACACCCGTAATGCTGAGCCCATGCTGGCTGCCAAATTGCTGCTCCCCTCCGCTCTTCCTTTTACAACACGCAGTAGGTTTTGTTTTCCCTCGTGTTTTGGCGATTGCTTTATTTTTAGCTCTGCGTCCAAGGCTGGAAGCAGTGAATCACTGACATCCACCCTGCACAGAATGTACCTGCAAGAGAGACCCAGGCACAGAGTGCACGGCTGAGGTTCCAGTTTGCCTGAGGGCGGAAACACAATGCTGGAGCGACTCAGCGGGACCAGGCAGCGCCTCTGGAGAGAAGGAATGGGTGACGTCTCGGGTCGAGACCCTTCTTCAGGCTGAGAGTCAGGGGGGAGAGGGCAACCAGAGATCTGGAAGGGTGTGTGCTCCTATGTATCGACGAGACCAGATGAGACCAGACCAGATCGACGAGATGCAGGAAAATGTTTCCCAATGTTGGGCGAGTCCGGAACCGGGACCACAGTCTTAGAATAAAGGGAAGGTCGTTTAAGACTGAGGTGAGAAAAAACTTTTTCACCCAGAGAGCTGTGAATTTATGGAATTCCCTGCCACAGAGGGCAGTGGAGGCCAAGTCACTGGATGGATTTAAGAGAGAGTTAGATAGAGCTCTAGGGGCTAGTGGAGTCAAGGGATATGGGGAGAAGGCAGGCACGGGTTATTGATAGGGGACGATCAGCCATGATCACAATGAATGGCGATGCTGGCTCGAAGGGCCGAATGGCCTTCTCCTGCACCTATTTTCAATGTTTTCTATGACCAAGCGCAGACTGGGGCAATCGTTTCGCTGAACACCTCCGCTCAGTCCACCTCGGCCTACCTGATCTCCCGGTTGCCAAACACTTTAACTCCCTCCTCCCATTCCCACACTGACCTTTCTGTCCTGGGCCTTCTCCACTGTCAGACTGAGGCCCAGTGCAAATTGGAGGAACAGCACCTCATACTTCGCTTGGGCCATATCTCTCGTTTCCCTCTCCCCTGACTCAGTCTGAAGGAGGGTCTCGACCTGAAACGTCACCTTTTCCTTTTCTCCAGAGATGCTGCCTGACCCGCTGAGATACTCCAGCATTTTGTGTCCATCTTCAGTTTAAACTGGCATCTGCCGTTCCTTCCTACACAGATCATAAGATCTTAAGTGATAGGAGCAGAATTAGACCATTCAGCCCATCAAGCCTATTCAATCAGGGGCTGAATCTATCTCTCCCTCCTAACCCCATTCACCTGCCTTCTCCCCATAACCCCTGACACCCGTACTAATCAAGAATCTATCTCTCTCCCCCTTAAATATATCCACTGACGGCCTCCACAGCCTTCTGTGGCAAAGAATTCCACAGATTCACCACCATCCACTACACAGAGTGGATTTGGAGTCAGATACACATCCCAGTTTGCTTGCCGGCTGCCGATTATTTGGCAGAACTACAGGTCCGAGAGTAATTTAAGTTATAGCGTGGAAATAGGCCCTTCGGCCCAACCAGTCCACACCAACCAACATGCCCCATCTACACTAGTCCCACCTGCTTGTGTTTGGCCCCTATCCCTCCAAACCTGTGTCCTTTACGTCAATACATTTAGCAACAAGTCCAGAATTTGCAGGGGATACAACTCTAACACAAAAGTGGGCGGTATTGTCGAAAGTCAAGATCTGAGGAGTACAGCATGGAAATGGGCCCTTTGGCCAACCAAATCCGAGCCGACCAGCGATCACCCCATACACACAAGGGGAAATTAACAGAAGCCAATTAACCTACAAGCCTTGTAGGTCTTTGGGATTTGGGGGGAAACTGGAGCACCCGCAGTCAGGATCGAACCCGGGTCCCTCACGCTGTGAGGCAGCAACCCTACCGCTGCGCCACCGTGCCGCCCCGCCTTGGTTCTCTGTTTTTTGGGAAACAATGACCAAGGAAGCACGGCAACGCCTCCTCTTCCTTAGAAGGCTCAGGAGGTTCGGCATGTCCCCTACAACTCTCTACAGATGCGTCGCAGAAAGCATTTTATCGGGATGCATCACAGCACGTTTTGGGAACGGCTCCATCCAAGACCACAAGAAATCGCAGAGAATTGTGGACGCAGCCCAGACCATCGCACAAACCAACCTCCCCTCCATCGGCTCCATCTACACCTCACGCTGCCTCGGCAAGGCCAGCAGCATCATCAAGGACCAGTCGCACCCCGGACACTCCCTCTTCTCCCCTCTCCCATCGGGCAAGAGGTACAGAAGTGTGAAAACGCACAGCTCCTTGTTCAAGGACAATTTCTTCCCAGCTGTTATCAGGCAACTGAACCATCCTACCACAATCAGAGAGCGGTCCTGAACTACTATCTAGCTCATGGGAGACCCTCGGACTATCTTTAATTGAACTTTACTGGACTTATTCTTGCACTAAAGGTTGTACTAACTTTTTAAACACAAAGGGTGGTGGGTGTACGCAACGAGCTGCCGGAGGAGGTAGTTGAGGCTGGGATTATCGCAACGTTTAAGGAGCAATTAGACAGGTACATGGATAGGACAGGTTTAAAGGGATATGGGCCAAATGCAGGCAGGTGGGACTGGTGTTGATAGGACATGTTCGTAAGTGAGGGCCAGTTGGGCTGAAGGGCCTGTTTCAACGCTGAATGACTCTATGACTAAGTTGGGAAGTGCAGATGCTGGTTTACACCGATAAAGGACACAAAATGCTGGAGTAACTCAGCGGTTCAGGCAGGGAAGGAATGGGTGCCGTTTTAGGTCGAGACCCTTCTTCAGACTGAGAGTCAAGGGAGAGGGAAACGAGAGATATGGAAAGGGTAAGGTGTGAAAACGACAGATCAAAGGGGACTAAGCTCAAGGAAAATGTCGAATAGATTATTTGTTAGCTGGGGGAAGGTGTCAACAAGACATACAATGTAAAAATGAAACTTATAAAATGCATCTGTCCACAAGATCAGAGCAGTGAATTAAAAAAAATATTACATCAAGGCTGTGAAACATAGAAACATAGAAAATAGCTGCAGGAGTCGGCCATTCGGCCCTTCGAGCCAGCATCGCCATTCAATATGATCGTGCCTGATCATCCACAATCAGTACCCCGTTCCTGCCTTCTCCCCATATCCCTTGATTCCGTAAGAGATAAGTCTAACTCTCTCTTGAAAACATCCAGTGAATCGGCCTCTGCTGCCTTCTGTGGCAGAGAATTCCACAGATTCACAACTCTCTGGGAGACAGATTCACAACTGCAGCGCCCAGTGCCTATTCGCTGCAACCTGTTAGATTGTTAAGACCAGCTTACTCCACAAAGTCTGCATTGGACTGCACCTTACCCGTAAACAGACGTTCCACTCAATCTGCACAGGCAGCGATGCTTTGAGGCTTCCACCGCTAAATGTTTGAACTCACGAAACCGAGGACGCAAACGAAAAAAAAGAAATCCACTCTCGAGAAAAAAACAAAACGGATGATTTAAAGTCAGGGGCGGCTGATCCCGTGACAAGAAAAAATTAATCTTCGGCTTGGAACATTTCACCCATGCAAATGCTTAACGCTGCCAACACTTTTTGTCAAGGAAACTCCTTCCCGTATATTCCAATGTGATTTTGTGGAGGCTGACGAGCTTACAACTCCTGGGCCCTGCCGTTCACAGCGAGGGCTAAAATTAGAAAGGATTTGATGCAGAATTAATTTGCAAGCTCGAGCACCCGAAATATGCCGATGACTCTATTCAGAACCTCCCCATTCTTGGAGGTGGTGCCGACACACGCACAACTCTGGCACTCTTTTTACAAGGAGGTTTGCAAGGACTCGACAATAGACAATAGACAATAGGTGCAGGAGTCGGCCATTCGGCCCTTCGAGCCAGCACCACCATTCAATGTGATCATGGCTGATCATCCCCAATCAGTGCCCCGTTCCTGCCTTCTCCCCATATCCCCTGACTTCGCTATCTTTAAGAGCCCTATCTAGCTCTCTCTTGAGAGCATCCAGAGAACCTGCCTCCACCGCCCTCTGAGGCAGAGAATTCCACAGACTCACCACTCTCTGTGAAAAAAAGTGTTTCCTCATCTCCGTTCTAAATGGCTTACTCCTTATTCTTAAACTGTGGCCCCTGGTTCTGGACTCCCCCAACATCGGGAACATGTTTCCTGCCTCTAGTGTGTCCAAACCCTTAACAATATTATATGTTTCAATAAAATACCCTCTCATCCTTCTAAACTCCAGAGTGTACAAGACCAGCTGCTCATTCTCTCAGCGTATGACAGTCCCGCCATCCCAGGAATTAACCTGGTGAACCTACGCTGCACTCCCTCAATAGCAAGAATGTCCTTCTTCAAATTAGGGGACCAAAACTGCACACAATACTCCAGGTGTGATCTCACTAGGGCTCTGTACAACTGCAGAAGGACCTCTGTGCTGCTATATTCGATTCCTCGAGGGTCTGAGCTATAGGGAGAGGTTGAGCAGGCTGGGTCTCTGTCCCTTGGAGCGTATGAGGACGAGGGGTGATCTTATTGAAGTGTACAAAATCATGAGAGGAATAGACAAACAGAGTCTCTTGCCCAGAGTAGGGGAATCGAGGACCAGAGGTCATATGTTTAAGGTGAGAGGGTGGGGCAAAGATTTAATAGGAATCTGAGGGGTAACTTTTTCCCACACACAGGGTGGTAGGTGTAACCATATAACCATATAACCATATAACAATTACAGCACGGAAACAGGCCCTCTCGGCCCTTCCAGTCCGTGCCGACCATTTGTTTTCCCCTAGTCCCATCTACCTGCACTCAGACCATACCCCTCCATTCCCTTCACGTCCATATACCTATCCACTTTAGTCTTAAATGTTAAAATCGATCCTGCCTCCACCACTTCTGCTGGAAGCTCATTCCGGCTTCCAACCTGACAAACAGCCATCCACCATTACTCTCTGACATCTCCCATTCAGCCACTGTTGAATCCATCTTGCTACTCCGCCATTAACACCCAAAGATTGAACCTTCTTAACCAACCTTCCATGGGGAACCTTGTCAAAGGCCTTACTGAAATCCATATAGACAACATCCACTGCTTTACCCTCATCAATTTCCCTAGTTACCGCTTCAAAAAATTCAAGAAGGTTTGTCAAACATGACCTTCCAGGCACAAATCCATGTTGACTGTTCCTGATCAGACCCTGTTTATCCAGATGCTTATATATATTATCTCTAAGTATCCTTTCCATTAATTTGCCCACCACTGACGTCAAACTAATAGGTCTATAATTGCTAGGTTTATTCTTTGAACCCTTTTTAAACAATGGAACAACATGCGCAGTACGCCAATCCTCCGGCACTATTCCCGTTTCTAATGACATTTGAAATATTTCTGTCATAGCTCCTGCTATTTCTACACTAACTTCCCTCAATGTCCTAGGGAATGTCCTGTAAGGAATGAGCTGCCAGGGAGGTAGTTGAGGCTGGGACTACCCCAACATTTAAGAAACAGTTAGACAGGTACATGGATAGAACGTGTTTAAGAAGGAACTGTGGATGCTGGAAAATCGAAGGTAGACAAAAGTGCTGGAGAAACTCAGCGGGTGCAGCAGCATCCATGGAGCAAAGGAAGTAGGCAATGTCTTGGGCCGAAACGCTTGGTTTGGAGGCCTATGGACCAAGTACTGGCAGGTGAGACTAGGGAATGAATGAATGAATAGGTTTATTGGCCAAGTATTCACATACAAGGAATTTACCGTGGTGCTCCGCCCGCAAGTGACAATGTGACATACAATGGCAGTTAGGAATGACACGTAAAACAGTAGCTGGGACATGTTGGGCCGAAGGGCCTGTTTCCACACTGTATCACTCGATGACTCTATGAGTTCATTAACGTTTGGAAAGATACATTTGGAAAGACATGGACCAAACGTGGGCAAGGCTGGGGCTAGTTGGCCGGCGTGGGCAAGATGGGCTGAAAGGCCTGTTTCAATAGACAATAAGTGCAGGAGTAGGCCATGTGGCCCTTCAAGCCAGCACTGCCATTCAATGTGATCATGGCTGATCATCCCCAATCAGTACCCTGTCCCAGCCTTCTTTCTTGGAGTGGATCTTATTGAAATATATAAGATTATTAAGGGTTTGAACACGCTCGAGGCAGGAAACAGGCCCTTCGGTTTCTTTAAGAGCCCCATCTAACTCTCTCTTGAAAGCATCCAGAGAACCTGCCTCCACCGCCCTCCGAGGCAGAGAATTCCACAGACTCACCACTCTGTGAGAAAAAATGTTTCCTCGTCTCCGTCCTAAATGGCTTACTCCTTATTCTTAAACTGTGGCCCCTGGGTCTGGACTCCCCCAACATCGGGAACATGTTTCCTGCCTCTAGCGTGTCCAAATCCCTTAATAATCTTATATGTTTCAATAAGAACCCCACTCATCCTTCTCAGTATCACTCGATACCTCTATTGTTTGCCTCCACACTGTAACACTCGATGACTCTTTTTGCGATGCGGAATGAATTTGCAGGCAAGAGGATCCGAAATATCCCTTTGACTCAGTTCAAAGCCTCCCCATTCTTGTAGGCCGTCTCGGCACATGCACAGCTCTGACACCCAATCGCGGACCAAATGTAACTTTGGATTCTGTTCCTCCATGATTCCTATTTGCAAGTTGAGGATATAAGGGATAGAGTTTCACCTTTTGACTGGCAAATACTCTTGTGTCAGCTGTGGGTTTGAAGCCCAGTCAAGCATTGCTCTTCACCACAAGCACTGGGAACAACTGTTGTCCAGGAAGGAACTGCAGATGCTGGTCAATAGACAATAGACAATAGCCAATAGGTGCAGGAGTAGGCCATTCTGCCCTTCGAGCCAGCACCGCCATTCAATGTGATCATGGCTGACCATCCCCAATCAGTACCCCCGTTCCTGCCTTCTCCCCATATCCCCTGACTCCGCTATCTTAAAGAGCCCTATCTAGCTCTCTCTTGAAAGTATCCGGAGAACCGGCCTCCACCGCCCTCTGAGGCAGAAAATTCCACAGACTCACCACTCACTGTGTGAAAAGGTACACAAAAATGCTGGAGAAACTCAGAGGGTGCGGCAGCATCTATGGAACGAAGGAAATAGGCAACGTTTCGGGCCGAAACCCTTCTTCAGACTCCGTTCTAAATGGATTACCCTTTATTGTTAAACTGCCACCCCTGGTTCTGGAGTTTACACCGATGGCGGTCACAAAATGGCGGAGGAACTCAGCGGGGCGGGCAGCAACTCGTCATCTCTGAGGAAGGGTCCCGACCCGAAACGTCACCCATTCCTGCTCTCCAGAGGTGCTGCCTGTCCCGCCAAGTTACTCCAGCTTTTTGCATCTATCGCAACTGTCGTCTAGCTGGATTGATGTTGTCAACCTGGAAAGAGTTGCAGAGAAGTCACAGAGGGATACAGCGTGGAAACAGGCCCTTCAGCACAACTGGTCCACACCGGCCAACACGCCCCATCTACGCTAGTCCCACCTGCCTGCGTTTGGCCCATATCCCCCAAAACCTGTCCTATCCATGTACCTGTCTAAATGTTTCTTAAACATTGCAATCGGACCTGCCTCAACCACTACCTCCTCCGGCAGCTCGTTCCATACACCCACCACCCTTTGTGTGCAAAGGTTACCCCTCAGGTTCTTATTACATCTTTCTCCCCTCACCTTAAACCTATCTCCTCTGGTTTCGATTTCCCTACTCTGGGCAAGAGACTGTGAGTCTATTCCTCTCATGATAAACATATTAAAATTATAAAAGGACTGGACAAGCTAGAAAAATGTTCCCAATGTTGGGCGAGTCCAGAACCAGGGGCCACAGTCTTAGAATAAAGGGAAGGTCATTTAAGACTGAGGCGAGAAAAAACTTTTTCACCCAGAGAGTTGTGAATTTATGAAATTCCCTGCCACAGAGGGCAGTGGAGGCCAAATCACTGGATGGATTTAAGAGAGAGTTAGATAGAGCTCCGGGGCTAGTGGAGTCAAGGGATATGGGGAGAAGGCAGGCACGGGTTATTGATAGGGGACGATCAGCCATGATCACAATGAATGGCGGTGCTGGCTCGAAGGGCCGAATGGCCTCCTCCTGCACCTATTTTCTATGTTTCTATCATTTTATACACCTCTGCAATATCACCCCTCATCCTCCTGCGCTTCAGGGAACAGACCCCAGCTGCCTCAACCTCTCCCTATAGCTCAGTCCCTCGAGTGCTGGCAGCATCCTTGTAAATCTTCTCTGCACCTTTTCCCAGCTTGACAACATCTTTCCTATAACGTGGTGCCCCAAAAATGAACACAACACTCCCAATGCAGCCTTCATGGTGAGGTACGTGGATAGAATTGTGGACGCAGCCCAGACAATCACACAAACCAACCTCCCTTCCTTTGACTCCATCTACACCTCACGCTGCCTCGGCAAGGCCAGCAGCATCATCGAGGACCAGTCGCTCCCCCGGCCACTCCCTCTTCTCCCCTCCCCCATCGGAAGTGTGAAAACGCACACCTCCAGATTCAGGGACAGTTTCTTCCCAGCTGTTATCAGGCAACTCAACCATCCTACCACAACCAGAGAGCGGTGCTGAACTACCATCTACCTCATTGGAGACCCTCGGACTACATTTAATTGGACTTTACTAAACTTTATCTTGCACTGAACGATATTCCCTTTATGTTTAGGCCTTAGAGATACAGTGCGGAAACAGGCCCTTCGGCCCACCGAGTCCGTGCCAACCACCAATCACCATGTTCATTAGCACGCATCATGTATCCGCTCACTGCGGACGGCTCAATAGACAATAGGTGCAGGAGGAGGCCATTCAGCCCTTCGGGCCAGCACCGCCATTCAATGTGATCATGGCTGATCATCCCCAATCAGTACCCCGTTCCTGCCTTCTCCCCATATCCCCTGTCTCCGCTATCTTTAAGAGCTCTATCTAGCTCTCTCTTGAAAGCATCCAGAGAACCGGCCTCCACCGCCCTCTGAAGCAGAGAATCCCACAGACCCACCACTCTGTGAGAAAAAGTGTTTCCCGCCATCCTGGGAATTAACCATGTAAACCTACGCTGCATTCCCTCAATAGCAAGAATGTCCTTCCGCAAATTAGGTCACTCCACCCGGCAACAGGTGATAATCACGTGTTGTCTTTCCGCAGCAAAAAGCTTTTCACTGTACCTCAGCACACGTGACAATATACTAAACTCAACTCGACCAGTCTGCTCGCCTATTCTCTGTCCATTGGTGACCTTACAGAAGGCTTACATTGTGTTTCCGCTGCGCAGATTAGAACCGACATACCTCATCCTGGGAAATATTTTGTCTGTGGTACCGCAGATAAATCCTCGGACAGACAAATCAAGCGCTCAGCTGTGATTAATATTGTTTTGTACTTCCTGGTCTGACTGGGAGTTGACGTTGACGTGACCTTGAGGCGATTGGCTCGGGTCCACGTGGATTTGTGTCGCTGCGTCGTGTGATTGCACCTTGCCCGGAGAAATCAGTGACAAAATACGGGCCTGCTCTGCCTTCATGTAGAAACAAGAAAGCGCAGAGTTAGGGGGGGGGGGGGACCTCATTAGAACGGACAGTGAAAGGCCTGGATAGAGTGGATGTGGAGAGGATGTTTCCACTAGTGGGAGAGTCTAGGAACAGAGGCCACAGCCTCAGAATAAAAGGACGTATCGTAGAAGCATAGAAACCTAGAAACATAGACAATAGGTGCAGGAGAAGGCCATTCGGCCCTTCGAGCCAGCACCGCCATTCATTGCGATCATGGCTGATCGTCCCCTATCAATAACCCGTGCCGGCCTTCTCCCCATATCCCTTGACTCCACTAGCCCCTAGAGCTCTATCCAACTCTCTCTTAAATCCATCCAGTGACTTGGCCTCCACTGCCCTCTGTGGCAGGGAATTCCACAAATTCACAATTCTCTGGGTTGGCCTCCCCTTTATTCTAAGACTGTGGCCCCTGGTTCTGGATTCACCCAACATTGGGAACATTTTTCCTGCATCCTGTATCTGTAGAAGGGAGATGAGGATGTATAAACATTTTGTCTACTCCACTGCGAAATCTCCTCAAGGCACGCCTACTTTGTAGAGGTTCTCCTCCACTCTCCGAAGCGTTTAACAACCTCCTCTCTCACTGCACCCCCTCTGTGATTCTTCTTCCCGCCCCCCACATCAGTCTGAAGAAGGGTCTCGACCCGAAACGTCACCCATTCCTTCGCTCCATAGATGCTGCCTCACCCGCTGAGTTTCTCCAGTATTTTTGTCTACCGTGTATTTCTTTAGTCAGTGCAGGTTCGCCAGGTTTATTCCCGGGATGGCGGGACTGACGTATGATGAAAGAATGGGTCGACTGGGCTTGTATTCACTGCAATTTAGAAGGATGAGAGGGGATCTTATCAAAACATATAAAATTCTTGAAGGACAGATGTAGAAAAAATGCTCTCGATGTCGGGGGAGTCCAGAACCAGGGGGTCACAGTTTAAGAATAAGGGGTCGGCCATTTAGGACTGAGATGAGGAAAAACCCATAGAGCTGTGAATCTGTGGAATTCTCTGCCACAGAAGGCAGTGGAGGCCAATTCACTGGATGGATTCAGGAGAGAGTTCGATTTAGCTCTTCGGGCTAATGGAATCAAAGGATATGGGGAGAAAGCAGAAATGGGGGTACTGATTTTGGACGATCAGCCATGATCACATTGAATGGCAGTGCTGGCCCGAAGGGCCGAATGGCCTCTACTCCTGCATTTATTTTCTACGATTCTAAAATGTGTCCGTTTTCTAAGCACTCATTTGCACCAGCGGACACCATTTTCACACCCTCAACACACTCCTGTTCCAGTTTTCCACCTTTTCACGCTGCCGGTCGCCTTGTGCTTTGTAGCACCACGTTCTACGGGCCGTATGTTTGTAGCTTTGATCAGCTCATTCCCTCCCACCCCTTCATTCCGCTGAGGTTCAGGACTTTTCCCAATACGTTGTCAACAAGTCTTTACATGCAATGTGTAGAGAATTGTAACTCCGGTAACCAAGGTTTGGCACCGCACTCTACAGACAGAAATACTGCAGAAACATCTGTCTTCAATCAGTGTGCTGGAAGGAACTGCAGATAGAAGCAGAGAAACACAGAAGCACAGAAAAACAGGTGCAGGAGTAGGCCAATCGACCCTTCGAGCCAGCACCGCCATTCAATGTGATCATGGCTCACCATCTAAAATCAGTACCCCGTTCCTGCCTTTTTCCCCCATATCCCTTTGATTCCGTTAGCCCTCAGCACTAAATCTAACTCTCTCTTGAAAATATCCAGTGAATTGGCCTCCACTGCTTTCTGTGGCAGAGAATTCCACAGATTCACAACTCTCTGGGTGAAAAAGTTTTTTCCTCCTCTCAGTCGTAAATGACCTACCCCCTTATTCTTAAACTGTGTGACCCCTGGTTCTGGACTCCCCCAACATCGGGAACGTTTCACAGAGTGCTGGAGTGACTCAGCGGGAAATCCGGTAAACGCGTGACGTTTTTTCAACACTGTGAAAAATGTCCACGAGTAAAAAAATACTCGTGATGAATAAAAATGGTTACTTTTTACTTGTACGAGCCGCTTCGAGACATCCACGAGCTGCCACGTGCTTGCTACGGACATTACACGAGCTCGAATCAGGGGAGAACTCGGGAGAAATCTTGAATTACCTCGCACAGCGGGACAGGCCCTTAACTCTCTCCCCTCTTACCTTAAACCTGTGTCCTCTGGCTCTTGATTCCCCTACTCTGGGTAAAAGACTCTGTGCGTCCACCCGATCTATTCCCCTCCTGATCTTATACATCTCTCTATGGTCATCCCAGCATGAAACCTACGGGCCAAATGGTCTACTTCTGTGTTGTAAATAAGTCTCCTTTTCATGTATTTGCATCTAAGACTTTGGACTTTGGAGATACAGGGTGGAAGCAGGCATTTCGGCCCACCGAGTCTGAGCCGACCAGCGATCCCACTATCCTACACACACATACAATTTTACAGAAGCCAATTAACCTACGAACCCGTAAGTCTTTGGAGTGTGGGAGGAAACCGGAGCACCCGGAGAAAACCCACACAGGTCACACAGGGAGAACGTACAAACTCCATACAGACATCACCCGCAGCCAGGATCGAACCCGGGTCTCTGGCGCTGTGAGGCGGGCAACTCTACTGCTGCGCCACCGTGCCACCCCACAGGGGGATCTAGTTTTATACTTTTCATTCCTTTAACCATCTATCTATAATGTTTTGTCATCTGCCACGTGGGAATTGTGAGTTTCCAGAAGTGATCAGAGCAGAATTAGGCCATTCGGCCCATCGAGGCTACTCCGCCATTCTATCATGGCTGATCTATCTCTCCCTCCAAACCCCATTCTCCTGCCGTCTCCCAATTGGGCCCAAAATGCCCAAAAAAGGGTAAAATGCTGAATGGATAGACTTTGGCAAGCAAAAGCGTCAGTCAGCAGCTGTAAACAATGATTAATAGTGAATGTTGGCTCAGTTTCTTCATGCGAACAGACAAGTTCATGACTAGGGTCACTCAAACAGCAAGTTGTCATGTTCAGAACTGAGAGGAGCTGAATTAGACCATTCGGCCCATCAAGTCTACTCTGCCATTCTATCATGGCTCATCTATCTTTCTCTCCTAACCCCATTCTCCTGCCTTCTCCCCATAACCCCTGACACCCGTACTAATCAATCTCTGCCTTAGAAACGTCCATTGATTTGGCCTCCGCTGCCATCGGTGGCAATGAATTCCACAGATTCACCGCCCTCTGACGAAATAAATTCCTTCTCATCTCCTTTCTACAGGCACGTCCTTTAATTATGAGGCTGTGGCCTCTGGTCCTGGATTCTCCTACTATAGGAAACATCCTCTCCGCATCCACTCAATCCAGGCCTTTCACTATTCTGTATGTTTCATCGAGGTCCCCCCCCCCCCCCCCCCCCCCCCCCCACCCCCCTCATCCTTCTAAACTCCAGCGAGTACAGGCCCAGTGCTGTCAAATGTTCATCATATGTTAACCCACTCATTCCTGGAATCATTTTTGTAAACCTCCTCTGGACCCACTCCAGAGCCAGCACATCCTTCCTCAGATATCGGGGCCCAAAGATGCTCACAATACTCCAAATGCGGCCTGACCAGCGCCTTATAGAGCCTCAGCGTTACATCGCTGTTCCAGCTGCTGCGGTCAGGCAAACGCCTCCGTTGCCATGCTGTGAAAACGGAGAGGATGAGAAGGAGTTTCTTCCCAGAGGCCGTTAGGACTGTAAACACCTATCTCACCAGGGACTAACTTTACTGGACCAAGTTACTGTTGTGAGGTGTCTTTTTAAAATTGCTGTCTTTCTTCTATTTTTCCTCCCACAAATATGTAATATGTGAATATGTGTTTCTGTTCCATTCTGTTTAGTAGTTTGTTTTTGCACAAAGTCCGCGAGCATCGCCACTTTTCATTTCACTGTACATCTCGTATGTGTATGTGACGAATAAACCTGACTTGATTTGACTTAAACCTGTGGTGGGAATTACCAAAAATCTGGTTCATGGATACGCCATATTTGAAATGGATGTCCATAGATACCACGCGAGAACAGGCCCTTCAGCCCAACAAGTCCGCACCGACCAGCGATCACCCCGTACACTAATGCTCTCCTACACACTGGTTTACAATTATACTGAAGCCAATGAACCTACAAACCTGTACGCCCTGGGGGTGTGGGAGACCACGCCCGCACCGACCAGCGATCCCCACACACTAACACCATCCGACACACACCAGGGACGATTTACAAACATACCAGGCCAAACAGCCGACCAACCTTTGGACTGCGGGCGGAAACCGGAGATCCCGGAGAAAACCCGCACAGGTCACGGGGGAGAACGTGCAAACTCCGTGCAGACAGCGCCCGTAGTCAGGATCGAACCCGGGTCTCTGGCGCTGTGAGGCAGCGACTCCGCCCCCCCTGCGCTGTCTGTCCGTACAGACTGGGTGGGCCGTAGTCTAAAGTCTATAGTCTATAAACTTTAAATCACATTTTAAAGTCCTAAGTTAATGTTGCCTAAAACTCCATTTTAATTGGGGTGCAGTTTTTTTCACTTCTAAACCTCCTGTTCAATAAATATAAGTTATGAGATGGTGAGGCCTCGACTGTAGAGAGAGCGTAGCTTTCGTGTTTCTATGGAAATCCTATCTAATTTTAAACCCTTCGCCGTGTGAAAGCTTACTCCTCCAGCAGCCCACTATAATTTAATTCCGAGCGTTACGATCACTGTCACAACAGCACCTGCGGTATGATTAAAAAATGAATCACCGAGTTCGAGTCATTCTCTCTATTAATCCTACAAATTACATGCAATTTATAGTTTGGGAGTTCATAACAAAATCCAAGTCTACATTGGCATAGAAGGTGCTGGAGTAACCCCGCGGGACAGGCCGCATCCCTGGATAGAAGGAACGGGTGACTTTAGCGATGTAATGCTGAGGCTCTAGAAGGCGCTGGTCAGGCCGCATTTGGAAACTTGTGAGCAATTTTGGGCTGGTGTGGGCAAGTTGGGCCGAAGGGCCTGTTTCCAACTGTATCACTCCGTGACTCTATGGTGCGGGGAGCTCATTGAAACGTACAGAATAGTGAAAGGCCTGGATAGAGTTGATGTGGCGAGGATCTTTCCACTACTGGGAGAGTCTAGGACCAGATCTCACAGCCTCAGATTTAAAGGACGTTCTTTTAGGAAGGAGATGAGGAGACATTTATTAGAGGGTGGTGAATCTGTGGAATTCCTTGCCACTGAAGGCTGTGGAGCCCAAGTCAATGGATATTTTTAAGGCAGAGGTAGATAGATTCTTGATTAGCACAGGTGTCAATAGACAATAGAAAATAGGTGCAGGAGTAAGCCATTCGGCCCTTTGAGCCAGCACCGCCATTCAATGTGATCATGGCTGATCATCCCCAATCAGTACCCCGTTCCTGCCTTCTCCCCATATCTCCTGACTCCGTTATCTTTAAGAGCCCTATCTAGCTCTCTCTTGAAAGTATCCAGAGAACTGGCCTCCACCGCCCTCTGAGACAGAGAATTCCACAGACTCACCACGCTCTGTGAGCAAAAGTGTTTCCTCGTCTCCGTTCTAAACGGCTTACCCCTTATTGTTAAACTGTGGCCCCTGGTTCTGGACTCCCCCAACATCGGGAACATGTTTCCTGCCTCTAGCGTGTCCAAACCCTTAATAATCATATATGCTTCAATAAGATTCCCTCTCATCCTTCTAAACTCCAGAGTGTACAAGCCCAGCCGCTCCATTCTCTCAGCATATGACAGTCCCGCCATCCCGGGAATTAACCTTGTAAACCCACTCCCTCAATAGCTGCACTCCCTCAATAGCAAGAATGTCCTTCCTCAAATTAGAGGGCCAAAACTGCACACAATACTCCAGGTGTGGTCTCACTAGGGCTCTGTACAACTGCAGATGGACATCTTTGCTCCTATGTTAGATTCCTCTTGTTATGAAGGCCAACATGCCATCCGCTTTCTTCGCTGCCTGCTGTACCTGCATGCTTACTTGCATAGACTGATGAACAAGGACCCCCAGATCCCATTGTACTTCCCCTTTTCCCAACTTGACGCCATTTAGATATTAATCTGCCTTCCTGTTTTTGCTACCAAAGTGGATAACCTCACATTTATCCACATTAAACGTCATCTGCCATGCATCTGCCCACTCCCCCAACCCTGTCCAAGTCACCCTGCATTCTCATAGCATCCTCCTCACGGTTCACACTGCCACCCAGCTTTGTGTCATCTGCAAAGTTGCTAACGTTACTTTGAGTAAAGTCCGATCAAGGAAAGTCCGAGGGTCATCAAAAAGAGGTGGATAGTAGGAAGGGTTGATGAAGATTCTGGAAGGAAGGATGCCTGCCTGGTTGAACCACTCCCTGCTCTCTACAATAGACAAATAACTTATTAAGGATTTGCAACACAAACAACACTGACACAATGATCCTTCTGTCCGAAGGACATTTGTGAATGTTAAAAGAATTCTTGACACCATGTGAAAGGGAGGAATGAATCGATGGAATGTCACTTAGGTCATAAGTGCCAGGAGCAGAAAGAGGCCATTCGGCCCACCAAGTCTACTCCGCCACTCAATCATGGCTGATCTATCTGGGGCCACCATTTAAGAATAAGGGGTAAGCCATTTAGAATGGAGATTTTTTCTCACAGAGAGTGGTGAGTCTGTGGAATTCTCTGCCTCAGAGGGCGGTGGAGGACGGCTCTCTGGATACTTTCAAGAGAGAGCTAGATAGGGCTCTTAAAGATAGCGGAGTCAGGAGATATGGGGAGAAAACAGGATTGGAATATTGATTGGGGATGGTCAGCCATGATCGCATTGAATCCAAGGGTCAAATGGCCTACTCCTGCACCTATTGTCTATTGTCTATCTCTCCCTCCCAACCCCATTCTTCTGCCTTCTCCCCATAACCCCTGACACCCGTACTAATCAAGAATCTGTCAAACTCTACCTTAAAAATATCCACTGACTTGGCCTCCACAGCTGTCTGTGGCAATGAATTCCACAGATTCACCAAATAAACTCTGACCAAATAAATTCCTCCTCAAGTCCTTTCTAAAGGTAGGTCCTTTAATTCTGAGGCTGTGTCCTCTGGTCCTAGACTCTGCCACTGGTGGAAACATCCTCTCCACATCCACTCTATCCAGGCCTTTCGCCATTCGGTAAAGTTTCCGTGAGGAATGTGAAAAGGGAGCAGCCATGATTGAGGGATCTCGGGAGAGAGGGCCAGGGGATTAGGCAGCAGTAGATGGAAGAATGGTCACAAACAGGTTACACAAATGAGGAATGCATCTGTATATGTGTGTATTTGTGAATATGTATATATATACACACACACTGAACTTTTTTTCTCGTTTATTATATCGATTCCAGTGCACTGTGTTTACATATTCTGTTGTGCTGCTGCAAATAAGAATTGAATTGTTCTTCCTGATAAATTAAAAGTCTCATCTTGACCACTTCCTGTTTGCACTGTGCTTTGATTTTAGATAAAACGCTACCACGTATGGCTGTGATTTTTTGGCCATCTTGCTCAGAGTCCTCCTCCGCTGCGCAGGCCTATCGATGAAAAGTAAAAGGCTTATTAGTGTTTAAAAAATCTTGAGATTCTCTCTCCTGTCAATCACTGCCAGGAAGGCCTCGCCCATTCCAGTGGGAGGGGGGAGGGACTATAAACCCCGGAAGTGTGGGCGTGGCTCAGTCTGTCTACAAGATGGGGGAGAGAGAGGTCACTACTCTCTGTCTGAGCTGGGAAACTACAGAACATTGTGAGTACGCAATGTACTTGAATAAATGATTTGTTAGCCCTTAATGAAAATTAAATGAGTTGTTTAGCCTGCCCTGTGCTTGAAACTGCAATGGCAATGGAAATGCAATGAGCTGTTTGGCTTGAGCCTGCCCTGTGCTTGAAAGTGCAATGGCAATATAAGTGAAGTGAAAATGCAATGAGATGTTTCGCTTGGCCTGCCCTGTGCTTGAAACTGCAATGGCAATGGAAGTGAAATGAAAATGCAATGAGTTATTCGGCTTGCCCTGTGCTTGAAACTGCAATGCAATTGGAAATGAAATGAAATGAGTTGTTTGGCCAGCCTGAAACCACTAATTTCGGCCCACATGCCCCTATTAGCCAAGAAACCAGCCCAAGAATCCATTCGGCCCACAATATCCATATTAGCCCTCTGGAAACCAGTCCCTTTGGCCCACAACCCCCCCGGCCAGCAACATTGGAATTGGTGGAGAGGTGGAATATTGCATTGGGGGACCAGCCCTCCCGTGTGAACATGAGACCCAACGGGTCCCATCTAGTTTAGTATGACAATAAAACACTCGTAACTGTCTACTCACTCTATGCCGAACAGTGAAAGGCCTGGATAGAGTGGATGTGGAGAGGACCAGTGGCCACAGCCTCAGAATAAAAGGACGTTCCTTTAGAAAGGAGATGAGGAGGAGTTTCTTTGGTCAGAGGGTGGTGAATCTGTGGAATTTGTTGCCACAGACAGGTGTGGAGGCCAAGTCAGTGGATATTTTTAAGGCAGAGACGGACAGATTCTTGATTAGTGCGGGTGTCAGGGGTTATGGGGACAAGGCAGGAGAATGGGGTTTAAAGGGAGAGATAGATCAGCCATGATTGAATGGCGGAGTAGACTCTTAGGCCCGAAACAAGCCCTTCGGCCCGCCGACTCCACACCAACCAGCGATCCCCGCACACTAACACTATCCTACACACGCTAGGGACAATTTACAATTTTTACCAAAGCCAATTAACCTACAAACCTGAACGTCTTGAGAGTGTGGTAGGAAACCAGAGCACCCGGAGAAAACCCACGCAGTTGTTCACCAGACTGATTCCTGGGATGTCAGGACTTTCATATGAAGAAAGACTGGATAGATTCGGCTTGTACCCGCTAGAATTTAGAAGTTTGAGGGGGGATCTCATAATAATTTACAAAATTCTTAAGGGGTTGGACAGACTAGATGTAGGAAGATTGTATCCCGATGTTGGGGAAGTCCAGAACAAGGGGTCACAGTTTAAGGATAAGGGGGAGGTCTTTTAGGACCGAGATGAGAAAAACATTTTTCACACAGAGAGTGGTGAATCTGTGGAATTCTCTGCCACAGAAGGTAGTTGAGGCCAGTTCATTGGCTATATTTAAGAGGGAGTTAGATGCGGCCCTTGTGGCTAAGGGGATCAGGGGGTATGGAGAGAAGGCAGGTACAGGATACTGAGTTGGATGATCAGCCATGATCATATTGAATGGCGGTGCAGGCTCGAAGGGCCTACTCCACCTATTTTCTATGTTTCTATTCTTATAGACAATAGACAATAGACAATTGGTGCAGGAATAGGCCATTCGGCCCTTCGAGCCAGCCCTGCCATTCAATGTGATCATGGCTGATCATCCCCAATCAGTACCTCGTTCCTGCTTTCTCCCATATCCCCCCGACTCCGCTATCATTAAGAGCCCTATCTAGCTCTCTCTTGAAAATATCCAGAGAACCGGCCTCCAACGCCCTCTGAGGCAGAGATTTCCACAGACTCACCACGCTCTGTGTAAGAAAAAGTGTTTCTTCGTCTCTGTTCTAAAAGGCTTACCCCTTATTCTTAAACTGTGGCCCCTGGTTCTGGACTCCCCCAACATCGGGAACATGTTTCCTGCCTCTAGCGTGTCCAAGCCCTTAACAATCTTATATGTTTCAATAAGATTCCCTCTCATCCTTCTAAACTCCAGAGTGTACAAGCCCAGCTGCTCCGTTCTCTCAGCATATGACAGTCCTGCCATCCTGGTGAATTAACCTTGTAAACCTGCGCTGCACTCCCTCAATAGCAAGAATGCCCTTCCTCAAATTTGGTCTTGCTGTACTGAATGCAAAAAAAGCATTTCACTCCATCCGTGTACAGGTGATAACGAAGAAACCATGGGAGCATTAATATCTCGCATGTGAATAATTCACTCTCAGTTACCTGGTCTATTTGCAAACTGACTAATGATTAACCAAAGATGGACCTAAAGCAGTGAGTCATTGATAAATACAGCGTGGAAACAGGCCCTTCGGCCCACTGAGACCATGCCAACCATCAGCCTCTTTATACCAAACCTACATCAATCTACACTCTTCAATCTATCAGTCTGAAGAAGGGCCCGATCCAAAACGTCACCTATCCATGTTCCACAGATGCTGCCTGACCCGCTGAGTTACTCCAGCACTCTGTGAAACGTCACCTATCCGTGTTCTCCACAGATGCTGCCTGACCCACTGAGTTACTCCAGCACTCTGTGAAACGTCACCTATCCATGTTCTCCACAGATGCTGCCTGACCCGCTGAGTTACTCCAGCACTCTGTGAAACGTCACCTATCCATGTTCCCCACAGATGCTGCCTGACCCGCTGAGTTACTCCAGCACTCTGTGAAACGTCACCTATCCATGTTCTCCACAGATGCTGCCTGACCCGCTGAGTTACTCCAGCACTCTGTGAAACGTCACCTATCCATGTTCTCCACAGATGCTGCCTGACCCAAGTTACTCCAGCACTCTGTGAAACGTCACCTATCCATGTTCTCCACAGATGCTGCCTGAGAGTTACTCCAGCACTCTGTGAAACGTCACTATCCATGTTCTCCACAGATGCTGCCTGACCCGCTGAGTTACTCCAGCACTCTGTGAAACGTCACCTATCCATGTTCCCCACAGATGCTGCCTGACCCGCTGAGTTACTCCAGCACTTTGTGTCTTTTTTTCTACGACAATCTAATCCAACTTTATTCTTTCCTTGTAATAACAAGGAACTGCAGATGCTGGTTTATACCAAAGCTAGGGCGTCACGGTGGCGCGGCAGTAGAGTCGCTGCCTCACAGCGCCAGAGACCCGGGTTCGATCCTGACCACGGGTGCTGTCTGTACGGACTTTGTACGTTCTCCCTGTGACCTGCGTGGGTTTTCTCCGGGTGCTCCGGTTTCCTCCCACATTCCAAAGACGTGCAGGTTTGTAGGTTTGTTGAGCTTCTGTAAAATTGTAAACTGCCCCTCGTGTAGCTGTACGGGGTGATCGTTGGTCGGCACGGACTCGGTGGGCCGAAGGGCCTGTTTCCGTGCTGTATCACCGAGTCTAGTGTGGTCAGCAGGGAAAGATAGATCAGCCATGATTGAATGGCGGGGTAGGGCCGAATGGCCTAATTCTGCCCCTATGGCGTATGAACCTACGAGTTCTCTTAATTCCACTGCAGAAAGAAAACATGCTCAAATGGTGCGGGACACATCAAAAACAGGTCAGCATCAAATCCCTGGTTGTTCCACCAGATTCACAGTGTGGAGTTCGGCATGTCCCCGACAACTCTCACCAACTTCTACAGATGCGCGTAGAAAGCATTTTATCGGGATGCATCACAGCACGGTTTGGGAACAGCTCCATCCAAGACCCGCAAGAAATCACAGCGAATTGTGGACGCAGCCCAGACCATCACACAAACCAACCTCCCTTCCATCGACTCCGTCTACACCTCACGCTGCCTCGGCAAGGCCAGCAGCATCATCAAGGACCAGTCTCACCCCGGCCACTCCCTCTTCTCCCCTCTCCCATCGGGCAAGAGGTACAAAAGTGTGAAAACGCACACCTCCAGATTCAGGGACAGTTTCTTCCCGGCTGTTATCAGGCAGCTGAACCATCCCATCAACAACTAGAGTGCGGTCCTGAGCTATCATCTACATCATTGGAGACCCTTGGACTATCTTTGATCAGACTTTATCTTGCACTCAACGTTATTCCCTTATCCTGTCTCTGTACACTGCCGACAGCAGGATAGTTCACAGTTTAGTTTAGTGTCACGTGTACCGAGGTACAGTGAAAAGCTCTTATTGCGTGCTAACCAGTCAGCGGAAGGACAATACATGATTACAACAGAGCCATTTACAGTGTATAGATGCATGAAACATTGAAACATAGAAAATATTAAAGGAGGAGGCCATTCGGCCCTACGAGCCAGCACCGCCATTCACTGTGATCATGGCTGATCATCCCCAATCAATAACCCGTTCCTGCCTTCTCCCCATATCCCTTGACTCCACTAGCCCCTCGAGCTCCATCTAACTCCCTCTTAAATCCATCCAGTGATTTGACCTCCACTGCCCTCTGTGGCAGGGAGTTCCACAAATTCACAACTCTCTGGGTGAAAACGTTTTTTCTCACCTCAGTCTTAAATGGCCTCCCCTTTATTCTAAGACTGTGGCCCCTGGTTCTGGACTCGCCCAACATTGGGAACATTTTTCCTGCATCTAGCTTGTCCAGTCCTTTTATAATTTTACATGTTTCTATAAGATTCCCCCCTCATCCTTCTAAACTCCAGTGAATACAAGCCTAGTCTTTTCAATCTTTCCTCATATGACAGTCCCGCCATCCCAGGGATCAATCTCGTGAACCTACGCTGCACTGGCCTCAATCACAAGGATTTCCTTCCTCAAATTAGGAGACCAAAACTGTCCACAATACTCCAGATGTGGTCTCACCAGAGCCCTGCACAACTGCAGAACCCTTATCAGTGCATGATACGGGAATAACGTTTAGTGCAAGGTAAAGCCAGCAAAATCCGATCAAGGTTAGCCCGAGGGTCACCAATGAGGTAGTTAGTCGTAACAAAAACATTTCACTGTACCTCGGTAACTAAACTCAAACTCAAAGCATATGATTGTAACACAGTTTACTGAGACTGAAATTAAAAGCGAGCTACACGTCTATTTGTACCTTTCTCAGTTTACTATTAAGATGACATTGCATTAGATCGCCCGGCGTGGGGGAGCTGAGATCCCCCCCAATGCAGGAGCTTGATCGACCCCCCAACGAGGCTACGGGAGCCAAGATCGCCCCGACAACGGAAGGCCCGAGGCCCCGCGACCGCAGGAGAACAAAGAAGGGAAGAGAGTGAACTTCTTTTTCGCCTTCCATCACAGTGGGGAATGTGGAGGAGTCGCTGTGGTGGATGTTTATGTTAAAATGTGTTTTGTGTGTTCCGTTGCTTTTTATTGGTATGACTGTACGGCAAATCAAATTCCTCGTGTGTTGCAAAACATACTTGGCTAATAAAGTATGAGTATGATTACGATTAGTTGATCTCTTCGCTGGGCAAATGCCTGTTCCTTTAAGGAATTTACCACACGGAATGTCATCATAAGATCAAAAGGCAGAGGAGCAGAATTAGGCCACAAAAGGACACAAAGTTAGATGCACAAAGTCTCAACTACCTCCTCCGGCAGCTCGTTCCATACGCCCACCACCATTTGTGTGAAAACGTTACCCCTCAGGTTCCTATTAAATCTCTCCCCCTTCACCTTAAACCTATGTCCTCTGGTTCTCGATTCCCCTACTCTGGGCAAGAGACTCTGTGCATCTACCTGATCTATTCCTGTCATGATTTTCTACACCTCTATAAGATCACCCCTCATCCTCCTGCGATATAATCAAGAACCCATCAATCTTTTGTGAAGATAGACACAAAATGCTGGCGTAACTCAGCAGGACAGGCAGCATCACTGGACAGCAGGAATGGGCAACGTTTCGGGTCGAGTCCCTTCTTCGGACAGACCTCGACCCGCAACGTTACCCTTTCCTTCTCTCCAGAGACGTTGTCAGTCCCGCTGAGTTACACCAGCATTTTGTATCTATCTTCGGTTCAAACCAGCATCTGCAGTTCCTTCCTACACACCCTATCAATCATAAGGAATGGGAGCAGCGTTAGGCCATTCGGCCCATCAAGCCTACTCCGCCATCCAATCATGGCTGATCTATCTCTCCCTCCTAACCCCCATTCTCCTGTCTTCTTCCCACAACCTCTGACACCCGTACTAATCAAGAATCTATGTACAGTATATCTGCCTTAAAAAATATCCATTGACTTGGCCTCCACAGCCTTCTGTGCCAAAGAATTCCACAGATTCACCACCCTCTGACTAAAGAAATTTCTCCTCATCTCCTTCCTAAAAAAACGACCTTTAATTAAACGTCCTCTGGTCCTAGACTCTCCCACTAGTGGAAACATCCTGTCCACATCCACTCTATCCAAACCTTTCACTATTCTGTACATTTCAATGAGGTCTCCCCTCGTTCTTCTAAACTCCAGCGAGTACAGGCCCAGTGCCGACAAACGCTTATCATAGGTTAACCTACTCATTCTGAATCAATTGTGTCTATCTTCGGTTTAAACCAGCACCTGCAGTTCATTTCTACACAACAATAGACAATGGACAATAGGTGCAGGAGTAGGCCATTCGGCCCTTCGAGCCAGCACCGCCATTCAATGTGATCATGGCTGATCATCCCCAATCAGTACCCCGTTCCTGCCTTCTCCCCATATCCCCTGACTCCGTTATCTTTAAGAGCCCTATCTAGCTCTCTCTTGAAAGTATCCAGAGAACCGGCCTTTGGCCCTTCGAGCTTCAATGATAGTCCCCGCGGGTCACCAATGAGGTAGTGGTTTTGAACATATATTCTCCCCGTGACCGCGTGGGTTTTCTCCGGGTGCTCCGGTTTGCTCCCACATTCCCAAGACGTACAGGTGTGTAGGTTAATTGGCTTCATTAAAATTGTGAAATTTCTCTGGCATTTACGATAGTGCTAGTACCAATCGATAGTCGGTGTGGACTCGGTGGGCCGAAGGGCCTGTTTTTTGGGCTATATCTCTAAACTAAACTAAACTATATATAGCAGGAATTACCAGGCTATGCAAGGAATGAGTTTGCTTTCCAATGGATAATTCAAACCAGAGAAACGTCATTTTAAAATGGGATTGATGCCAGTTAGATATTAGTTTAGTTTTAATTTAGTTTAGAGATACAGCACGGAACAGGCCCCTCGGCCTACCGAGTCCGCACCGACCAGCGATACCCGCACATTAGTGCTACCCTGCACACACTAGGGATAATTTGCAGTTACACCAAGCCAATTAACCTCCAAACCTGTACGTCTTCGGAGTGTGGGAGGAAACCGAAGCAGCCGGAGAAAGAACGTCCAAACACCGTACAAACAGCACCTGTAGTCAGGATCGAACTCGGTCTCTGGCGCCGTGAGGCCGCAACTCTACTGATGTTTTCAAGAGAGAGTGACTCTACTTCCTGAGAAGATTACGGAGATTCAGCATGTCAAAGAGGATTCTCCTAAACTTCTACAGGTGCACGGTAGAGAGCATTCTGTCTGGCTGCATCGTGGCCTGGTTCGGCAACTTGAACGAGCAGGAGCGAAAAAGGCGACAAAAAGTTGTGACCACTGCCCAGTCCGTCACCGGCTCTGACCTCCCCATTGTCGAAGGGATCTACTGTAGTCATGGCCTCAAAAAGGCAGCCAAAGTCATCAGGGACCCACACACCCTGGCCACACACTCATCTCACTGCTGCCATCGGGAAGAAGGTACAGGAGCCTGAAGACTGTAACGTCCAGGTTCAGGAACAGCTTCTTCCCTACAAGCCATCAGGTTATTAAACAAAACATCGAATAAGCTCTGAGCTCTGAACTGTAAAAGACGATATTATTATTTGTTATTTACACCATATTTGTTATTTATTGAACTTTTTCTTTTTTTTCCCGTTATGTTTACATATGTTTACATATTCACTTATTCTGTTGTGCTGCAGCAAGTAAGAATTTCATTGTCCCGTCCGGGACATACGACAATAAAACACTCTTGACTCTTGATGTAGCTCTTAGCGCTAACAGAATCAAGGGATATGGGGAGAAGGCAGGAACGGGGTACTGATTTTGGATGATCAACCATGATCATATTGGATGGCGGTGCTGGCTCGAAGGGCCGAATGGCCTACTCCTGCACCTATTGTCTGTATATCGATGTTTCCACCATGCACCACCCTGACTTCTTAAACCTGCGTTCTGATCTATTGGGAGAACGCAAATCGCCCTGAGCTGCAAGTTTGAGATCGGTTTAAGTCGTCAGAGGCAGACGCGGCGACTTTCTCGGGAGTTGAGCAAAGATGTGAAGAAGGTGCAGAGAAGAGGGGATGAAAGGACTGTGTGATCAACAGGTCAGGGAAGAGAGAAGTCTCTGCTTCACTCTGCTGGCTATTTACGGTGCTCAAAATGGCCGCTGTTTACATAACAGTGGCCACTTCAAAACAGCTCCGTGCACGGAATCCTGCAGAGAGATGCCATGCCGAGATCTCTTCAGGAATAACATTAAAACCCGAGACAGCTAGTCCCAGACAAAATGTGTAGGAAGGAACTCCAGAGATGATGCCTGGCCCGCTGAGTTACTGCAGCGTTTTGTGTCTGTCCACAGCTAAGTTTGACTCTGGTCTTCAGCACTCAGGTCTGAAGAAGGGCCCAGACCCCGAAAGGTCACCCACTCTTCTCCCCGCTCCCATCTAGGCAGGAGGTGCAGAAGTAAGAAAACGCACATCTCCAGTTTCAGGGACAGTTTCTTCCCAGCTGTTATCAGGCAACTGAACCATCCTACCACCAATTTGAGAATGGTCCTGAACCACTAACTACCTCGCTGGAGACCCGCAGACTATCTTCAATTGAACTTTACCTTGCCCTAAATGTTATTCCCTTTATCATGTGTCGAAACACTGTAAATGGCTCAATTGTATTCATGGATTGCAATGTGACTCCGGACTGTCAAAGCTGCCACAGCCAGACATAAAAACAGTTTTTATCCACGAGTAGTTGCTCTACTCAACAGCCAAAAATCTGTCGCCTCCCTTTGATCTGGTATTTTGTTGGTTCACATGCTTGATCAATGGTGTTTTATCATTAATGTTTTATTATTATTAATGTTTAGTGTTTTCTGAGTCATTCGTAACTGTCACTGTATGTCATGCTGTTACTTGTGGGCGGAGCACCAAGGCAAATTCCTTGTATGTGAATACTTGGCCAATAAACTTACTTACTTACTTACATACTTACTTATGTATTGTCTTTCGCTGACTGGTTAGCACGCAACAAGAGAGTTTCACTGTAGCTCGGTGCACGTGACAATTAACCTAAACTAAATCTTTGAATACAGAGAATATTTTGCAGCATTCAATAAAGCAGGAGAGGGAGGTGAAGACCAACGTCTGAAGAAGGGTCTCGACCCCAAAACGTCACCCACTCTTTCTCTCCAGAGATGCTGCCTGTCCCGCTGAGTTACTCCAGCATTTTGTGTCTATCTTCAGTTTCAACCAGCATCTGCAGTTCCATCCTACACATCGAGCCATCCAAAACTGACTCAACAGTAAATGTTGCGATAGTCCCAGCCTCAACTACCTCCTCTGGCAGCTCGTTCCATACACCCACCACCCTTTGTGTGGAAAAGTTACTCTTCAGATTCCTATTAAATCATTCCCCCTTCACTTTAAACCTATGTCCCCTGGTCCTCGATTCCCCTTCTCTGGGCAAGAGACTCTGTGCATCTACCCGGTCTATTCCTCTCATGATTTTACACACCTCTACCAGATCACCCCTCATCCTCCTGCGCTCCAAGGAATAAAGACCCAGCCTGCTCAACCTCTCCCTATAGCTCACACCCTCGAGTCCGGGCAACATCCTCGTAAATCTTCTCTGCACCCTTTCCAGCTTGACAACATCTGTCCAATAACACGGTGCCCAGCCTTGTTGATGGTCGAGAGGGTTTGGGTCAATGAGGTGAAGTCATTTGGTACAATAATCCCTAATCTGTTCATTTGTCACAATATTTACATGCCCACTGAATTTACAGGGCATTAGGCTGGAAAAGAAGGAGTCCAGTTCACAATTTTACATTCACAAGTTACAGGAATAGAATTAGGCCATTCGGCCCATCAAGTCTATTCAACCATGGCTGATCTCTGCCTCCTCATCCCAATCTCCTGCCTTGTCCCCATAACCCTTGACACCCGTTCTCATCAAGAACTTGTGTAAGAAGGAACTGAAGATGCTGGTTTAAACCAAAGTTCTAATCAAGAACATGTCTATCCCTGCCTTAAAAATATCCACTGACTTGGCCTCCACAGCCGTCTGTGGCAAAGAGTTCCACAGATTAACTACCCTCTGACTAAAGAAGTTCCTCCTTT
Source organism: Okamejei kenojei (assembly GCA_035221665.1). Lineage (NCBI taxonomy): Eukaryota > Metazoa > Chordata > Chondrichthyes > Rajiformes > Rajidae > Okamejei > Okamejei kenojei. The sequence continues at coordinate 155,038,185 of CM069132.1, forward strand.
CTAAAAGAGCGCCCTTTAATTCTGTTTAGAGATACAGAGTGTAAGAAAGGCCTTCGGCCCACCGAGTCCGTGCCAACCACCAATCAGCCCATGCATTAGACAATAGACAATAGAAAATAGACAATAGGTGCAGGAGTAGGCCATTCGGCCCTTTGAGCCAGCACCGCCATTCAATGTGATCATGGCTGATCATCCCCAATCAGTACCCGTTCCTGCCTTCTACCCATATCCCCTGACTCTGCTATTTTTAAGTGCCCTATCTAGCTCTCTCTTGAAAGCATCCAGAGAACCGGCCTCCACCGCCCTCTGAGACAGAGAATTCCACTCTTTGTGAGAAAAAGTGTCTCCTCGCCTCCATTCTAAAAAGTGTTTCCTCGTCTCCGTTCTAAAAAGTTCTCTCAGATCTATCCCACACAATAGGGACAATTTACAGAGGCCAGTTAACCCGCAAATCTGCACGTCTTTGGAGTGTGGGAGTAAACTGGACCGCAGTGAGAAAACCCACGCGGGTCACGGGGCGAAGGGATAAACTCCATACAGACAGCACCCGTAGTCAGGATCAAACCGGGGTCTCTGGTGCTGTGAGGCGGCAATTCTACCAGTGGGCCACCATAGCAAAACAACGGTAACTATTGCCAGCGATGTTTAACTTCTGTGTAAAGTGTTGAGCGAGACATTTGTGGGGAAAGATTGAGATCAAACACAAAAAGCCGGAGTAACTCAGCGGGACAGGCAGCGTCTCTGGAGAGAAGGAATGGGTGACGATTCGAGTCGAGACCCTTCTTCAGACTGAGAGTCAGGGTTGAAATGTAAGGTCAGTTTTCTGACACCCAATACCCCTGTGAATGTGGGCATGGCTCCAGTAAACATCCACGCAGTGTGCACACACCCCTCAGTAAGGGGCGGCAAGGTGGCGCAGCGGTAGAGCTGCAGTCTCACAGCGCCAGGTTCCATCCTGACCACGGGCGCTGTCTGTACGGAGTTGGTACGCTCTCCCCGTGACCTGCGTGGGCTTTCCCCGGGTGCTCCGGTTTACTCTTATTCTCGAAGCCGCACAATAATATCCAGAGACGTGCAGGTTTGTAGGCTAAAGGGATCCTTCTGCAGTCGTGCAGGGCCCTAGTGAGACCACACCTGGAGTATTGTGCGCAGTTTTGGCCCCCTAATTTGAGGAAGGACATTCTTGCTATTGAGGGAGTGCAGCGTAGGTTCACCAGGTTAATTCCCGGGATGGCGGGACTGTCATATGTCAATGGAACACGCTGCCGGGAGTGGTGGTTGCGGCAGATATGATAGTGCCTTTTAAGATGTAAATGGATAGGCACATGGATATGCATAAAATGGAGGGATATGAATCACTTACAGGGAGATATGAGATAGTCTTGGCATCAAGTTCAGCACAGACATCGTGGGCTGAAGGGCCTGTTCATGTGCTGTACAGTTCTATGCTCTACCTGACAGAGTCCATCCATTCTGTGCTCGCTTTGAACAGAAGATCATAAGGCCATACGGGATAGGAGCAGAATTAGGCCATTCGGCCCATCAAGTCTACTCTGCCATTCAATCGTGGCTGTTCTATCTCTCCCTCCTAGCCCCATTCTCCTGCCTTCTCCCCGTAACCCCTGACACCCGCACTAATCAAGGATCTATCTATCTCTGCCTTAAATATATCCACTGACTGGCCCTCCACAGCCGTCCGTGGCAAAGAATTCTACAAGATTAGTGGAATATCCATTTTGGGTGCACTGGTAACCATGGTTACCGGCACACTCAACGTGTCAGGCAGCCTCTTGGGAGAACATGGATAGTGTCACAGAGCGATACAGCGTGAAAACAGGCCCTTCAGCCCAACTTGCCCACACCGGCCAACAATGTCCCAGCTACACCAGTCCCACCAGCCCATATCCCTCCAAACCTGTCCTATCCATGTACCTGTCTAACTGTTTCTTAAACGTTGCGATAGTCCCAGCCTCAACTACCTCCTCCTCTGGCAGCTTGTTCAACACACCCACCACCCCTTGTATAAAAAAGTTACCCCTCAGGTTCCTATTAAATCACCTTACACCTACGTCCTCTGGTTCTCGATCCCCTTACTCTGGGCAAGAGACTCTGTGCGTCTACCCGATCTATTCCTCCCATGATGTTGTCCACCTCGAGAAGTTCACCCCCCTCATCCTCCTGCGCTCCAAGGAATAGAGACCCAGCCTGCTCAACCTCTCCCTGTAGCTGACACCCTCGAGTCCTGGCCACATCCTAACGCGTCACAAGGCACAGCGGTAGAGTTGCTGCCTCACAGCCCCAGAGGCCCGGGTTCGATCCTGACTACGGGTGCTGTCTGCACGGAGTTTGTACGTTCTCCCCGTGACCTGCGTGGGTTTTCTCCCACACTCCAAAGACGTACAGGTTTGTAGGTTAATTGGTATAATTGTAAAAAATTGTGCCTAGTGTGTGTGTGTGTAGGATAGAGTTGGTGTGCAGGGATCGATGGTTGGTGCTGGCCCGGTGGGCTGAAGGGCCTAGCTCCACGCTGTATCTCTAAAACTAAACTACTATTGCATGGGAAGCCATAACGTGCACATTTAATTTTGTTTTGTATATATATTTATTAAAAATTCTGAATAAAGTTGATTTTTGGAAATTTAAAACAAAATCATTTAAAAAGGGAAAGATATCCCACTCAGAGCCAGAAAATAACATGGGTACACAAAAGGCTGGAGAAACTCAGCGGGTGCAGCAGCATCTAAGGAGCGAAGGAGATAGGCGACGTTTCGGGTCGAGACCCTTCTTCAGACTGGTCATGCCTTTGCATTGATCAGAGTTTGCAAAATAATCACAATTTCCTACGAGATTCGCCTCCACTGCCCCCTCCCCATCTCCACTGCACCACCCCACCCCTCCTCCCCGCACCCTCGCCTCCCCACCTCCCTTCCCCGCTCCTCCTCATCCCCTCTACACCCCCCTCTTCTGGAAACACAGTAAATAGGTGCAGGAGTAGACCATGACGCGCACTTCAAATGATCATGGCCGATCATCCAAAATCAGTACCCTGTTCCTGCCTTCTCCTCATATCCCTTGAGTACCTTTTCCGATATCCCTATAAGATCTCAATCTCCTCTCCACTTACAATCCCTCCTTTCTCCCTATTCTTGTCGTTTTACTCATCTCATTTTTTTGGCTTTCCCTTGTATTCTCGTTCTACAAGTTCTGGACGACTTCTTTTCTTCGCTCCTTCTCTCCCTTTTCGTTTTCCACTTATTCTATTCTTTTTCATCGTCTTGCCTTCTTTTTTCGTCCCTTTCTCTTCTTCTTGCTTTTATCAACATTTATTTTGCCTTTTTTCTTTTTTCATTACCCTTCCCTATTTTCACTTTTCTTTTCAGCATCCTTTTCTCTTTCTTTTACTTTCCTACCTTTATAATTTAATAAAAAGTCTTCTATATACATCCTCTCCCTTCATCTTTTCCAATTTTATCTTCTTTTTTATCCCTTTTTATCACTTCACACCCTTACTCACCACCCCCACCAACCACACTTTATCACCCCCCGCCCCTCCAATAGTGGAACGAAGACAACACCCCAGCGCAATATGGGCCCGTGAACAATATATACACAAAATCACCCAGATGCAAACAAGTGAGGCATAACAGATTTTCTGGCTGTTTATTAGACAACCTATCCCTTCTAAAACTGCCGTACGAGCTATTTCAACTCGGATACAACACTGTTAATTTCGACAAGTTCTGTTAGGTCCTACGTTGCAAGCAGTATGTAGCATTCAGAACGAATGGGTCCTCGTCCAGTACACCAACGAACTGAACTCACCCATATCCATGTCTCTTTCTCGCCCGACTAGTAACGCTATCTGAGTTTCAACTTCACACCCGATGTCAACTTTATGTCGCCTGCGTATAACTACTGAGATGGATTGTTGTTAGTGGGAGGCAGATAAGGGTAAAGGTACAATCAGAGACCGCCCATACGTCTGTTTCGACCACCAAACCAATAGAATTACATAAAAAACCTCCAAGGTTTGCATCGTAGGATAGTATCAGTACCCACTCTGTTTGATGCTAACAGGGGATCAGAGTGTTAGCTGGGACAGACAGATGGCAATAAGAATCATAGACTGATACCCGGCAGCTTTCAATTAGGGCACCCTTAAACTAGGAGCCATCTGCCAAAGAATCGAATATACCCTTACCCTACCCTACACCTTGCCATTCAATACATACCGTGTCTGATGGCTACTGCCCCATCATTCAACCCCATATCCAGTTCCATGCAACCTCGCTATGAGACATACCAGAGCCAATACTGATGCTACACAGGTGCAGGAGTAGGGGACATTTGGGCCCTTCGACCCAGCACCTACATATGTCCATCCCTTGCTAATGATGTATCATCACCGGCTGCATCATCCCGCCAAATGTCATTACATACGACTCACCACCGTTGCCTGTCTTTCTCACCGCTCATGAGTTCCCATGACTACCGCTAATTGATTTACGAGTGCTCCTAATACGTTAGGATGCTCTCTCTTGAAAGTATCCAAGAGTCCTTAAACGGCCTACCACAGCAATCTGAGACAGAGAATTTTCCACCAAGACTTCACCTACGTCTCTGCTGAGTAGAAAGTGTTATCTCGTCATCGATGGCACCCTAAAATGACTTACACTTATTCTTAAACTGCTGGCCCTGGTTCTGGTCTCACCAACATCGGGAACATGTCTCCTGCCTCTAGCGTGTCCAAGCCTTAACAATCTTGCTATGTTTTTCAATGTGAATTCCCTCTCCATCCTCTAAACTCCAAGAGTGTAAAACCCATGCCCGCATCCATCTCCTCAGAATTTTCTGACCGTCCCGCCTCCTCCGGGAATTAATCCTTGTGAACCTACGCTGGCACTCACCATCAATGCAAGAAATGTGCTGTGGTGGGGGGGGGGGGGGGGGGGGGGGGTTGGGGGGGGGGGGGGGGTGGGGGGGGGGGGGGGGTGGGGGTTGGGGGGGGGGGGGGGGGGGATATAAAAAAAGTTTTTGTTTTGTGGTGGGGGTGTTGTTAAATTAATTTTTCAATTTAGGGGAGAATTGTAAGGGTGGGGGGAGACACTTTAGGTTATAGAGTTGTTTATTATTAATAAAGTGGAGTAGTGATACTAGTTAGGGTTGGGGGGGGGGATGGTGTGTGAGTGGGTATGAAAGAGTTATGAAGTTTTGTTGAAGTCGGGAATGTCAGAACCTCTTTGGGGGTGTCAAACTGCTGGGGTTAAAGGCGGCCCACAAAAAGTGAAATAACGAGACGCTGTTCCTACCCATTCAATTTCGCACTTGGGCCTAACACTTCTGAATCAGTGGAGGATGAAAAGTGTGTGGTTTTTGATTGCAGCAAGGTAGCCCACAACAGTCCAGTCACAGGCCAGCACACACCGCCTTTACAGCGATTAACTCTCGCCCCATTCAAGTTTAAAAAAAACGCTCCCTACCACCACCACCCACACCCAAGCACGCTACACACACACACTACCTGGTCAACCCACATTCAACAACAAAAGGAAAGACTAAGTGCACATGCACTCAGACATAGGGTTGATTTCCATCAACAAGGTGGGGGCAGACGTAGGCTTGGATATGCACACAAGGGGGTAGTGTTCACCGAATCCCCCATCCTCGACCCTCATTCCCCCCCGCAATCCACACTAGGTCCCACCTACCCCTCCTCCCACTCACTCTCCGGGGTACGGCCCCCTCCACCCTCACCCCCCTCCCACATGCCCCACCAACCCTCATGGCGGCCGGCTCTCTGACCCTCATCTCCCGCCCTGACCCGCCCTCAATTACTTAGCCCTCACACACCACCCTACCCTCCCTCGCCCCCCTCAGACAACACAACACCAGTGCACCCCCACACACCTCCACCCCACACTCCCCGCAGCACCACCACCCCCTCCCATCATGCCCCCCCTCCCACACTCACCACCACCGCGCGCGACCCACTTCACTCTCCATACTCCCCCCCCCCACCCTCGAACGCCCACCCGCCCCTCCACCCACATTCCGAATCTCCCCTCTCCCGACATCCCCCCCTCCCCACACTCGTTCCACCTTAGCCCGCCTCACACACACTCCTCACCCCCCTCATAACACCCTCACTGCCTCCCACCCAACATTCCCCCCGTCCTCTCCCCCTCACCCCTCACTAACCACCCCCCTTCTCCAGAACCACGCCATCACACCTCCTTCACTCCCTCAGCTCCCAACCCACACACACCTCCCCCCCCCACCCATCACTCTTCACCCCCCTCCCTCTCCACACCGGCTATTCCCCATCACACCCCATCCACCACACAATTGCCTTTATCTTTACTAATCACTCCCTCGGTGACCACCTCTCAAACCCCCTCATCTCTAAGGCCACCATTCTACCCCCCCACCATTCTCCCATCATTGAGTCAGGAAGTCACGCCCGGGGAAAGTGCCGGCGGCCACTTTGTCTCCCAGTGCACTGCAGAGCCTCACTACAACTACACTAACACTACACTGGCCACTCGCCCGAGCAGGGGGAGAGGAGGTAGAGACAGGTAGAGAGAGGGATTGGGGAAAAGAGAGAGAGCGTCATTGGGAGAAATAAGAGAGGGTATTAGGGGGCATCTCGTGTGCGCTCTGCTGTTCACTTACTCTTTTTCTTTTTCTCTTTTTCTTTGGCGGCATTCTTGTTCGCTGTCTCTCTTTCTTCCTTTCTCTTTGTCTCTCTTTCTATGCGTTCTCTCTTTCTCTCTCTCTCTCTTTCTCCTTTCTCTTTCATTCTTTCTCGCTCTCTTTTCTTTTCTCTCTTCTCTCTTTCTTTCCTCTGCGTCTTTCTGGTTTCTCTCTCTCTCTTCCCTTTCTTTTTCGGTTTCTCTATTCGTTTCATTTCTTTTCTCTCTTTTCTTTCTTCTTTCTCTCTTTCGTCTCTTTCTCTCTTTTTCTGTTCTCTTTTTATCCCGTTTCTCTTTTTTTTCTCGTTCTCTTTTATCTTCCTTCTCTCTTTTTCTCTCTTTTCTATCTTTCTCTCTCTCTCTTTCTCCTTGCTCTTTCTTTCTTTCGCAGACTGCTCTCTTCTCTCTCTGTTCTTTCTCTATTTCTTTCTTCTTTCTTTCTTTATCTCTTTCATTTGCTTTTCTTGTCTTTCTCTCTTTTTCTTTCTCTTTCTTTCTTGTCTGTTTTTCTCTATCTTATCCTTTCCGCTATTTTCTTTCGTCTTTCCCTTATAATTTTCATTCGTCTTTTAATCATTTCGAGTTTTATTTCTCCGTTCCCTATAAATTTGCTCATTTTTCACCTAGTAGGCCCGCACTGTGTCTGACAGTCCGCGCCGTCAGAGAATGATAAACCCCCACCTCAGGTGGCTGCCTTGACTAACCCGGGGCAGTGTGTCGCATCAACGTCAGGTCATCTTACTCTCGCTCTCCCAGCCCTGCGCCACTCCCCTCCCCTCCAACTCACCCAACTCTTCTCCCACCTCACGCCATTCTCCCGCCCAACTCACTCGCCGCTTCATCCCCTCACCTCTCCCCTTCATCGTACTCATCCCCTCCTCCTCTACCCATCTACCCCCCTCCTCGTCCCATTCTTCAAATACTCCCCCCACCCACTCCGTCTCTCTCCCTTCCTCCCCCCACACCTCATCTCACCTCCCGTCCCTCCTCTCCTCTCGGACCCCACCCCTACTCTCCATCTCACCCCTCCCTTCACATCCTTCTCGTCGGTCCCCCCTCGGTCCCTCCTCTCCCCCTTCACTTCTCCCCGCCGACTACCCTCTCTCTCCCACCACGTCCTCTCTCCCCCCTCCCATCCTCTCTCCTCCCTTCACTCGACCCTCCCCTACTTCTCACCCCCTCACTCTCTCCCCCTCCGCTCCTCTCTCCTCCCCCCTCTCCTCATCACTCTCCACCCCATTTCCTCCTCTTCTCTCCCCCCCTCTCCTCTCTCTTTGGGGGGGGTCCTTCCTCTCTCCCCCACCCTGGGGCGTCGCTCACACTCCGCCTCCACCACACTCTCCCCTCTCCCCTCTTCCCCCCTCCCCTCACGGACCCTTCTCCCTCCCTCATCCAGTCCTATCACCAGTTTTAAAAAACCCCCCCCCACTGAAACCAAACAACCGGAGGGGTTGCCGACCAGCTCTGAGGGAGTAGGGATGAATGGGGAGGTATATCAAAATCTCCGAGCAGATAAAAGCCACAATTTCGTCTTTAAAAGTGCGGTACCAACCCTTTAACAACAACACACACACACACACAGAGTCCTCAATCATAATATCTTGATGCTAATACCTCTTCACAGAAAACCAGCCATTACACACACCACACAGCAAATGACAGCCATTCCCCAGTGCGTGGGGGGGGGGGGAGAATAAAACCCAGGACATATATTTATATTTTTTTAAAAGACTTACCGTTAAAGTAAATAATAATCTAAAGCCCTCAGCGAGGTTGATAGTGCAGAGTTTAGTTGTGTTTGTCTTCACCAAGGCCGCCTCACTCATCCAGGGTACCCTCTCATCCACTCATCCCCTGTAAGTGCGTGTGTAAGATAAACCAAATATGGGCAGTTTGACTGAGTCTGCCAACGTCTTAAAAGACATACTAATATCAAAGGACGTATAGAAGAACAACACACACACAGTACAAATTCACACATTCTGGCGAGGTGCCATAAGTCGCGCGGAGATGATGCGAAGCGCACAGCTCTATAGAGAGAGGTAGGAGAGAAAGGAGACACAGAGAGATGTAAGTAAGTTGTTTGTGACGGACAGAGAGAGACGGAGAGAGAGACAACACACACACACAAGGAGAGAGAGAGAGATAGACAGAGAGACAACGAATAGATAGAAAGGAGACAGTGAGAGAGAGAGAACACACACCCAGGAGAGAGAGAGAGAGAAGACACACAAACAACACACACACACAGGAGATAGAGAGAGATAGAAAAGAGGAGAGGACAGAGAACACCAATAGAGAGAGATAGGAGACGACAGTGAGAGGACAGTGAGAGAGACACACAGACACAGGAGAGAGACAGAGACAGAGACACGGAGAGAGAGAGACATTGGAGACCAGATAGAGGGTAGAGGAGACACACACAGAGAAACAACAGAGACAGAAGACCACCGTGAAGAGAGAGACAGTGGAGAGAGAGAGAGAGAGAGAGAGAGAGAGAGAGAGAGAGAGAGAGAGAAACAGATAGAAGAGAAAGCCAGAGAATAGTGAGAGACAGACAGAGACACACACACACAAGCAGGGGGAGAGAGAGAGAAAACAACACACAACAGAAACAGACAGACAGAGAGAGAGTGAGTGAAACAGATAAGAGACACAGAGACAGAGACAGTGAGTGAGAAGAGACACACCACACAGACAGAGAGAGAAGTATGTGTTTTTGATGGAGAGGAGAGATAGAGACAACACAGAAACAGACAGAGACCAGAGACAGACAGAGAAAACAGATAGACCACACAGAGATAGAGACAGTGAGCACCCACTGACACAGAGAGAGGGTATGGAAAGAGAAAAAATATATAAATATTTTTGCAATGCTTCTGCTTCCACGTCCTGGTTGTAAGAGACAGAGTAGAGAGAAGAAAATGGAGAGAGAGAGAGAGAAGGGAGAAAAGAGAGAGAAGACGGTAGAGATAGAGAGAGGAATGGGAAAGGGAGAAAATTATAGTTTGTTTGCAATGTAACGCTGCTCGCACTAGCTCGTGGGAAGAGGAGACTAGGGGAGAGAACGAGAGGATGGAGAGAGGAGAGAGAGAAAAGAGGAAGGGAAAGGGGAGAGAGAAGAAAAGAGAGAGAGAGAGAGAGAGAGAGAAAGAGGGGGGAAGAGAACGAGAGAAGCGGAGGGAGAGAAGAGAGGAAGGGGAGAGGGAAAAGAAAGAAGAAAAATGAGAGAGGGGGAAAGAGTAAGGGTGAGGGGTGTGCATTGGAGGCAATTTCCTTGTTCCACACTCCAACACGTGAGTGAGTGAGTGTGTGTGTGTGAAGTGAGTGAGCCGATTGAGTGGAGTGAGTGGTTGGGGGCCAGCACGTTTGTAAGAATGGGCACGTGTACTGTCCCAAGCGACCGGGAGTTGTGTTGGAAGGCCAGTTCAGTTAAATCAAAATCCATCCCGGAACTTACGGAGGAGGCTTTGGGAAGAAAAATAGCGCACTACAAGCCATCGAACAGCCAAAATAAATTAAGCCCCTTTCGTGGCAAAAAAACAAAACAAACCTATTCAGCCCAACTAGGAAAAAAAACAAAAACACACAACATTAATACTGGGCACCGTGTTACAGGAAAGATGTTGTCGAGCTGGAAAGGGCTGAGAAGATTCACGAGGGCGTAATGAAAGGGGAACCTCATTGAGACGTAGCGAAAATAGTAAAAGATACCCCTCAGGCTCCTTGTCTCTTATATGTTAATGATAGTCCCCAGTCCTCAACTACCTCCCCCATCCACCGGCAGCTGCTCGTTCCTGATAAGCCGACACCCTCTGTGTGACAAAAGCTGCCTCTTGGAGGAAACACATTTTTCTCAAGAGAGTGTGAGTCGAGTGGAATTCCTCTGCTGCCTCATAGGCGGGTGGAGGCAGGATTCTCTCTCTGGATGCATTCAAGAGAGTGCTAGATAAGGATGGCACTTAAAAATAGGAGTCAGGGGATATGGGGAGAAGGCAGCAACGGGGTACTTGATTGGGAATTGATAAGCCATGATTCACATTGAATGGCAGCTGCTGCTCGAAGGGCCGAAGCCTACTCCTGCAACCTATTGTCCTATTTACATAGTCTCAGGTTTCCTATTAAATCTCTTTCCCCCCCCCCTCAACCTTAAACCATGTCCTCTGGTTCGCGACCCCCTGCCTCTGGTCAAGAGACCTCTGTGCGTATACCCGATCTATTCCTCCTCAGATTTTGTACACCCTCCATTAGATCATGTTCATGTCTAGGATCAGAATTAGGCCATTCGGCCCATCATGTCTCTCTGCCATTCAATCATGGCTGATCGATCTTTCCCCACACAACCCCATTCTCCTGCCTTCTCCCCATAACCTCTGACATCCTTACCCTCACCCCTAAACTCCTGCGCTCCAAGAGCAGAGTCCAGCCCCACTCAGGAAACCTCTGCCTAGGGGGAAGATTGCACCTCACAGTGGTCCGCCCTGTTTCGACAAATGCAATACAACCGACGTGCTCAAACGGAAGAACAAATAATAGAACAAGTTGTTCCAACACAACTTTAGGATGTGCCACCCACAACGAAAGAAAGGAAAAGGAAAACCTCTCCCTGTAGCTCACAGCCCTCTAGTCCCTGGCAACATAAATCTTCACTGCACCCTTTCCAGCTTGACAACATCTTTCCTGTAACATGGTGCCCAGAAAGGAACAAAATACTCTAAATTAGGCCTCACCAACTAACACAGCAATGACCTCCCAAATTCTATGTGAAGGAAGGAACTGCAGATGCTGGGTTTAAACCGAAGATAGACACAAAAAGAAGTCACTACTCAGCGGGACAGGCAGCTCTCATGGAGAGTAGGGAATGAGAACCCCCCGATATATTTTGGGTTGAGACCCTTTTTAAGTCCAACTCATATACTCAATACTCTGACTGATGAGGCCAATGTGTCGAAAGCCTTTTTCACCGACAGATCTACCTGCGAATCGACCTTCAAGGAACCATGCACCTGTACTCCTAGATCCCTCTGCTCTACAACACCCCCCAGAGGCCTACCACTCACTGTGTAGGCCCTGCCCATGTTAGACTTTCTGAAACGCAACACCTCACATTTCTCTGTATTAGTTGGGTGTCGGGGGTTATGGGGAGAAGGCAGGAGAATGGGGTTGGGAGGGAAAGATAGATCAGCCACGATGGAATGGCGGAGTAGACTTGATGGGCCGATTGGCTTAATTCTGCTCACTGAACCGATGAACCCATGAACTAAACACCATCGACCACTGATGAAGGCCAGTCTCGCTAGCGCCAGAGATAGCGGTTCTACCTGCCGCGCCGCTGTGTCAACCCGTGTTCCCGCCAGGAAACTGGGGGGATGGGAGGGGGGGAGGGGGGGGGAGGAAAGGGAATGCAGATGCAGTTTTTTGTCCGAATTTCCGACAGAAGGAAAGCCGGCTACACTGTTTATTTCTAGAGATTGAACTGAATGAACTAAACAGAAGAAACATGCCTTAGCTTAGTTTTAGAGAAACAGCGTCGAAACAGGCCCTTCGGCCCACCGATACCACCCGACCCGGCGATCCCTGCACATAAACACAAACCTACACAACACTAGGGACAATTATAACACTAACACCAAGAATACATAATTCACCTACAATCACAGGGGACAACGCACAAACTCTGTAACGTCTGAACCCGTAGTCAGGGTCAAAGCCGGTCTCTGGCTCTGTAAGCATTGTAAAGCAAGCCAAACACTAACAGATGTGTAGAACTGCAGATCTGGTTTACACACTGAAGATAAGTACACAAAATCCCCGCAGTAACTCCACTCAACCAACTCAAACCGTTTGTCGGCACTGGGCCTGTACTTCGCTGGAGTTTTAGAAGAACGAGGGGGGCCATCATTGAAAGGTACAGACTATGAAAGGCCTGGATAGAGCGGATGTGGAGGGGGGGAGGATTTCTACTATGGCGAGTCTACGCTAGAATTCATCAGTCTCAGGAAAAAAAGGATTTCCTTATAGGAAGGGGATGTAGGAGAAATGTCTTATAGACAGAGGGTGGTGAATTGTGGAATTCTTTAGCCACAGACGCTGTGGAGGCCAAGTCAGTGGATATTTTTAAGGCA